>CM029795.1:12518354-12564494 GCA_017562165.1 Ectropis grisescens | reverse complement strand
TAAAGCTGCTCTAGTAGGCTCATACCAGATTTGGCTGGCCAGGGAGAGAAAACGAGCAGTGAAGGTGAGTGTTGATGTATGTTAGAAAGGGGCCCCTTAAACCTACACCCGATTCACAAGTCTCGGGATCTACTCGAGTTTTCTCTCTCTGCCACACGATAGACCCGGCACCCGCACGGTGAATCCATGGAATGCTAAGAAGATCGTCTCATGTTAATTTAATAGCTAGGAGTAATTCAACCACTGAAGACTTAGAGAAACACTGCAATTTTAGAGGTTCCTAACGTGATGTTGTATATAATCATATTTTTTGAAGCAATCATTGCAAACCTGGCTGGCTAACCCCTATGAAATATATCTAAATAATGTACAGAAGATCTACAGAAAGTCCACAATGGTAAATAAATAAATAATTTATTCATTAAAAGTACAAGTACTAGTGAATTAAACAAGTTAGGGAGTAAATATTTTTTGTAAGTGTTCGTTGATATTTCATACATATAATTTAGCACTAAATTCAAGCAAAAGAAACAAAGTATCTGATATATTAGTAAATTTTGGCGGTACTTACCGACATCCACTCATTCTTTACTCTATCAAGCTCTGCTTCTTTTTCTTGTAGCATTCTGCGTAGATCTGCAATCTCTCTTTCTAGTCTGTCTATTTGCTCCATTTTTATTTTACAGTTGATATCGTTTTAAGAAATTATAAATATTATTTAAATATAAATTTTGGGAAAATCACCTCAACCTACGCAATCACAGTCTCACACTCGCAGCAGACTCTGCAATCTTCATACAAATGTTTTGGTAATTCGACATAACACATAACCACGTGACTTTTACTCTACTAATTTTGGTTGAACAGAAACTCTGTTGAACCAACACACAAATATACGTATATTTGATTTGGAAGCATGGTAATATAGTATTTCTATATCGCGCGTAAAGATGTCGCTACTTGAGGGAATATTATGCTAAATTTGGTAGGTCCTTCATGTCCATATAACACCAATGTGGTGGTGGCCTCCTTAAAATTGTTGATTGATATTTATGACGTATGAGGTCAAAATTCAAAAATTTCAAAATCTTACTGGTTCAAATTTTCTGTAAATTCAGTTGTTTGTGCAGTATTTGCAATATTTAATTTATCATACTAGTTCGTTGAGTAGAGTGTATCCTCCGAGAAGTGAGTTGAGGTTCTCCTCCGAGTAGTGTGGTGATTATAATTCATTCATTCTGTGTGGTGAGATAAAAGACTCGAAGTTTGGTGATAGGACTCTTACCAATTACTATGTCGTTATCTAGAAAAAGTGTTGTGTTCCTGGGTGTATAGAGTCTAGAAGTCTTATTTAAGTTCTATATTTTATGTACTTAGCTGTGGCTACCTTGCCTATATTAAATAAAGAGTTAAATGTACATAATTGTTTATCATTTTTGTACCTACCTAAGATATAGGATAGTAAATAGAAATAGCTAGGTATTATAGGCAGCCGTTATATAACTATATATGTAGCTATTTGTATCATTATTATAGTTATAGGTAGGTATATAGTAAGTCCAAAGCACGAATACAGGTGGCGCTTGCACGTGTTGCCTGTTTCGGGGCTTGAGCTTATGAGCTTGACCTCCATTTCCGTATATAACAAAGTACTCTGTGACTCGCACCAACCACCAACACCAACTCGCACCCACAGACCACAGATCACTATATCTTTTTTTTTTTTAAATCGCACCCAGTGTTTCCACTTTAATCATTTCCTTTCCCCTCACCTCAATTAAGATTTCCTCTTTTTTCCCCTCAACCTCAGGAGCGATTCAAATTTTAAAATTGCAACCAATCTTAATAATATTTCAGCTTTCATGCCTCATCGAAAACCATATTATAAGAAACATCGCCATATTGAAAAAAAATTGGAACAGATATCTGACTAATTATAGGAAAATTTTCCTCAATATGACGAAGTTTTTGTTTGTTTGATGATGGCATGATTTCCCCTTTACATCTCTTTCCCCTTTTTATTCCCCTCTGGACCCTAATTTCCCCTCAAAAGGGGAAGTTCTTCTCATTGTGGAAACACTGTGGTTGTTGTGGCTGATTAATGTATATAATAAATTAATCAGCCACAACAACCACAGACTAAATAGAGAGATGCAACAACCACAGAATAGTAGATTTTTTTTTTTTTTTTTTTTTTTTTTTTAATTTATTATATACATGGCTTGGATGCTTGTCCATGAGCCGAAATAATTCACAGTTCTAAAACGTTACATCATGTCCAAATAGTTTGCAGCACTTGACACACATTTCAATAAAAACACAATCTTCTCGAACATTTCCTCGATGCACAAAATTAGATGAATTTTCAGACTTTGTACCTTAGACATGTCCTTTGTGGCAAAAAAATCAATAAATAAATAATTGTCCTGTCATGACATAATGTTTTGTTGTCACTTGTCAAACATTGTCAAATGGCTTGTTATTGGTAACTTGGTATCAGATTTTGTCAACAGTATTTACAATAAAATTATAGATCACATTGAAGTACTTTGGATCAGAAAGTAAATCTTGAATGTGGCGGGAACACTGGCATTATCATGTCCAACCAGATTTTGTAGTTCATCTGCAAGTAGGATCCGTTGTATTCCAAATTCCGGACAGGAAAAATAATGTGATTGGGATCTGCTTGAGGTGCATGGCAGTACGTACAATTATCGTTGGGGAGGATCTTCAATCGATGAAGGTGAGTTGGTATTAGGCAGTGTCCAAATCTCAATCTGTTTAATGTGGTAATAAATTTCCTCGATTCACTTATCTTACTATGATACCAGGGTTTGTTTGGTAGAGACCTTTGTATGTCTGCATACCATTTTCCTTTGGTCATATTTACAGAAGCCCAATAAGTGGCCCATATGTATTTTATGTTTTCTTTTATCACACTGTAGTAATCAGTGAAAGGGATTTTTAGTTGGTGTCTGTGGTCTTCGTCATATCCAGCTGATAAAATTCTGTCTATGGTTTCGTTTCCAGCAATACCTCTGTGAGAGGGAACCCAAACAAAGTGTACTGACTTCATCTTCAATCTTAAATTCCTCAGTTCATCTCTTATCCAATACACTAAATAGTTCATCTTAAAGTCTATCCTCTTACCTTCTATTGCTAATAATACACTTCTAGAATCTGTTATAACTAAAAAATTATTTACATTATTACTAAAATTGATTATGTACAACAATGCCTGAAGAATAGCATATGCTTCTGCTGTAAAAATACTGGCCACACAATCTATTTCAAATACTCTGCTATAGTTTAACTTAGGATCATAAAACCACTTTGACTGACTCTTTGCTCTTTGAACCATCTGTAAAAATTTTATATAACTCTACTTTGTCCTTAATATATTCTAAATAATCTGCATTGTCTTTTATATTAGGTAAATTTATTGTGTAGCCACTATAAATCAAGGCATCGTATTTACATTTATATATAGGCCAAATATTGGCAGTACATTTATGCATATTTACAAAAGTTTTATTAACATAAGTCATTATTGTGCACATTTCAGGGAGTTTCCTATTAATGATATCATCACTGGAGACATTCAAATCACTTAAGTTCTGTGAAAGCTGAAGAGGCAAAATAAGATTGTCAATCACTAAATTATTACTTGCTGACTGTTCTTTAATGGAAAAGTTTTGTGCAAGCTTCAACCTTCTCAAGGATAATGGCGGTATGCAAGTTTCAACTTCCATAGAGTTTATTGGTGTGGATTTCATTGCTCCACATATGATTCTAAGACCAATATTTTGTATAACATCTAATTTTTCAAAAGAGTAGAACTACAGTTCATGTATGCAAGGCAGCTGTAATCAAAATGGCTTCTGACCAAACTTTTGTATAGTGTAGATTTTGGGGTCTGCTCCCAGAAAACTCCTGTTAAACATCTAATGATATTGATTCCTTTTAGGGCCTTTGTTGTAATGTACTTTTATGTGTTCTTCAAATTTTAATTTATTATCCACTATTACACCTAAAAATTTATGACTAGTCTTTAATGGAATTATCAAACGGTTATATTGAATATCTCCTGGACTACCGGTTCCAAGAACCATCACAGAACTTTTAGATGTATTTATATTTAACTTAAGCTTATTTCCATAGTAATTATATAACTGATCTAATGCTGAATTAATTTCATCTTTTGCCATATCTATATGTCTATTTACACTATACAGTAGGAGGTCATCTGCAAATTGTAACATTTTAATATTATTATTTACATATTTTAATAGCTGAGATGTAAAAGATTGTACAAAATTGGAGAAAGACAGGCACCTTGCATCAAACCTTTATATGAAGTAGTTGGTCCATGTAATATATTATTAAATTTAACATAAACAGTTCTCTCATTTGAAAACTTATAAATCCATTCTATTAATTTTCCAGGTAATTCAAGTTCATGTAACACTTGACATAGACGGCACAAATCTACGTTATCATATGCCCCCTCAACATCAAGGAAAACACACGTAGCAGAAGAACGAGCCAACAAACAATTTTTCATATCTGCGATGTAACTTACAAAGCTCTCGGAAGCAGCCCGACCTTTGCGGAATCCAAACTGGTTCTGAGGTAAGATACTATTTGATTCTATATAAAAATCCAGCCGTATTTTAATCATTTGCTCAAAGAGTTTACCTAAACATGATGCTAAAGAAATGGGTCTATAGGAATTGTGATCATTGTCTGGTTTATTGGGTTTTAAAATAGGTACAATACACTGTGTTTTCCATGACTTTGGTATACACTGTTTAGACCATAATAAATTGTAAATATTTAATAATGTAGTTTGTGCTACCTTATGTAATTTTTGATCATTATGTAAGGATAATTGTCTAAGCCTGGTGTAGAATCTTTTCTAGATGTAAGGGCCAAAATGAATTCATCCCATTGAAAGGGGTCAAGCAGATAACTATTTTTAGGGTTTATATTATTTAACTCAAAAAGATTTTCAATATTCTCGATATCATTACTAGGTGGTTCTGAGAATTTTTTAATGAAGTCTGGAATCCATTCATCATTTTTAGTAGATTTTTAAAGCCAATTTTTTAAAACGGCGAATAAAGTTCCACACTTTGGTGATCGGTGTGTATCTATTAAAGGAAGAACATAGATTGTGCCAACTATTCTTTTTTTCCTCTTTTATTATAAGTTTCTTACTGGCATCTAATTTTTATAGTTGATGAAATTTTCTAATGACATATTGTTTCTATATTTTCCCAGGGCATCTTGTGAGATTTTGACTGCTTCTGAACATCTACTGTTCCACCAAGGTGCTGGGGCTCTACTTAATGTAGTATTTGAGTTACTTTTGAATAAAGGTATGCACTCTTCCCTCAATTGATCAAGTAAGGAACAAAATGTGTTATATGTAGATATTGGATTATTAGTGTCAATCTTAAAATTTACAAAAAGGACTTTTGATCTAAGATAGTATTGGGTCCAATCGGCCTTGTGAAAAAGATATCTTTGGATTGGCACATCCGGCTGATCCCTCTACTCTTTTTAGGGATCACAATAGTTTTGGGCTGAAACTAAAGAAACCGTCTGAACTTTACAAACACCTAAGAGTTACAAAAACGCATGTTTTGGGAAAGTCGCAAGACGAATTAATTACATCTCTCCCAAAAGACAAAACTGCTTCAGACCTGGAATCTAGACTTCAATTCCATAAACAATTTATGGCAGGTGCACAAGTAAATACTGCTGGGTTGGGTGCGAGAAAAAAGGGAAGACCGAGACATGGTAAAACCTTTCTACAACAAGACGAAAATGACGGTTACAAAGTGCACGCTATGAATTTAGAAATGCAAAGTGAGTGGTTAACCATAGGTGAGTTCTGTATCCCATTAGCTCTAAAATGGCGCACCTTGATCTATGACTGGTCCCCTGCCTTATTAAAATTTTATCTAAATGCATTCCAAATGACCCTCCCTGACCAGAGTAACTTGGTAAGGTGGGGAAAAGCCTCTGAAAATGTTGCTATACTTGTGGAGAGGCGATATGTACAGCAAGGCACATATTGGTGGGATGCAAGGTGCTCTTAATGGGGTCATTACTCACGGCGTCATGACAGAGTACTTGAAATCATACGTGAAGCCATGAGCCTTTCGGTAGCTAGAGCCCAAAAGGGATTGACGACAAACAACAGACAAATTAACTTTGTAAAGAAGGCTCAACTTCAAACTCCAGGAACAAGCCTTACTCAATCCTGGGTACAGCACCTGATTGGACTATTTTAATGGACACGTATGAAAAGCACTACAAAATCCCAGAAGATGTGGGTGTTTCGTCATCCAGACCGACATTTTCCTTTTTCTAGAGCTACGAAACGCATAGTCCTTGTAGAACTTACCGTACCGTGGGAAACTAATATACCTAAAGACCACGCGATGAAACAAAATAAGTATTACGACCTCCTAAACGAATTAACAAAAAACGGCTATGTAGTTAGTTTATACGCTGTAGAAGTGGGAGCGAGAGGTATACCAGCAAAATCTCTCTATAACCTACTGAAAGACCTTGGCTTATCCAGAAGTGCTGTAAGTTCTATACTAGAACGTGTATCTAAAGCTGCACTAGTAGGCTCATATCAGATTTGGCTGGGCAGGGAGAGAAAAACGAGTGGTGAAGGTGAGTGTTGATGTACGTCAGAAAGGGCCCCTTAAACCTACGCCCGAGTCACAAGTCTCGGGAACTACTCGAGTTTTTCTCTCTCTGCCACACGATGGACCCGGCACCCGCACGGTGAATCCATGGAATGCTAAGAAGATCGTCTCTAGTGGTTCATTTACTTGGTAAACTGAAGGTGAAATACACATTTCTATAAAAGTAGGATAATGTAAACTACCCAAGGGGTCATTACCAACATTCCACATAAAGAAAGGCGCCAAAGTAGGGCTAATACAACTTACATCAATTGCTGAGGTACTTCTATTAGGACCCTGTACCGTAGTATGAGATCCTGTGTTTAGAACACACAAATCCATCTCATCAAAAAGATCATATACTTGTCTACCTCGGGCCTTTGTTGCCTGACAACCAAAAGCAATATGATGTGCATTGAAATCTCCTGAAATTAGACATGGTTTAGGAATAACATTGATAATCCTTTTAAGTTTATTTATGTTGAATCTTCTCTCATTTCCAGGTGGACAGTAAACACACAAAATAGAAAGAGGACCTTTGTCAGAATCAATAGAAACAGCCACGCACTGGACGTCATCATAAAAAGGAAGGGGAATCGTTTTAAATTTAAGTGCATGTTTTAAAAGAATACCTACACCACCATGACCATTTTTGAATTCTTGTGTACAAAGTTGTATCCAGGAAAATTAATATTATACTGAGAATCTTTCAGCCAAGTTTCATTTAACAGGCAAATATCAATGTCTTGGTCCCATAGCAAGGACATTAACAAGGGTTTTTATTATTAATGCTCTGTATATTATGTTGTACAATTTTCATGGTGTAACTAGGTCGCTATGCATGTAAGTTTCTAATAAAAGTTTCCTTAATTAGTGCTGTTGTCTTTATTGAGTTGTCATTACCCAATGCAACTAAAGTTTTAATAATGCAATTTAATAGTTTGTCATTGTTTACAATATCATTTATCTGTAAAGGATTCTGTTCCAGATTGTATTTGTCGAACTGACCAGATTGAACAATTTTGTTTGAGACTTATGTGGCAAAGGTGGGAAATTACTCTGTGTATTGGCTAAAACGCTTGAATAGCTTTTCTTATTATTTTCTAATTTTGCCATTTAATTGGACAGTTTTTGGATAACAAATGATCTCCACCACAGTTGCTGCATCAGAATTTCTGAGATGCAGTCCCTGAAGCTGTGGGGTTCCGAACACTTGGAACATATCTGTTCATTTCGACAAACTTTCGCGGAATGGTTGAATTTTAAACATTTATAACACTGTAAAACAGGTGGTACATATTCATGAACTTTATATCTCCAATTGTCTAAGTACACAAACTGAGGTAATTTAGTTCCTGTAAAGGTAATGGATATTGTAGTCAGAGGAATTAATTGACCATCGATTTTCTTCATAAAGCGTCGCACATTAATAATTTCTGCATCTGAAGTCAACTTCACGAACAATTCTAGGTTCCCAGTCTCTTTAGGGATGAAACGGACCACCTGATTCTTTCCACAGAGGCAGCAGGTATGTAAGCACGTAAATTATTTGATATCAAACATTCGTTCTTTTAAAATCATTGGCAGCTGCCGCTTGCTTAAAGACCAACATTATTTTTGATGCATTTACTCTCCTCCTTTCATGCACTCCTTAACATTCTTAAAGATTTTGGATAATTGTGACGGGTTCCTATTACCCAGTCTTTCATCTTTATCGGAGCTTTCCACGTAGACTGGAAACTCCTCGCTGATGCTATTGTCAGGATATAACCGTTTATGCCCTGGTTTTATATATGGTTTGTACCTGTCGTCTTCATCGACTGAGGGTGTAGGCGTTCTCCTCAATTTTCTTTTCCTCGACTCGTACTGCCGAAGATCGTACTGCCGAAGATTTCCTCCCATATCATCTCCATCGCTCTCGGAAGCCATTTCGCCAGCCAAATCTAAGCAAAACTAAGAGAAACTATTAAATGAAAATAAAATATTTTCAAATAAGTGCTTTCAGTTCCCGCCAAAAAACCGAACTCTCACAGAATAGTAGATAAGTACAGTGTGACCAGATTTAGTTTGACAAATCTACTCACGGGAAGCAAACTCAGGTACTGAGAGAGTGAGATCGATCGTTTGAGGTAGTCTATAAATAAGGCGATGCTTAACGAGCTAAAGCTTAACAAGGAAAAGGTGGTGCTAATGTGCTATGTCCGTACATAGTGGTCATGCGTTTCATCATCATCAGCCGCAAGACGTCCACTGCTGAACATAGGCCTCCCCCCTAGATTTCCACAACGAACGGTCCTGCGCAACCTGCAACCAGTGGTTTCCACCGACCTTTATGAGGTCATATGTCCATCTAGTGGGAGGCCGTCCAACACTGCGTCTTCCGGTTTATGGTCGCCACTGCAGAACCTTTCTTCCCCATCGGTTGTCAGTTCTGCGAGCGATGTGGCCTGCCCATTGCCATTTCAGCTTGCTTACTCTTTTGAGCTATGTCGGCCACTTTCGTTCTTTTGCGAATATCCTCATTACGGATTCTGTCGCGCAAAGAGACTCCGAGCATAGCCCTCTCCATAGCTCGCTGTGTGACTTTGAGCTTCATTATGAGGCCCACGTCTCAGTTCCATAAGCCATCATTGGCACACGCACTGATTAAAGACTTTCGTCTTTAGGCATTGGGGTATTCTGACTCATGCGTTTGCTTCACATAAAATAATTAAAAAAACAGCAATGGATGTATTACTTCCGGAAGGGTTATTTTGAAATGTGAATCAATTACAGGAAATTTGTTACATGAAATTATAAAGGTAATAACAAAACATATCTAAGTGGGTAGGGCCGGCATTTGACTGCCCTAGTGGCTTAGTTGGTAGTAGCTCTGCCTGCGAAGCCGAGGGTCGTGAGTTCGATCCCACCCAGTGCAAATATTTGTGTGATGAATTCAAATGTTTGCACTGTGTCTGGGTGTTTCTATGTATAATAAGTCCTAAGTCGATGGTCTATCTGTGCAAATTGTAACAAACTCTTTTAGTGGCTTAGGCGTTGAACGGTAACGGACAGAGAGTTACTCATATATAATTTCATATTAGAATTGAAAACAGGTGTTCCTGATGATCATTTTATAGGAGGCAGTTGTGAAAGATTGCCAGTAATAAATACGTTTCCTCCAAAAACTCATTTTCACAGTTCTTAATTTGCCTTAATCGAGCGTCCATGCATAACATTTGATAAGACACCATGGAAATCTCGTCGACTATCAAAATTCTGTCTGATAGTCTGATACGCCATTTAGTGGCTGCGCCCATCTTAAGTATTGAGGTTGTATAGTGCTGTATTCTTCTTGTCGCCTTTTATTTGATACCCATGTTGATGGGGTTCATAAAACCTAAGTTATCCGCCATTGTGTAGAGGCCGCCATCTTGGATTTTAATTTTATATAATACATTGTATTCTACTGGTTGAGCACTTTTATTTGAGACCCATAATAATAAGCATATATGGTAAGTATGTGTGTATTTAAAACTAAAACTATTTAAGTATTATATCAGCTAACTGGCTGCCATCACACAAGCTTTGCTTAGTTTGGGGTCAGATGGTGTTGTGTGTGAATTGTCCACCCAAGGGCGGATCCAGCTTTGGCTCCAGGGGGGGGTCACATGACTCCAGAAGGGAGGGGGGTAACATAGTCGTAGACAAGTCATACAACTGTGCGATTAGTAAGTTATCATCATCATCATCAGCCGCAAGACGTCCACTGCTGAACATAGGCCACCGCCCTAGATTTCCACAACGAACGGTTTCCTGAACGCGCAACCTGCAACCAGCGGTTTCCAGTGACCTTTGTGAAGTCATCTGTCCATCTAGTGGGAGGCCGTCCAACACCGCGTCTTCCGGTACATGGTCGCCACTCGAGAACCTTTCTTCCCCATCGGTTGTCAGTTCTGCAAGCGATGTGGCCTGCCCATTGCCACTTCAGCTTACTTACTATTTTAGCTATGTCGGCTACTTTTGTTTTTTTGCGAATATTCCCTTACGGATTCTGTCGCGCAAAGAGACTCCGAGCATACGAGGGTCAAACTGAAAGTTCTTAGAACTGGCCACTTGTAAACAATATAATAAAAAAATAATTCTATAATTTGAAAATAGAACTCTTTGCCAATATTACTGAGTATATACTTCATTCATTTGTCATTTGTTTTACGATTTGGCGGCAAATTGAAAATTGTCTGTGTCACGTCAACATGAATTTAACACGAGAAAATTTTCGTGCAATGATTTTTTATGACTTTCGATGTCATTTAAGTCAACAAGAAAGTTATGAGAGACTACGATTGGCCTTTCACGATGAAGCCCCATCTCGTGCGACTGTTTACAACTGGTTTAATGAGTTTAAACGTGGTCGCACTAATCTCACTGATGATTTACGTGAGGGACGGCCTTCTACGGCGACGACTGAAGATAACATCTGTGTTGTGCGGCGTATGATAGAGACTGACAAAAGAGTGACCTATCAGCAGATTCGGACAAGCTTAGGCATCGGTATGAGTCAAGTGCACAAAATCCTACACGAACATTTAGCGGTCAGGAAGCTTTGCGCCCGGTGGATACCTCATAATTTGACTGAGGCTCAAAAACTCTATCATGTGGATTGGTGCCGTAAAATTATTAAAAGATTTAACGGAGGTGACTCAAATGCTGTGTTCGACATACTAACAGGTGACGAAAGCTGGATTTACTGTTATGATCCTGAAACCAAAAGACAATCTGCTCAGTGGGTGTTTCCTTTCGAGGAGTTGCCAACTAAAGTGAAGAGAGATCGAAGTGCGGGGAAAAAAATGGTGGCCTCGTTCTTTGGAAGGATAGGTCATTTCGCAACAATTGTGTTAGAGGATCAAAAGCAGTTTCTGCAGAATGGTACACTACCAATTGTTTGCCACTTGTCTTGGAAAAGTTCGAGAGAAACGACCTCGCAGTAGGATCCTCCTTCACCACGACAACGCCTCATCGCACACCGCCAAGCGAACGATCGACTATTTGGCGACATCAAACGTTGAATTGCTGGGTCACCCGCCGTATAGCCCCGACCTCGCGCCTTGTGATTTTTATTTATTTTCAAAAATTTAAGAAAACTTAAAGGAAAGCGGTTTATGAATGCTGAAGAAGCGGTGGCTGCGTATCGCGATGCCATTGAAGAGACCCCTAAGGACGAGTGGGCAAAGTGCTTTTCCCAGTGGTTCCATCGCATGCAGCGGTGTATTGACGTGAATGGACAATATTTTGAAAAGATATAATAAAACTAATAACTGGCTAATGTAATCAGTTTTTGATTTTCTAAGAACTTTCAGTTTGACCCTCGTATCTCTCTCCATAGCTCGCTGTACAACTTTCAGCTTTATTATGAGGCCCACAGTTAAGGACCACGTCTCAGTTCCATAAGCCATCACTGGTAGCACGCACTGTTAAAAACTTTGGTCTTTAAGCATTGGGGTATTTTGGACTCAAAGATGTGCCGAAGTTTCCCGAACACTGCCTATCCAAGTTGGATCCTACGCTGGACCTCTTTGTCGAATCTTGTTGAATCTTTGTTTGAATCTACCCAATTCGATCTTTTGACCCAGGTAGACATATTCGTCAATAACTACGAGTGCGCTATTCCCAACAAAGCGCACCGGCGCAGGTGAGACGTCATGACCTTCGTCTTGTCTATATTCATTATCAGACCTACCTGTTGGGATACTCTACTGAGATCCCTGAGCATAGTACCGAGGTCCTCCAGCGACTCCGCCGCAATGACTCTGTCGTCGGCAAACCGAAGGGGAGCGATGCATTCGCCGTCGATATTGATCGCAGTCCAGCAGTAGCTTGAAAAATAATACAACATCTCCCTGTTTCACGTCTTTCTGTAGCCGGATATGTTTTGTGCATTGGTCATGTAATCGGGCAGACATTGTGGCTTTGCTGTAAATACACTTCAATACATCGAAATAGCGATAGTAGATGCGGCATCGCTGGAGAGACTGAACCACTGCCAAGGGCTCGATGGAATCGAAGGCTTTCTCATAGTCCACATAGGCAATACACAGTGGCCGATTAAACTCCTCGGTTTCTGTATAATCTACCGAAGCGTATGGATGTGGTCTATGGTGCTGTCGCGTTTTGGAAACCAGCTTGTTCGGTGGCTGCGAGTCGTCACCCCGCGTTTGTGACGATGACCTTCATTGATGATTACCTTCGAAAACAACTTATAAACGTGGCTGAGAAGTGATATGTAATTATGTATGTAATTCTTGTATGTATCTATTTCTTCAACAAGAAGGCACAACTTTTGTGGAGAAGAACACCACCACACAGTGTCGGGTCAGGTCAGAACAGGATGTCCTTGCGTAGAGGAGTATAACTGTTCATAGAACCTCTCAATCTCCTCCAAAATCTTGGGCTTCAACGGGACTACGTTACCACTACCTATTAGTTTTCAGTTTGGTCTGTTGACTTTTGAGAGACATATTGTTTGCGAACACTTTTGAGCCTTTGTTCCGCTTGATTGCTTTTTTCAATACTCGTAGTATTGAAGCAGCGCACACAAGTAGTCTAGCTGTCTATTGAGCCGTCTGTAGACCGTCATGTCGATTGAAGACTATTTCGGCCGCTGTTACGCACTCATGATTCGAAGCGATTTTGAAGTTCGAGTGGAAAGGTATCGAGATTTTACATTTAAGCATACTTTGGTCAGAGCGTAGACTGCATTAGACGTGATCTTTCGAACTTAATGTTTAGATTCTGCGTGCC
This sequence comes from Ectropis grisescens, assembly GCA_017562165.1. Lineage (NCBI taxonomy): Eukaryota > Metazoa > Arthropoda > Insecta > Lepidoptera > Geometridae > Ectropis > Ectropis grisescens. The sequence goes on along the minus strand of CM029795.1, from coordinate 12,551,007 downwards.
TCTTATCACACGGTGATCGCTGCCGGTTCACTATAAGTACATATCGATAAGTACGATAGTATCGGTAGTCGGTACACGATAAGTAGGTACACCTAGGTACCTACTGGAACCAGCCCAGGGGGGGGTCATGACCCCCATGACCACCCCCTGGATCCGCGCCTGTGTCCACCAATATTTATTTATTTATTTTTCAGTTTTTGTTCCGCAAAAATATTGGGCTACATAAAGTCACATCCCTCCGTAGATAAAGGTGTACATGAATCTAACGGCATTTTAATGACATTGTCAGGAGGGCATTTTCACAAAAATGTATACCCCGTGTTTTACGCCTGTCCCTCGAATTCAATTGTAATTTCTTACGAAATAGTTTTCCCTATATTTAATTTTTATTCATGAGTGCATAAACAAAATATCATATAATTGACTCACAACAAATTTTTAAGAAAAAATACAACATTTGACCCTAAAATAGTAAAAAAACTATTCAGAAATGGTTAATTTGTTGCTGTCCCCAACTGGTTCTTACGCACAATAATCTCTGTTTATAAGTTTTTTTCAAGGAGCACACTATTTTGTGGTTAATATAATAAAAGTACATGATTTCCGTAATATTATAAGCCAAAGATTTACAAATTAAAAATAAACTAGTTGTTAAAACAAAATAAAGTAAAAATCAAAAATATTGATAATTCCGGAACATTCCGTTTTGTGACCGGATTTTAAACTATATTTGTATTACAGTAATAACATTTTCTTTCGTTGTTGGCAGCATATTTGTATATGCTTTTGAACGAAACTAAATGTAACCATCAGTGTTTTTAGAACTGCTTGATAAGGAGACATGTGTCTCACAAGCCGGTGCGTGACGAATTTTTCACTCAGGAATGTGACCATAATTTGTCCTGTTCCAATCTATTTTATTGTGTTTTTTTAATAAATTAGTTTGAAAATATTATTGTTTCTAAGTTATTCAAAAGTTCGTATGAATAAACATTTACATTATTTTTAAACGATTTTTATGTGTCAGAGGACATTCAAATGTGACTTCCGTTGTGTGACTATTTGAGCGGTCACATATAAGCGGAACAGAAAGTCACTACATTTCTGAACATCTAAAGCTCAGTTTACATTGCAGAATTCTTAAAATTTTTGTGACCTTTTTTGAAGAATTAGATTTTTTTATAGTAAACAGTGGCGAGAGAAGCAGGACATTTTTTTTTTTTAAATAAAGAGTGACGAGACGATCAGGACATGTGCCTGATGGTAAGCAACATGCCTGACACATAACAGCACAGTGACACGCAGCTATTGGAACATGAAGAGTCCAAATTATTACCTAGCACTGCACTGCGCTCGTCACCCAGAGATCTAAGATCTTATATGTCTAAGCCCTGTAATTTCTCTGGAAACATTGCCCTTCAAACCGGAACACAGTAATGTTTGCACATTACTGCTTGGCGGTAGAATAACTGGCAAAGGTGTGGTACTTCCCAGGCGGACTCTGCCAAGAGTCCTACCACTACACCAAGTGTGTGTACTGTACTATTAACGCGTCATGTAAATGCGCCCTTACCGTTTTCTGGTGTTCGGTTTTGTGACTGTCCCTTAATTTCAAATAACTAAAATATATTTTAAAGAAGCCAATTTCATATTTTAAGTCTGTTAGAGTACTCTCTGGAACGAAAATGATTTATTTGTATATTATTTTGTACCTCATCCTCTAAAATATATATTGTAATTTCAAAGGCAATGATAATTAAGGGCAAGAAAATACCAAGAGTCACACAACTGAAGAGTTTATTGAATTATTGATGAAAGTACAATAAAAATGCAAATATTTACAGTTTTTATGTTAAATGTCCAATTTATAAGTGGTAGACGCCAAAATTATCCAATAAATAAAGTGGATTTTAACTTTTTAACGTTTTTTAGCTCGAGAATATAGTCACACAACTGATATTAAATTGTGTGACTTTCCATTATGTTTTAGTATATCTAACACTATTTACTTCTAATCTCATAACATTCCAGTGTTTCCAAAAATATATAAATTTTATATCATAATGAGACCAAACACAACCTCAAAACTAATACTTCTAAAAATACTGTAATTTTTTGTTGGAGTATACATTTTTGTGAAAATGCCCAGGAGGGCGAATGAATTAATTGACCAATTTAATATTTCATTTTCAAAATGTATGTTCCTATTGTTAATCTATCCTTTGAATGTCTAAAACGCTGTACGGGGTCATTGGCTCACATAAACAAAAAACTTACAAAAACTTAGTCATTGTTTTCTATTGATATGTTTAATTGTTTCAGTTATTGTTATACAATTTTCGATATTCTGTAACAATAATAGAGAACAATATTAATATCAAACCACTGTATTTAAACAAATGTTGTTTCTAGGCCCACATAGTTTGGAATGTAATACAGTTCTGTACAGTATACTCTAAAGGCCGTCACAGACCTAGCTATAATATATATTTTCATATTTCATAGCTGGACATATTTCCTATATTTTCTATACAAATCCTTGAGTGTCCACACACGCAGCTATAATATATATTTTGGTGACGTCACCCAACTACCTATATCGAAAAATATATTAAGGCATATTAATATAAATTATGGTTTAGCAAGATATATATTATTTCGAATGTACAGCGTATTTCAACATTGTCCGAGCATGCATCACGACTTGTTTTACAAGCTTATATTTATAAGTTTCACCTATCCCGATATTAACCAAGATCTGATGATGGATCTTGAAGAGGGCCATAGGAACTCTGTAATGAAATGACGAAACTTCGTCAAATCTGGGATCGTTTTAGCTGTCTTGGTCTGATGAAATCGGTTCATCCGTTTGTGAGCTACGATGCTACAAACACAGTTATGTCAAACTTATAACACCCCGTCGTTATTGCTTCGGAGGTTAAAAAGTTCAAAAGACTCGAAACGTGCGATCAGACAATGTTTTTCAACATACTGTAAACTCAAAATATGTCTTGCTAGGTATGTTAATATGCCATAATATGAATATATTACGGTATATTTTGCTGACGTCACGAAAATATGAAAATATATATTATAGCTACGTCTGTGACGGCCTTTGTTTTAGTTTATGTTTATTACATTCTTTTTTGTGTGCTCATTGAATAAATAAATAAACCTGTCTATGTGAAATAGCTATTATGATTCATATTTACATCAAAATGATCTTTACAGAAATAGTATTTAGTCTTAGTGAACAATATAAAATTGGTTTGAATGAGATCAGTAAGTAGTTAAGTAGTTTTATTTTAATACGTCATAAATTCAATATTGTTAAAGCACTGATTAAAGTAACAACGAACTACATGAATGAATTTTTATATTATGTTTTTATATTGTGTCTTGCTGCTACGGAAGCCTTCATGGGCGAGTCCGACTCATACTTGACCACTTTTATATCCTTCATATTTTGGGAAATTTGGGGAAATCGTGCATCGGCAATCCTGGTTATCTTAACGACGACGTTAGCTCCCATCTTGGCCACGTGCCGTTTGATTCTTGTAAACCTGTACGTAATACTGACACTTTCCACGTCAAACTTAGGTACAACTATCTTGCGGATCATGCCAAAGAGTATATAACCACTACGTTTTACGCTTAGGCTCACGTAGTATAAACTTCTACCACCCATTTCGGTCAGGGGTTAAAAATACAAATGAAAACTTACCTACCTTACCTACCTAACAAATAAAACCTTTTTATGACATTTTTTTACCTATAAGTACTAATATTATAAAGCTGAAGAGTTTGTTTGTTTCAACGCTAGGATCTCTGGAAGTACAGGTCCGAATTGAAAGATTCTTTTTCTATTGGATACCTAGTCCATTTATCGAGGAAGGCTATAGAACATAACGCTACTATTAATAGAAGCGGAGCATGAATCAAGAGTGTTACAAAAACGATAAACGGGAAAAATATTTTGAGAGTTTTCGTATCGTGCTTTGACATGACAGCAATGACCTATTAATATTTGTAATACTTCGTTGCATGACACCATTTGTCTAAGATTGTGTATTGCGTCATTGAATTATAATCGAAATTGTTTCTAAATCTGAGTGGTACGACCAATTTCCGACAGGTGGCGTAGCAGGTAGCTGAAGAGGTTTTTTGTTTGAAAGCGATATTATCAGGAAAGACTCAACCGATTTCAGTCATTATTTCAGTTGGATATGTACGGGATCCCGATGAGTGCTATATAATGTACCACGGGCGAAGCCGGGGCGGACATCTAGTCATCTTATATAGATAGTATCCAATATTAAAAATAAAAAAATGTATTTACCTAGTAAGCATAGCAACACGAGAATAACATATGACGAAAGGATTAGTATCTATGGCCAAGAACAAATTAAAAAAAATATTTACGCGGCTCGGAAATAGGGTTTAACTAACCAATTTTTTTAGTATGTATTCGCTATTTAATTATTTTATAGGTATTGCGCTAAAAATGGATGTAAATGTTGTGTTTAAAGTGAAGGTATAAGAGCTGTCATGAAAATAGGTATCATTTTGTGTGTTTACGTAGTGTAAGTGCTGTGATAAAAAAGTAATACGCGTATATTACAACAATAACTTTTTTGAAATGGATGTGAAATGAAAATTTAATATTTCGTGACAAGTTCAATTAACGACATTAATGTGTTAAGTACCTAGAAGTTAATGTCGGTACAAAATGATATAAATATAATAAACACAGGTTCACAGGTACTATATTATCTTTCTCGCTCTGACGTGATTGTTCACTGTATTTGTTTCTCGCTCTAGCATCCCGAGTTTACCCGAAAAGCTATTATCATACCCGAGCGTGACGGTTCATTTCAGTTCACAGCTCACGAAAATTCCGTCCTAGACGCGCCCAAAGAAGTTTTCACTTAATAATTTTTCATAAAAAAGGTGTCGATATTTGTATTTTTAACCTTCGACCGAGATGGATAAGTTTAACGTGTGTGTCTGTGCCATTGTAGCTCCTAATCGAATAGACCGATCGTCAGTTTGAGGGTACTGTTTTTCATTGACTGAAAACATTGTCATTTATGTGCCTGATAGAAAATGAAAAACAAAATAGGGTTCAAATATATATTTATATTATACTTTATAATTTTTTTTTAAATTACACATATTTACACAATAACACACAGACCCAGAAGAATACATTTTCTGTGAGGAGAAAACTAATTTCACTATCAGTCAACTTGTACAGTAATGTTTAGTTTTGTTGCTACACTCTGAATACAAGACACTTGTCGGAATATGTATGTATATGGTAAAGCATTAATTTTCAATTTAAAATATCGTAAATCGCTGAGAAACTTTGTGTTTCCAACGGAAATAGAACCCGGTACCTGAAACTCAACAGTTCGACATGAAACCGACTTGGCCAGCAGGCAATTCAAACAATAGAATCTACTTTAATTTAGATTCAAACATATTTATTCACAAGGGCCCCAAAGATGCAGTCATGAAAGCTAATGACTCTATCCCAGATTTGGAAAATTACAGCCCTCTCGAAAAGAATCTGGTAGAAATCCGGCAGGGATATTTTTTCAATACATACTCGTATATATAATACTAGCAGCCCGCCCCGGCTTCGCACGGGTTTTATGGAAAATAAGTATAAAACAAAATTATTAGACTAATATAAGCTGTCCAGCCATATGCCATACGTTGTCCTTGTATATGTCGCAGCCGGATCGTATAATCCGCTGTATTACATTACGGCTAGCCGTTTTGAAAAACAGGGCCGTTTTGTAATGCGGCGGTTCAACGATTAGCCGCATTGTCATTGCAATACGGCATTGCAATCTTTGTGTCTTCAAATCGAGAGTGAATCGGTTTCTTCTAGATAAACACGCTCCATCGTAGACCGCATCGTCGCTTAACATCAGGCGAGATGGCGGTCAAGTGTAAACCTATAAAAGTTATAAAAAAAAAGAAAGTTCTTTAATACGGCGGCCAACGTTTAGCCGCTTTGTACTACTACTTAAATTGTAGGGTGACCATACTTACAAAATAAACAATGAAAATTAATTGTACTAATCATAAAAAGCTGACAGATTATCTCTTGCCATATTTCATACACTTTTTTTTTAAACATCATACCTCTCAGATAAAACTTGAAAGCCCCTAACTTAATATTGGTGATTGTACACCTAAAAGATATGGTGCACTTAGACAAGGGTCATCATTGAGATTTTACTCCGGGTGGGCTCCCACCAGAAACTCTGCGGTCAGCCCTGAGTGTCGCTTCTCCATACTCGGCCTACGCTCCACTACGGATGGCATGGCTCGCTCCAGGACCAGGACCAGGACTCAGGACCTCCTTGAGCATCTGGCTCCCGCATTTTTTATATACACTCTAGGGGTAGTAACGACAAGACTAGGTGGAGTCGGGTGCCCGAGTCGGATCTGGGTCCTTCCTAACCTGCCCGGTCCGATTTAGTCTTAGCAAGGTGGGCGGTGGTAAACCACCCCAATAATATTGTGTAGGATTCCGCCGAACACCAGAATCCACAGTCACCTTAGCAATTTAGCAACACACGTACTGTTTTCTACGCCATGTTGTTGTTATATCAGACAGCGCCATGAGTGTTAAGAATCGGAACTAAAAATTGTCAAAGCGGCGGCTAATCTTTCGCTTTATTACATTACGGCTAGCCGTTTTGAATGACGTATGGCGTCGAATACATTCCGGCTGTTTTTTAATCAGCCGCTTTCAATCTGGCTAATCGTCAAACCGCCGCTTTACAAAACGGCCCTGGTTCTCAAAACGGCTAGCCGTAATGTAATACAGCGGATTATACGATCCGGCTGCGACATATACATTAATACAATATTATTCTTATATACTACTTATAAATAATCTTTGCAGTTACCAGAAAACTCTTGCGCAGTTGACTTCCATGCATCCTTGTCATTAATATAGTAATTAATTTCATAATACGCTTTTTTAATTAAAGTGTTATTCACAACCAATTTGAACTTAGTACACTTATGCGTTTCAATGATTCACTGAATAGGTAAATAGATCAATACAATTAAAGTCACAAAATACGTCCCCATAGATTTCCAAACTGAACAGTTGGAAGCTGCCCGAATTGAAACGCTTACGCCCCATTTTTCAATAACTCATTCACCCCATCTCATTCAGTTCGTCATTTACCCCATCTTCTCATCCAACACACTCATTCTTAGGAATTTTTGGCCAAATTTTCAAGTGTGTGATAATCCAGCCAACACTTCCCCACACACAAAGGCACCTTGCACACCACGCACATCAGTCGAACTTGGGACCTTATTTTATGGGCCTTGCATCGGCACAGGACATCCTCTTATGCTCCATCTTGTTGGGCAATTGTTCCGTGTGGTCCGGATAATGATTGCCCGGCTGCAGCCTGATTGGTTTGTCGGGGACCAGCGCGGGCAGTGGCGCGCGGGGTTGCGCGAACCGGGCGAGTAAACCTTCGGCTATTTTACGCCTAAAGTCTCGGTGGGAGCACAACCGGTGGAGTGGGTTCTTCGTGTAAATTATGAAGGCATTTAGAAGACTGGTATTAACCAGTTTTCTAAATACCTTCATATACCACTTTTTGCATCGTTTCCTTTCAAAAAGATACAACAATATTTGGTCTTTCAGATCCACTCCATACATGTACTTATTGTACTCATCCACCGAGATGGGTTTCTCCCTGGCAACCCCAGCGCGCATTCTTGGCACCATTTGGTGGGTATGGTAGGTAGACACTACGGTGACTAGCTTCACGTCTTTCCACGTGACAAGAGCTATGTCACCGCAGTGTCTAGCGTACGTTTCCCCCTGTGCAACCCGATTTGGGTCCAAATCCTTCAAATCTTGTGGGACGTCTTTCCGGGTGCGGTTGATCGTACCTAGTACATCTGTACACCGGCTTTTGAGATACCTCGTCATGGACAAGTGGTTGTACCAGTTGTCCATGACGAGGATATGCCCTGCATCCAGATACCCCTCCATGAGTTCTAACACAACATTTGCAGTATTGTTAGTAAACCCGTGAAGGGGTTCTGGGTGCATGGGCGTTTCTTTGCCAGTGTACAGTTTGAACTTCAGTAGATAGCCCGTGGTCGCCTCACGTAATTCGAGGAATTTGTTACCAAATGGTGCACCCGAACGTTTACATTGCCGACGACTTAGAGAACCCTTCCAAAGAAGCAAGGACTCGTCTAAGCAGAGGTGCTGGGCGGGAATGTATAGTTCAGAAAACTTTTTGTTGCAGTGTTCGAGTATTGGCGCGATTTTGCCAATTTTTCGCGCATAACCACGAGTCGTCGTTTCGCCGTCACTTACAAAGTGTAGAAACTTTGTGATCAATAGGAATGCATCACGACTCATGACTTGCCGAAAATTTTGCATTTCCATGAGACCCCGTGCCCAATAATCTTGAAATTTTGTCCGTTGGCAAGAGGACATGCAAATCATGACGCCAAAATATTGATACAACAACGGTATCGTGACATCGTTCCACCGGTCCAAATATTTTGGAAGAGTGGCGTCGACGTCAGGGTCAGTATACTGTTCAATTATTTGGCGTGCATATTTGTTCGTCTCAGATGCGATGAGACCCATCACATCGTTGTCCCAAAATTTCAAAAATATGTCCACGGGGTCCTGGGAACTAATCGTTGGACCAGGATTGCGTCTATACGTTTCTCTTTGGCCAGTAAAACTTGTGAAGTCATCCGTCCACTGAAAATCCGTACTAACGCTGGATACTAGTCCACCGTTTAGTTCATTCACAGATACATTCACATCATCTTCATCCAAATATACACCTAATTCTTCTCTCTCTCATTTTCCTCTACCACAACATATGTTCCTATCAAATCTTGGCGTAAAGGCAAAGTAAGGGCGTCTTCAACGCTGTTATTGGCGCCGTCTTCTTCGTTGGAGTCATCCGAGTCATCGTCGTTGTCACTACCCGAATCTGCTAGCAGCCCCGCAGTCCTGGCCCTTCGCTGGGGCAGCGAAGAACGATGGGCCTTCAGTATACGCCGGCGTCGGGACGAAGACGGCGTTGCGGTCTGTTGCACCTGTAAAACAAAATAAAATTACAAATTGTACATTTATCAATAAAGAACTTTGACTTTGAAACACAGTGATGTTAGCCGGAGTAGATAATTAATGGAATAGTGGCCGATAAAAACAACCGTTCCGCGGGCAGGTGCCATCAAGTAGAAACATCTTGTGTTCCAGCAGCTATCCTTGAACACCAGTCACATTCTAGAACTAGCGTGTGGTCCAGGAAGGTAAATCCTTGACCGACTCGAAGGGGTTAAAATTACAAAAACTAAACTTACACTTCCTTCAGCAGTCGATCCCATAGATGGTGGGCTTCCCATTGCATGGAGGGTCCTACGCCGCTTCGTGACGTTTGAGTGCTGTGGTACTATTATTGAACCACATTCTTCTTCGGATGACACCATAGTTGGAGCATTGGCGGTGTCGGTCATTCTTATATCTGAAAAAAAAGGTAAAATAATAAATACACAGAGAAAAAGAATTAAATCCTCCTTTTTTGCTTGAAATCGGCAATACTAACAATTGAGAGATAACATTATCTTTATGATATAATTTTAATTGAGCACCCAATTAATTCATATCCCAACAAGTATATTTATTGGAAAAACAACTAAGCCTGACTGCAGTATGAAAGACTTGTCTTTTGAGACTTTTGTTACTGATTAGTTTTAAGGATCATTTTTACATCATGACGAGTAGACCAGTGGCTACCTACCTGCTACTATACTATATGTATATAATAATAGTACACCTAAGATAATTATGTTCTACAACAAGATAAAAGGAGGCATCGACACATTTGACCAGATGTGTTCTTTGATGTTTTGTTCTAGAAAGGCTAATGGCGTTTAATGGCATGTGTAATAAAGCGTGTGTCGACTAATATGTAAATAACTCGCACAATGTTTTGTCAAAAAAGAAAACCATTAAACCGAATAGGATTGATGAAAAACCGAAGTACTGAACTGTCTATGCCCTGTACTGTCTGTCTATACCGTATTTGAGAAATCCCTCACGATACCAAAGCGTTTGAGAGAAAATATTGAGAATATCCTACCACAATCTAATCATGAGGCTTCTGGGAACCTGAAGAAGATCCTTCAGCTATAATAACTGTAGGTTATGTACAAAAAATAAAAGAATATCTAAGATGACACGATCTGCGCAAGTGGAATAAGAGAATAAGACAGTGTGTGATCAACATAAAAAAGATGTTTGCAACAATTGTCTACTATATTTTTTTCAGTATTTCTTGTAACCTGAGACTGAATATAATATTCATAGATTTATTAGTAAAAAAATATATAAATGTTACTTATTTAAGAAATAATATGTACTCAAATATGAATACTACAAATTTTTGTTACTTTTTGTCAAGACTTTATAAAACCGTAAATAATTTTCTTAATAATATATAAATAACAGTATTAATTTGTGTTTATTTAAATCTCATTAAAATTACAGTTCAGTTGTAAATAAATTAGGTTTTTAATATTGTGCGCACCTCAGGCACATGTTAATCTTCACTTGGGCTCAGTAAACTTGGGATTACTCACAGGAACAATTAACCTATAACTTGCCCTCATGGACTTATAAAAAAGTCGGACACAGTCTTGCTAAAACAAAAACGGTGTCACTAGAGTCAGCCACATTTGCACGTGTGCGTTGTCAGTGATAGGCTGACACGCACACATATATATACAAGTAGAGCGTGTAATGACCCACTGATGTGTGCGTGTCAGCCTGTATGTGACAGCGCACACATACATATTTTGTGGCCGACATGACGGACACAGTTTTTGTTTTAGCGAGACTACGTCCGACATTTTTTATACGTCCATGCTTGCCCTATATAAACTAACCCTATATTTTTCGTCACTGCGATATTTTCGACAAAATTGATTTTGTGGGATTATTATTCAGATTATGTTTTCATTATCTTCATTTGTTAGGTACATAAGTAATACAATTTAATTTACTTTAAAATTAACGATTTCTGCAAACTAGAGAAATACAGGATGGGCGGTTAATTGTGCCTGTGAGTGTACTTCGATGAATCGAATCAGATGAACTTGCCTTCGTGGTTCGACTATGGAGTCGGACCACGAGGGCCTAAGGATTAGTAGTTTACATGGTTCGATCCTAAAATCGAACCAACGGGGGAAAAGTTCGTGGTCCGATTGATCGAACTACGCAGCCGAACCACGTGGATAAGAGGAACTTCGAGACGCGTCTGTGGTCTGTGTGCGTGAGTTTTGGGACTTTGGGAGGCCCCGTACTTGCAATGAATTTTAGACAAAATAAGGAATATTGGACCAAGGTATCGAATAAAATGGATTTTACGATATTTTTACAAATTACAACTAAACCATATATATTCTACGACGTCCCAAACAAAATAAACAATAAAATTAAAACAATAAGCAAAACAAACGATCGGTCAATTTGCGCGCGAATTTCGTCGGTACCGGCTATTTTACTCGAGGTTATACAAAATATAGAACACATTATACTATTGTGATTATGAAAAAGGCTTGGAAAAATAGGTATTAAGTGTATAGTAAAATTAACCACTTACCGTTTATTTGTTTCAAATCACGTAAATTCACAATTTGTTGCGCACGCGCACCACCGACCAGCCGACCACCTCACTAAAACAAATAACAATGACAATGACGCCAAACGCCAAAGAGAATGTAAAGATGACGCGGACGCGTAATGTCTAATGGCGGATGGCGGAATCCGCGGCGGAATCGGAATGCAGCGCGACCAGTGTGACCAGATTTAGTATGACAAATCTCTCACGGTAAGGCTGAAATCTACTGAATTCTGCTTACCGATATGCAGAAATCTACTAAAATGTCTACGCATAACCATACGTATGTGGTAACGATTACGTGTGAATTAAAAATGCATTTTAAATCCATTCACTTGATTAATGTAACAATTTACAATCTATAATCATTGAAAATAATATTTGAAGCTCAACAACGCGCTAATCTCAGGAACTACTAGACCGATTTCATAAATTTTTTCACCACTGTATTTGTACGAGATGCCTAAATGCTGATGAAATGATAGGCTATATTATATTATACTACGGGCAGGTGCGGCCCCAGTTTCAAATTTTGGATTCACCAGGGGGTCACCAGTACGCAGCTTCAGATTTGGGGGAGGGTAAACGAGTTTGGGGGAGATGGGGAGGGTCATGTCCAGTGTGACCCCACCACCCTTCGGACCGCGCATGACTACAGGTGAAGTCGGGGTGGAACGCTATTGCCAGTAAAAAGTTGGTTCCGAAATATCCTTTAATGTTCTTGGAATGGTTTGCAGAAGCCATAATATGTACTTTCAAAGAAGCAACTCTGCTCAATATATCTTTGAAATGAGCACTTGATTCATTATATCTGGCTGCCATCACACAAGCTTTGCTTAGTTTGGGGTTAGATGGTGTTGTGTGTGAATTGTCCACCAATATTTATTTACTTATAAACCTTCGTTGATATACAAATAGTTATTTGTGCAATACGTAATTTAGGCGACAAACGAATGAACCAGATATATAAAAAAGAAGTGGCACTCGGGGTCTGCCGCGGTAAAGCTATTGCATGTTGCATGCATTTTTATCAACATAAGCAATAGGGATGTTAACAATTTTTCGGAATTGCTTTAATTTTGAAGAGTGACATTAAAATTTGTTTACCATAAAAAAATGCAGAGAAGTATGCAATCTAGTCAGTCTTCGACAGCTAAGAGCATTTAGTCTGTAAAGCTAATACAAATAAGATTCAAAGTCGAATGACCGAGTGAGGAGGACGGCGTTACGGTCTTCCATCCCTCTTTCTTGTGAACATAAGAAAGAGATGCACGATCACTAAAATTCGGTCCCCAGGCCTGTGATAAAAGCTATGCAATAGCTTAAAAAATATAAAAATAACAAGGGTGGGAGTGGTTTCAAGTACCTGCGGGATGCGGGAAAACATGATAATCCCGTTTCTTCATTATCAGGCTCTGTGATAAAAGCTATGCAATAGCTTAAAAATATAAAAATAACAAGGAGTGGGAGGGTTTCGGTACCTGCGGGATGCGGAAAACATGATAATCCCTGTTTCTTCATTATAATTGCAGTCGAGAATAAGATCGAGAGATTAAACGAAAGAAAAATGTAGCTCATCACGAAATTAAAAAACCTACTAAAATATGCCGCATTTTTTATTCTACTGACTATAAGCTGACGGACTCCTAAAATCTACCGAAAAAGTAGAAATCTACTAACTCTGGTCACACTGAGAGTGACCAGATTTAGTTTGTCGAATCTATTCAAAGTATGGGTAAAATCTACTAAATTCTACTAACTATTGTACAGCAATCTACTAAAATATCTAGACATACCCAAGCTTCAATAGTAGATGAAATGGATATGGATAATCATTATTTATCGCAATATCTATCACAATTATAACACATTATATTGAAAATTAAGCAGTGTTTTGATTGCTAGAGAGTGAAAATGATCAACATGATTAACAAACAATCACATTATACATTATCTGTAGAGGTAAGGTTCTTTGCAGAATCCGCACTCTGGCCCACTCCAACCCGTGAAATGGACTGTGTCAATACGACTTACTCCGAGTTTAAAAGAGAAACATACCAAACAAAAAAAAAAAACAACCAAAAACCCATACTGGAGAAAAGCCATTTGAATGTTGAATGTTGTATACCTAGTAACTGTAATTCAGTTCAGTTCATCTGTGTGAACTGGTAAGGTCATCATATTGCTTACAGCATGTCATGCCCCTACTTCCTCAAAGAGGATTAGAGATACTATTTCTAAGAATAACGTAACCTACATAGGCTGGCTTTATCAATGTACCTACTTTGATCGTATGTCCTATCAAGCTGAGAAAGATGACAATAATACAATCTATGAAAAATATTCACATAGGTACGACAGGAACCTAGGCATGTCATGCTGCACTTACTACGTCAGTCTATAGTCTATACAGATACCAAGAAAAGAAAACAAGAACAAAATTAAAAATGTTGACTAACCCCCGACTACCTCGGATTTGTAATCTGTACAACATTCTACTAGTAAAGCCCTTTCATTTGATACTCATATTAAGGGAGTTGTGAAAAATGAAATGTATTTCGCCATTTTTTGGTAGCGGCCATCTTGGATTTGAAATTTGTTATAGTGCAAAGTATTCTACTAGTCAAGCCCTTTCGTTTGATACCCATATTGAGGTAGTAGTAAAAAAAAAAAAAATTCGCCATTTTATGGTGGCGACCATTTTGTTTTTTTTTTTTTATAGAGTATATATAGTATTTTACTAGTCAAGGTTTTTCATTTGATACCCATATTGCGGTAAGTTGTGAAAAAATATTTTGTCCGCCATTTTGTGGAGGCGGCCGTCTTGAATCGACATTAACCAAACGTAGCTAAGAACACCCGCACGGATAATAATTTTCAAATAAAAAAAAAACCGCATCGAAATCAGCTTATTCGTTTGAGCTCTACGGTGCCACAGACAGACAGACACACACACAGACAGACATACAGACATCGACGTCAAACTTATAACACCCCTTTTTTTGGTCGGGGGTTAAAAAAGAAAATTACCTAGTTAGTTAAAAAATTGTTCAGTAATACATTCAATACAACAATTTGTATTAACATTGTGTTCAATGTTTTCAATTTTAAATTCTTGAATTTTGATTTATAGATTAAATCATAATTTATAGATTACAGTGCATTATTTAAATATAGTTTTAATATTGCACGCCCGATACAATGGGTCATAGTCCAGTCATTATAGTAAGTTCACAAATTTGTAGAGAATTTTGTATTCTACAATACTGATAATAAATTAGTGTCCGACCGAAACTGATTTTCCAGCCGAAACCGAATGTTCGGCCGTGGCTTCAGTTTCGGTCGAAACCGAAACCGAAACTCACCTGGTCAAGTATATAATTTATTATAATACAGAAATTTGGTGCATTTTACCTATTATTTTGCCTTAATTAGGGCATGAAATGGAAACACAATATATATCATAATAGGAAAGATAAGAAATCAGTAAGAAGTCTTGTAAGTCCTTACAAGTTCTGATAGATGGCTCTAGTTTTTACTATTTTATAATAGCAATATTATAATCTCGTACTTATTTTTACGAGGTTAATTAATAGTGTCCTCGTACCTCGCACGAAAGACTACAAATCTCGTATTTGTACGAGGAACCTCGTACGGTTGGCATCGCTGGTTGCTACTTAGTCTGTGGTTGCTACAGAACTATCCGAACGGCGCACGATAATTCCCGAAAAGGGCCGACAGCGTGCTTTCATACCGTGCATTTCATATTTCATATACCTTTCATCATTTCATTCCATGGTAGCGTTAAACGTTTAACGCAACCTTTTTGGAAATCGCATAGGATTCATTTAAAAAAAAAAAAATTGTGCGTGGAGTCCCTCCCCGCGGAAGAAGTGAAACTTTTCACTCTCGCTCTGTCTCTTTCTATTCGCTCTCCCCCTTTGCAGTGCTTTCATACCCCCTCCATGGTAGCGAAATCGTTGAAAGTCGCATAAGAAGTTTCAGTCCAAAAAATTGTGTGTGCATTTATGTCCGTACGCAAGAATTTACCAGGATTAAAGAGTTCTTCTCTTCATTCTTCGTAAGAAGTGTAACTTTAACCATCAAATAGATACCTAATATCTTTAACGCAACAGGTTTTAATCTGAAGTTTTTTTTTAAATATTAGTAGTGGTAGGACTCCTTGCAGAGTCCGCCTAGGGAAGTACCGCACCTTTGCTAGTTATTCTGCCGCTAAATAGTAGTGTGCACACATTACTGTGTTCTGGTTTGAAGGGCAATGTTTAGAGAAAAATTACTGGACTAAGAGATAAAACACCTTATATCGACTGGCCTTGTGGCTTAGTGGGTAGTAACTCTGCCTGCGAAGCCGAGGGTCGTGGGTTCGATTCCCACCCAGTGCAAGTATTTATGTGATGAATTCAAATGTTTGCACTGTGTCTGGGTGTTTCCATGTATAATAAGTATGTATTTAGAATTATATAAGTATTATATCAGCTATCTGGCCACCATATTACAAGCTTTGCTTAGTTTGGGGTCAGATCGTGTTCGAATGTTCGCATTGTCCACCAATATTTATTTATTTATATGCATAGATTCCCCTCGTAGGCTCCTACATACATATATATATATTTATCCTCCAAATAATTAGCCGACCTCTGAAGGAAAAAGTGCATGAAGATTGTAAATATGTATTGCATTATGACTGGCCTCGTGGCGTAGTGGGTAGTAACTCTGCCTGCGAAGCCGAGGGTCGTGGGTTCGATTCCCACCCAGTGCAAATATTTGTGTGATGAATTCAAATATTTGCACTGTGTCTGGGTGTTTCTATGTATAATAAGTATGTATTTACAACTTTATAAGTATTATGTCAGCTATCTGGCCGCCATATTACAAGCATTGCTTAGTTTGGGGTCAGGTGGTGTTGTGTGTGAATTGTCCACCAATATTTATTTATTTATTTATATCTTTGGGTGAAGGGCGGATTGCGGTGCTACGAGTAGGTAATGATTTGGACTCTTCATTGTCCAATGGCTGCGTGTCACTGTGCTGCTATGGGCAGGTAGGCATGTTGCTTACCATCAGGCACATGTCCTGCTCGTCTTGTCACTCTTTACTATTAAAAATAGGTTGTCTGTAAGTCTGTTAGTTTATGGACGATAGTTTAACGTGACAACGTCATAACAAAACATTGATAGATGCGGCGCAAGCGTACAATGAGCGTAACGGGACATAACGGGACACTTTTTCGTGCATGCAGCCGGCGTTAATTTTTTTTAAAACTTTTATAGGTTTACACTTGACCGCCATCTCGCCTGATGTTAAACGACGATGCGGTCTACGATGGAGCGTGTTTACCTAGAAGAAACCGATTCACTCTCGATTTAAAGACACAAAGATTGTAACCATCGGGGAAAACCCACTCAGGCAACGTATTCCACAGCCTAGACGTTCTTATCACAAAAGTAGAGTCAAATCTCTTCGTTCGTGTCTTTGGAACATCAACCATGAAACGATGTCGCTTTTTCGAGCTACAAGCATTCCGATAGAAAAAAGGGCAATTATTCATTCATTTATTAGACGTTGTCACGTCGAAAAAAAAAGTGCAAAAAGTAAATAATTAAAAAAATTAAGTTATTAACAATGTTTATAAAAACGTTGACAAACTAAGCTAGTGTTAATTAACATAAATAGTAAATTATAATTGTAAAATTGAAAAATTTAATGTCTCGATACTTAAGAACCTCAGCCTGATGATTACGTGATCTCAATACCATAATTTGTGTCGTTGGACTGATAAATAAGCTTTTTTCTTTGTTTTTTTATTATATAAGTTGATCCTAAATTCTATACCTATATTATTTGTAGACTCCCTGTTGTTTATTTTAGATTTTGTTTAGATTCTAGACAGGGTAAAATAACTTTAATGTAATACTATAGGTATAATTATTATATTCATTAGATTAATTAATGCTTAATTTTAATTGTTTTTTTTGTAACCTCATACTAAAGAGGCTTTATTTTTGCATGCCCGCAAAGGGTAAGACTGTTGTTTCTGAGTTTATCTATTTTTAACCCCCGACCAAAAAAAGGGGTGTTATAAGTTTGACGTCGATGTCTGTCTGTCTGTCTGTCTGTCTGTGTGTGTGTCTGTCTGTCTGTGGCACCGTAGAGCTCAAACTGTTGAGCCGATTTCGATGCGGTTTTTTTTATTTGAAAGTTAATATCCGTGCGGGTGTTCTTAGCTATGTCTGGTTAATATCGATTCAAAATGGCCGCCTCCACAAAATGGCGGACAAAATATTTCTTCACAACCTACCTCAATATGGGTATCAAATGAAAGGGCTTTACTAGCAGAATACTATACGCTATAACAAATTTAAAATCCAAGATGGCCGCTATAACAAAATGGCAAATTACATTTCTTTTTTCACAACTTCCTTAATATGGGTATCAAATGAAAAGGCTTGACTAGTAGAATGTTGTAGGTACAGATAACAAATCTAAGGTAGTCGGGGGTTAATCAAAAGTTTTAATTTTGTTCTTGTGTTTTTATGTATAACATCTTTGTACACAGTTTCCGCAATAAAATATTCTGATTCTGATAAAAACTGCATTAACAGTTCAGTTATAATTTTTTATTAATTCTTAACGTTCTTATAATGAAGTAAATGATCACAGCTCCTGAGTTTCTCCGCGGCTTGCTCGGGCGTGAGGTCGCGTTGTGCTTGCGCGAGCATCTCGTATCCCACCATGAACTTCTTGACGGATGCCGAGCGCAGCAGCGGCGGCAGGTAGAGGGCGTACACCAGCCAGTGGGGGGAGTCGCCGGGGGCTGATGACGGACCCGTGGGGGCACCTGCCGGTGATACAACAGGGGATTAAGAAGACCGACAGATAGGGAGGTAAAGAAACTTTATTGAATACTCTAAAATCTAAATAAAAATTTAAGAACGTTTCTCTATATATAAAAATGTTATGTTGCTTTGTGTACGCTTCAAAATTCAAAAAGTTCTGCACTGATCGAGCTGAAATTTTAGAATGATATATAATCCGCATCAAGGATTGTTTTTATCTAATTTTTGCGTCACAATGTGCCATAGCGAAGCGGGGAAGGGTACAGATGGTATTTTTATAAAAATGCGAAGGTTTCACGATGTATACGACGAGTATAAGAGGTTATACTCTCTATTTGCACTTGCGAAAATAGTCCGAGCAAGCAAGCGAGATCGGAACCACCTAAGGACAGTCAAATAAAAGTTCACTCTGAAGAGACTTCAGTCAGTTAATCATGTCGTTTTTTAACCCCCGACCAAAAAAAGGGGTGTTATAAGTTTGACGTCGATGTCTGTCTGTCTGTCTGTCTATCTGTCTGTCTATCTGTCTATCTGTCTGTCTGTATGTCTGTCTGTCTGTCTGTCTGTCTGTCTGTCTGTCTGTCTGTCTGTCTGTGTGTGTGTCTGTCTGTGGCACCGTAGAGCTCAAACGGATGGGCCGATTTCGATGCGGTTTTTTTTATTTGAAAGTTAATTACCGTGCGGGTGTTCTTAGCTATGTTTGGTTAATATCGATTCAAAATGGTCGCCTCCACAAAATGGCGGATAAAACATTTCTTCACAACTTACCTCAATATGGGTATCAAATGAAAGGGCTTAACTAGTAGAGTACTATACGCTGTAACAAATTTCAAATCCAAGATGGCCGCCACCACAAAATGGCGAATCATATATTTTTTTCACTACTACCTCAATATGGGTATCAAACGAAAGGGCTTGACTAGTAGAATGTTGTACAGATAACAAATCTTAGGTAGTCGGGGGTTAGTCAAAATTTTTAATTTTGTTCTTGTTATCGCGTTTTTTCATGTTATAAATTCACTCTTATCTTGTTTTCCAAGCGTCATGAGAAGTATTTATAACTTGAAAAACCTCTAGTCCAGTCATTTAGTATTTTTACTTGGAAAGTATTCCGGGAGTTTTGAAAATTGGTTCACTCATCCAAACTCCAAAATATTTACCATGCCCACTCATACTGTTGAAAAAAAGTGTGGTACTCGGGGTCTGCCATGGTGAAGCTATTGCATGTTGCATGCATTTTATCAACATAAACAATAGGGATGTTAACAATTTTTCGGAATTGCTTTTATTTTGAATAATGACATTTGTATACCATAAAAAAATGCAGAGAAGTATACAATCTAGTCAGTCTTCGACAGCTGAGAGTATTTAGTCTGTAAAGCTAATACAAATAAGATTTAAAGTCGAATGACCGAGTGGGAGGACGGCGTTACGGTCTTCCATCCTCTTTCTTGTGAACATAAGAAAGAGATGCACGATCACTAAAATTCGGTCCCCAGGCCCGCGATAAAAGCTATGCAATAGCTTAAAACTACATTTGAAAAAGTTGTAATTTTTAGTTAGTCCTTTCATGATCCTCGGCAAAGTTCTCAGCTGTCATCCTCTGAGGATGCCCGTGTAGGGGTAGCACAATGGTGGCGCAGGAACAAGCGGCCCTGTAAGGAACCACAGATAAACTGCTACAACGTATGTTGGTGTCGCGATTCCAGTGGATTTCTCCTACCAAAATTGCCCAAAGCCCTAACACGCAAAAGACGAGCAACTAATTTCTGTGTCGAATTTGGGTGTATGTGTGCGCGCATCGCAAAAATTCACTCTGAAGGAACAGTTGTTACGCCTCATCAAGTCGTTTTCGCGTTAAAGTGTCACTCTTATCGTATTATCCCAGCGCCATAAAAATATAACTTCAAAAAAACTTCACTCAAAATACTCACCATGCCATCCCATACTATAAGGGAAGCTACATTTGAAAAGGTTGTCATATATAGTAGTCAGTCCTTTCATGATCTCAGCCAACGCCCTCTGCTGGGCCGGACTCAGGTCGGTCATCCTCTGGGGCTGCCCGTGTAATGGCAGCAGCATGGTCTCGTAGGGCCAAGCGGCCCAGTAAGGGACTAAGGCCACCCACTCCGCATTTTGAAGGACTATGCGTTCCTGAAAATCAAGTACCTAGGTAAGTAATAACTTATCTATACTAATATTATAAAGCTGAAGAGTTTGTTTGTTTGAACGCTAGGATCTCGGGAAGTGCTGGACCGAATTGATAGATTCTTTGTCTATTGGATAGTCCATTTATCGAGGAAGGCTATAGGCTAGAGAAGATAACGCTACTATTAACAGTAACGGAGAATGAATCAAGAATGTAACAAAATCGGGAAAAAAATATTCCTTTTTGGGAGTTTTCGTACGTTTCGTGCTTTGACATGACACATGACAGCATGTGTCTAAGATTGCGTCATTGAATATCACAGATTACATACCTCTTGAATATAAAACCTTTTTGCTAATCTCTGAGTTGGTTTGACCAATTTCCGACAGGTGGCGTAGCAGGTAGCTGAAGAGGTGTTTTGTTTGAAAGTGAAATTCTCAGGAATGACTGAACCGATTTCTAAAACTATTTCACTGTTGGATATGTGCGGGATCTCGATGCGTGCTATATATGTTCCACGGGCGAAGCCGGGGCGGACATCTAGTCATAAATAAACATAATTGGTAGTCATAAGAACTGCCGATAGTAGTAAAAACTTATAACTTAGAATTCGATAACTTTGGAAACTACGCGGGTGGAACCGGGAGGCGTGGCCATGACCATGGCCATCTCGATCATCCGAGCTTACCCGAAGATTTCTTTCATTTACGAACGTGACGTTTGACTTCAATTCACAGCCCACGGAAAATTTGTATAAGGAGCGCCAAAAGATGTATTCACTTAAAAAAAAAACCTAAGCTGCTAATAACTATGCTGGTTGCCTGGTAGATATTGTTCTCAGTACAACGGCCACCACTTGTGGCGCTAGATCACAAGTGTCTTTCACTGTAATGTTACAATTTATCTGTAATGTTACAATAAAGAGTTTTCCATCTATCTCAGAAATTACAAGGCACGTAGATAAAACATCTTATTTCTCTGGGTAACGAGCGCAATTTAGTGCTAGTTGATTATTTGGACCAAGGACGGATCCAGCTTTGTCTCCAGGGGGGGGGGTCACATGACCTCAGGGGTGGTCACGGGGCATATAGTCGTGGTCATGTCACAAAACTGTGATAAGTACATGTATGTTTTTTAATCTGTGGTCCACTTAGGTACTGGACCCAGCCTAGGAGGGGGGGGGGCATGACCCCATGACACCCCCTAGATCCGCGCCTGACTAACTTTGTGACACTATACTGTAAAGTGCATGCATGTTGCTTACCACCAGGCAAATGTCCTGCTCGTCCCGTTACTATCTACCAGGGATGCTAGTGAGCTCCGTAACCGTATCCGTATCCGCTTCACAAGTTTCAGATCGTTTCGGATAGAATCGACGGCGATAAGATGCAAAATTGATTTTCGTTAAATAAAATAACTTTCATTTGCTCGGTTTTGCCTAATACAACTATATATTCAATCTATTATCCGTAACTGAAACTATCCGAAATTAACGGATAATCCGAAATAACTTTACTAATTGACTGGCCTCGTGGCTTAGTCGGTAGTAACTCTGCCTGCGAAGCCGAGGGTCGTGGGTTCGATTCCCAACCAGCGCAAATATTTGTGTGATGAATTCAAATATTTGTACTGTGCCTGGGTGTTTCTATATATTTATAATAAATAATAAGTATGTATTTAGAACTATATAAGTATTACATCAGCTATCTGGCTGCCTTCTTATACAAGCTTTGCTTAGTTTAGGGTCAGATGGTGTTGTTGTGTGAATTGTGAATATTTAATTTATTTTAATATTTTATTACATATCCGTATCCGAAAACGATATAATTTATTTCTCCGTATCCAGATCCCAAATATCATATCCATAACATTCCTTTCTCTGTGCTAGGTCTGAAAAAAACATACCTTTTTCTCCAATTCATTAGCTACATAGTCCACCAACATGGGTTTTCCATATTTGGTAAAGTATTCCTTTTGACACCTGAAAAATGCGTTATAATAATTAAAAAATTGTCAGTCATAGGTACTGCCGATAGAAGTGAAAAGTACAACTCAGAATTTGATAGCTTACTTTGGAAACTACGCGGGTGTAACTGGACGACGTGGTCATAAGCATGGCCAACTAAAAATGGCATTAACGCTAACTAACGCATTTCTAGATGGCCAATGGGAAATGTTAACGCATTTTTATATGGCCAATGGCCATGACCCCGAGTTTACCCGAAGATTTCTTATCATTCCCGAGCGTGACGCTAGAATTCAATTCACAGCCCATGAAAAACTGTCTGGAGCGCGCCAAAAGAAGTTTTCACTTCAAAAAGCAGATAGCAGCTTTCTCGCTCTGGCACATTCGGCGGTCCCGAGTTCTCCCGAACATTTCTTTCATTTCCGATCGTGACGGTTCATTTACAGCCCATGAAAAATCTGCGTGTGGCCAAAATAAGTTTTTTGAATAAATTTAAGAAGTAAGTATGTAAGTCTTAATGTTAGGCTATCTGACATAATTTAGGTTATAACAGCACATAATCCTAAGAGATTCTAACACACGCAAGAAGTTAATACATCTCCTCTTTATTCCCCGAATAGAATAGATAATATTCTAAGCGAGAAGTATTAACCTGAAGTTAGTAACAATGTTTACTGAAACGTTGGTGATCTAACTTCACGGTGTCACGAAATCCCATAACATCGTATCGCATCGTAAAAATGTACTCATTTTTCTTAAAAGACCAAAAGAAAGATAACTTCAATAATTAAATTAGCTAACTGTTCTACTACGTACGGGTTTTTTCAAAGTTAAGGCCGTACCCCGAGCCAATGACTTTGAGCATTTCTTCGCACACCGCAAGAAAGAGCAATGTAGGTAATAGGTATATAATAAGTCATTTACGTTAATGCCTTGAATTATGACGTAATTTTGGGGGAATAACCCGCTGAATTCAGTCACAAAATTTAGCCAAGGCAGGTGCATAACAGGCCTTTTACTTTATGCCTTTTAATTAGGACGTAATTTTGAGGGGAAAACCCGTCATTTTTCCTCGCGCCAATAAATCTATAAAGTTACCTGTCTTTAACCCTGGGTTCGTTGGGCATGAAGCTGGAGGCCCATATCTGGCAGTGGGGGTGAGGGTTGGAGCACCCCATCACGGCTCCTTTGTTCTCGAAGATCTGGACCCAGGTGTACTTGCGACCCAGCTCTGTCAGCTGGTTCATCCACCTGGTTATAAATACTTAGTTACAAAAATCAATCATTTATTTCAGAATTTACAACATACAATAGGTACAAAAATAGTAAAGTCCTTTTGTACGTTTTGTTAATTAATTGATATCATCTGCAGCCTGCAGACGTCCACTGCTGGACATAGGCCTCCCCCAATGATTTCCACAATGACCGGTCTTGTGCCGTCTCCATCCACCGACTTCCCGCGACCGAGACAATATCATCGGTCCATCGTGTGTGCCGTCCTACACTGCGTCTGCCGGTTCGTGGTCGCCATTCGAGAACCTTTACTCCCCAGCGGTTATCGGTTCTGCGAGCTATATGGCCTGCCCGTTACCACTTCAACTTGCTAATTTTAAGAGCTATGTCGGTGACCTTCGTTCTTCTGCGGATTTCCTCGTTTCGGATTTTGTCACGCAGTGAAATTCCGAGCATAGCTTAGTTGCGCAACTTTGAGCTTGCATATCATGGCAATAGTTAGCGACCACGTCTCAGTACCATATGTCATCACTGGCAACACACACTGATTATAGACTTTCGTCTTGAGGGTTTCTGGTATTTCTGATTAATTGATATGGAATGTTGTAAATTATGAAGTAAATGATTCATTGATATAATAGGTACAACAACATATCTAATATTATGTTAAAATGTCTTAATACCAGCCGTTACGGCGAACTTCGTTCCGCCTAAGAGGCAAAAAATTGATGAATATTCTAGGTAAAAATATTTTTTTTTAACTTTTATAGGCTTGACCGCCATCTCGCCTGATGTTAAATAATGATGATAATGATTATGATGAAACGTCTGCGATGGAGCGTGTTTACCTAGAAGAAACCGATTCACTCTCGATTTGAAGACACAAAGATTGAAGCTATCGGGAAATACCCACTCAGGCAACGAATTCCACAGCCTTGATGTTTTTATCACAAAAGTAGAGTAAAATCTCTTCGTTCGTGGCTTTGGAACATCAACCATGAAAAGATGTTGCTTTTTCGAGCTGCGAGCATTCCGATAGAAAAAAGGACAGGGTGGTATTGGATCGTACAAATCAGTTGCACACTCTCCGAACATGTTTATACATATTACCCTATTCCGGACGAAAACGAATCCAAAAACACAATCACAAATAGTATACAATAGTAATACACAGAGAACGGTGTAATTAACGACTTTTGTTATATGTAAAAATCTAGTGTCATGACCGTGATGTGTGTTCCCAACGAACTCTTTACCAAGCGAATATTCACGAAACTTTGCATTTATATGTAATTTTATATGTAATGTTATAAGTCATTTTATATGTAATTTCTCCGTGATAAAAAGTAGCCTGTGTTCTTCCAGACCATAATCTAACTGACTTCCAAATTTCAGCGGGATCCGTTGAGACGCAGAGGCTAAAGATGTGATTGACCTCCAACCAGCATGTCACTGTGCTGTTATGTGTCAGGCATGTCTCTTACCATCAGGCACATGTCCTGATCGTCTCGTCACTTTTTATTAAAAAAAAAAACCATCTAAACATTGACATCGCTACATAGTACAAAACAAAGTCGCTTCCTCTGTCCCTATATCCCTATGATGCTTAAATTTTTAAAAATACGCAACGGATTTTGATGCGGTTTTCTAATAGATAGAATGATTAAAGAGGAAGGTTTATATGAATAGTGGAGAAATACTGTTATTTTTTGAGGTTTCTGATGTGATATCGTAAATAATTAGGTACTTAATTTTTTTCCGCTAACATTACAAACGCAGGGGAATATTTTCAAAATAATGTACAGTAATATTGTACCCCTTCAAAAGGTCTACAAAAAATCTGTATTAGTCTGTGTCTATCTCTTGAGAATAACCCACAATAACAATTTTATTTGTACTTATATTTAGTATCAGCATTGTACCCGTGCAAAGCCGGGGCGGGTCGATAGTTTATTATATTATTTATATTATTATAAGCCTTTATTGCCAAACTAAACAAATTTGAAACTTAACCTAATTACAATCTATCACATCGGAATTATCGGGTTTAGTGATCGGCGTGTCTTGCGACACATAGGCGTCTTCCAGCTTTTTCCATGTTGGTCTCTTGTTAGCCTTTCTGATCCAAAATGCTCCACCAGTTTTTCTAATGTCGTCCATCCATCTTTTTATTTGTCTTCCCCTTCTTCTTTTACCCTCTCGAGGTTGCCACTTCGTAATGATCTTTTTGTCCATTTGTTACTGTCCCTTGTTATATGTCCCGTCCATTGCCATTTCAATTTTCGTATTTTCGACAGCACATCTTCAACTTTTGTTGAAGCTCTAAAATCTTCTGCTCTTTTACGGTCTTTTAACGCGATCCCTAACATACTTATATATTATTACCTAACATATTATATTATTATTATAGTCCAACTTTAGAGATAAAATAGTTTATTTCGAATAATATTTATTACAAAATCCACGCGAAGTCGGAACGGGGTGCTTGTTAGTTATAACGTTATAACCCGCTCTACCGCCGGCTATGGCTTTCCTATTGCTGTCTCTATAATTTTAGACGAAAGGAAAAGAGAGAGCAATATATATAATATATATATAAGCTAAGACAGTTTTAGTAAGGCCCTCTGGGCTTCTTATGGAATCACGCGGGGGCACGGCGTATCCCCTAAGACGCGCCAGTGGCACACCAAGTTTTCCAATTTGTAAATTATTATCGACTTTCGAGGATCAATTTCTTTCGGGACACTTTAGCCCCAAAAAAGTTGCCAAAAAGCCCCGGTTACGAATAACGAAAACTACTACATTACTCACTCTGCAATAACAGCCATAATTTCTTCTACTGACATCAGTGGAATTGTCATCGCAGAATCAGGGTGGAAACACATCACTCTGAAACAAAAATAAATAAATATTGTTGGACAGAGACACAACACCATCCAAACTAAGCAAAGCTTGTACTATGGAAGCCAGGTTAATTTTTTTTAGTTCAATTGATTTATCGGAACATAGGACACGGTTACCACTTGGTAGCGTCACTTAATACACAATTCAACTATCCTCTTCGTGATTACAATTTAAAATGGTAATTAATTACAATAATACATTGATTAACGTAATCCCTTGACAAGTATTTCAGGTGCAAAGGGGCTTCTCAGGCGATGTGTTAAGATAACTGATGTACTTAATGCTTAAATTATTGTAAATACTTATCTATGCACATGGCAGTGTGGCCAGCCAAGTTCATTCAAGTAAACTGTCGAGCCGCACCATGTGTAATATTACACGATCCATTTGGAGCTACTTTTGTCCTCCTCATAACTTAAAAACTATGGCACATTCACTTGTGAAATCGCTCACACATCGAGACTTGCAGGATATCAATAAGTGCTCCAAATTTCATAAACATACCTCAAAGGGTTATTTAGATATTAACGTACAAAAAATGTACGTTTTTTTGCCTCGCATAAACAAGTACCGCCATTCAACGTAGCAATGGGGCTAGATTTTTTCGCACGATTCCTGCTGGCACCGGTCTAGACTAAATGCATGTATTAAAATTAACGTGATTGTTACACATATTTAATTGGATAACGGGACACTCACGTATATACGGTCGGTCAATCCGACTCGAGTTTCGGCCGCGTCCGGCGGCCTTTTTCAAGGAGAGTGCACGCGCGCGACGGCTTCCCGTTTGGCACTGGTTTGTGCACTCTCCTTGAAAAAGGCCGCCGGGCGCGGCTGAAACTCGAGTCGGATTGACCGACCGTATATACGTGAGTGTCCCGTTATCCAATTAAATATAAATGCATGTACATTTTGTAAATAAATATATTTAATCAATACGTACAAAAACCGTCATTATAATTACTGATTAAGATATAGAATAAGAAGACCACAAATTATAAGTTCTTACAAAACATTCTGTGTTGTTTTATCAATTGCAGGACTGATTATTGAACTTGTCACCCATTTACATCTCACTACTTTTGTTGTTGAAATCAACAATCAAGCCAAATAGCATAGTATTTAACTTGGCTCTCATTTCACATTTATGTTTTTGATTATTATACATGATAATACTCGGACAGAACAAATAGCAGATAGTTACCGGCAGGTCCCTTTCGCTTGCGAGGCCTGGAAGAGAGGGTGCTCCGCCGGAGGAGGCTCCGGGACCCTCTCGAGGAGCGCCGGGAAGTCATTCGGGAACACGTAAGTCGAAGTGTAGTTTGGATTACGCTGGAATTACAAAAAAAAATGAACTGAAAACTCACTTTAGTTAAGTTGATCACTTATTGGGTAAACACTCACATTGGGTGACACTTATTTGGTTTATAACACTCTTCCTAAAATAGTTAAATCAGCACCGAGTTTGGGTAGCTTCAAAAACCGATTAAAAAGCTGACTTATCGATCAAACTTTTTATAGTTACAGCGAGTTTTTATATAGTGATGGCAAACTCACAATAAAATTGTAAAAAATTACATTGTTCATTACAATTGTAATAAGTACATATATTTTAATTTTTGACACTTATTTGTACGATACTTATTATCGTACAATATAATGTTCAAGTTAAACTTTAAAAATGTATACTCTTTGTATGCTCTTATTTTGTTTTTTGGAAAACTGTCGTGTAAATTGTACATTTATCAATAAAGAACTTTGACTTTGACTTTGACAAAAACCATGGTAAACTCACGGTTTGAGCAACAAACATAGGGCTAAAAACATCAAAATAACGTATCATCTATATATTTCCATTTATTTTTTTGCTATAATTGGTTCGCACTTGACCACCACCTCGCCTGATGTTAAGCGATGCTTCCCTAGAAACCTAGAAGAAACCGATTCACTCTCGATTTGAAGATACCAAGACTGACTATCGGAGAAAACCCACTCAGGCAACGCATTCCACAACCTAGACGTTCTTATCACAAACGTGGAGTCAAACGTATAAGTAGAAGTATTATATACTTATGATGCAAAGCAATATGGCTTTTTTTTCGGTATAAACATTGCTTGTTTTTATAGTAAAGAGTGACGAGACAAACAGGGAGCAGGTCATGTGCCTGATAGTAAGCAACGTGCTTGTCCATTACAGGACAGTGACACGGAGCTATTGAAACATGAAGAGTCCAAATTATTACCTAGCACTGAACTGCGCTCGTTAACCAGAGTTATATTTATGGACGATGTTTTATTTCTATATCCTGTAATTTCAAACTTAGTGATATTTTTAACACCACATCTTTTTAGGGTTCCGTAGACAAATGGCAAAATACGGGACCCTTATAGATTCGTTATGTCTGTCTGTCCGTCCGTATGTCACAGCCACTTTTCTCCGAAACTATAAGAACTGTACTTGTGAAACTTAGTAAGTAGATGTACTCTGTGAACCGCATTAAGATTTTCATACAAAAAATCGCAAAAAAACATTAAATTTTGGGTGACTCCCCATACTTAGGAACTGAAATTCAATTTGTTTTTTCATCAAAACCATTCGTTTGGGTTATCTATCGATAGCTCTTCAAAAATAGGTTTCTAACATTTTTTTTTTAACTGAATATTTTGCTCGAGTGACTCTTCCAAAGTGGTAAAATGTGTCCGCTCCCTGTATCTTCTAAAATAAGAGAATGACAAAACTTCAAAAAATGTATATGATGTACATTGCCATGTCAACTTTCAACGAAAACTGGTTTGAATGATATCTAGTCAGTAGTTTTATTTGAATACGTCATAAATTGACTATTGTTAAAACACTGATTAAAGTAACAACGAACTACAAGAACTTTTACATTATGTTACTTGCTGCTACGGAAGCCTTCATGGGCGAGTCAGACTGGCACTTGACCACTTTTATTTATTTATGACGCAATCATTATGGCTACTTTTTTCGGTATGTAGCGATATCTTTGCTTGGTGTCCAAATTATGGTATACCTGACCATTAGACCTGATCGCCCCGGCTCTCAGGGGGTTGTTGGGGTCTGGGGGCTGGTCCTCTTCAGCTGCCTCCGTCTGCCCGCTCCAGGGCCGCTTGCAGCGGTGAGGAGACACCAGAATCCACTCGTCCTTCAACGGGTTATAACGCACATGCTGGTGCTCTGGAAATTATAAGAATAGAATAAGATTGAGACACTCGAACCTGGTAACGAATATCAGCCAATAATGTCTTCTTCTCTATATATAAAAACGTTATGTTGGTTTATGTACGGTTTAAAAACTCAAAAAGTTCTGCACCAATCGAACTGAAATTTTACAATGATATATAATCCGCATCAAGGATTGTTTTTATGTAATTTTTGCATCACAATGTGTCACAGCGAAGTGTGGCAGGGTACAGCTAGTAATATACTCGTATAATAATCACTAGCGGCCCGTTCCGGCTTCGCTCGGATATTGTCACATAAAGCCCATTAATCGAAATAAAAACTATCCTATCTCTCAAGTTGGATCGAACTGCACATGGTGTGCGAATTTTATCATAATCGGTTAAGTGGTTTAGGAGTCCATTGAGGACAAACATTGTGACACGAGATTTATATATATTAAGATTATCGGATACACTTCGGATAACTGTGCAACTGATCTGCATGACCTACTCGTAATACCACCTTGCCGTTTTTTCTATCGGACTTCTCGTAGCTCGAAGAAGCGGCATCGTTTCATGGTTGATGTTCCTAAGACACGAACGACTCCACTTTTGTGATAAGAACGTCTAGACTGTGGAATGAGTTGCCTGAGTGGGTTTTCCCGGTAGCTATAATCTTGGCGGCTTCAAATCGAGAGTGAATCGGTTTCTTCTAGGTAAACACGCTCCATCGTAGACCGCATCGTCGCTTAACATCAGGCGAGATGGCGGTCAAGTGTAAACCTAAAAAAGTAAAAAAAAACAGGAGTTGCCTGGACACATCGAAATTCTATGGATGTCGCACATTAATACGCTGAGGGAGATATATATTTAGGATTCAGGTATGTAAGTACTCGTCAGCATCCCGCCAGTCAGATCCGTTTAGACGCTACGACGTGACTGAGCAACAAACATTGATATTTATGATATTAATAGTACCTATTACCTAGCGTAAGTATGATAAGCAGCGATTAAGAAAAACACTTTAGCTGATGGTTTA
This sequence comes from Ectropis grisescens, assembly GCA_017562165.1. Classification (NCBI taxonomy): domain Eukaryota; kingdom Metazoa; phylum Arthropoda; class Insecta; order Lepidoptera; family Geometridae; genus Ectropis; species Ectropis grisescens. The sequence continues at coordinate 12,519,968 of CM029795.1, read as the reverse complement.
CAAATTAATACCAAAGATATTTTAAAATACTACCAATACTGCAACAACAACTGACTCAATATAAATATGTAGTAGGTACCTGGTTGACCGAGCTTAGCTCGGTTTTTTTTAAATGATATTTAGGCAGGTACGAATTATGAAGTGATGACTTAGACCTACTAAAAGACGCTAAGTATAAGATTTTCTCAGAAAAAAAAGAACAAAAAGAAAAGGACCACCAGGATTCGAACCGGGGCCTGTTGTCTCCGAGGGCGAGCATATTCCGTCTGAGCCATTTAGACTTAAAGAACAGTGGCGAAATAAGTTATCGTATTCTAATGACATTGTATGAGCTTTTCATTGTCTAAAACACGCATAAAATGATGTTTTAAAAAAATAAAACCTAGCTAGATCGATTTATCGTCCCCGAAACCCCCTATATACATAATTTCATGAAAATCGTTCGAGCCGTTTCCGAGATTCAGATTCTATATATATATACTTACAAGAATTGGTCGTTTAAAGGTATAAGATTACTGGCAATTAATATTTTGATTGTTTGCTTAAGTAGGTATTAAGTTCTTTTGAAAGTGTCCGGCCAACTTGTAGTGATAGAACCAAAGAGTTTAATATACTACGTATAGAGTCGGCAGGTCGGCACAAACGCTTTACACCGAGAGCACGGGTAGCATCATTCTTGCCTTGTCGCTCTTGTGGAAGTGCCATACTTTTGTCGCTATCACTCTGACATAGCCAGTATGCACGTCATCTGCTTACGATTGACACAAAGGAAAATCTAGCTCTATATGTAGTATATTATGTAAACTCTGCCTGGGGAAGTGCAACACCTTTGCCAGTTATTCTACCCGCAAACATTATTGTATTCCGGTTTGAAGGGAAATGTTTTCATTGAAACTAAATAATAATACTAGTAAATAAATAATAATAAATCGTTTATTGACCATACAACTACAGGGTATAGAGATAAAACATTATATATCTTAGCGATACGATCGTCTTTTGTGCCCATTATGTGTTTGTTATTTTATTTGTTACTTATTGTCAACTTTTTTTGTGGTGCCAATAAAGTGTTTTTGTATTGTATTGTATTGTATCTCAGTGGAGTGCCAGATAATGCTTTGGATTCGTCATGTTCCAATAGCTGCGTGTCACTGTGCTGTTATGGGCAGGCATGTTGCGTACCATCAGGCACATGTCCTGCCTCGTCAATTTATACTATAAAGAAGTGAAAACTTATAACTCAGAATTTGATAGCACACTTTGCAAACTACGCGGGTGAAACCGGATAGCAATACCAGTCTGGAATTAATGTTTAAAGTATTGCTGTCTAAATAAGTATTCTAAGCATGTCAATCTAAACTAGATGGCTATGGTCCCGAGTTCCCCCGAAGATTTCTTTCATATACGAGCGTCACCCTTGAGTTCAAATAGCCCACGAAAAATCTGTGTGTAGTCACCAAAATAAGATGTCACATAAAAAAAAAATGTGTATCTATACACACGGCAGTGTGGACAGCCAAGTTCATTCAAGTAAACTGGCGAACCGCACCATGTGTATGTATATCATCGCTTAACATCAGGCGAGATGGAGGTCAAGTGCGAACCTATTATAGT
>CM029795.1:11410854-11795854 GCA_017562165.1 Ectropis grisescens | reverse complement strand
ACAAAGTCTTAGAGCAAATGACGACCTCTTCGTATAATCTTCCAGGCAACTTAAAGAATCTGTTTTATTTGTTTGATTTCAGGCACCAAAGGAACCTGAATCTTACTCTGGAATATACAAAGCTGACAATCGAGCAGTTCTCTGTCCCCAGTTCCCTACAAATGATCCTTTGGCAGCCCCCAGTGATAACGAGGACTGCCTTACCCTCAATATCTACACTCCAAAGCATAACAACGCAACATACCCCGTCATGGTCTTCATCCATGGTGGTTTCTTCGGAACTGGCTCCAGTTCTCCCATATTCTACGGCCCTCAATACCTCCTCAATCAAAAAGTGGTTTTAGTCACAGTCAACTACCGACTAAACGTATATGGGTTCCTAAATTTAGGCATTCAAGAAGCTCCTGGTAATGCGGGCTTGAAGGATATCCGAGCGGCGTTGCGATGGATTAAGTCTAATATTAAAAACTTCAATGGAGACCCTGACAATGTCACTGTTTTTGGTCAGGGAAGCGGTGGTGCTGCAGCAATTTATTTAACCCTTTCAGACTCAACTAAAGGTCTATTCCATCGGATTATTTCTCAAAGTGGATCTCTCTTTACTCCTCAATGCTTTGACTCTGATGGTTTAGCAACTGCCAGTCAAGTTGCTAAATCTTTGGGCGTCGTCACTAACGACCCTGAAGAACTCTTCAATCTGTACTCTGAGACTCCCGTCGCTAAGGTGGAAGAGGCTGTAGGTAAACAAATGAACGCCAGATCTGTGTTTTTACCGACAGTTGAACAAATATTCGATGATGAAGAACCGTTTTTAGTTGATACACCGTATAATATCTTGGTTTCGGGTAAAAATCATGGGTCTTTTAACCCAGTACCAGCTATTTTTGGACTGAACACTGTTGAAGGATTAACCAGTACTTTAGATTACAACACCATAACAAGCCAAATGGACAGAATCAAAAACGAAGATTTTTCAGCATTAGATCAAAAAAGCTTCGTCGTCCCTGATTCCGAAAAAGACGAATTTAGAACCATTTTGAAGGACACATACTTTACAAACATATCGTCAGATGAAGCATTGATAGGTGGGTTGATAAACTTAAACTCAGACTTCAGTTACGTCGGTCCGATGTCATTATTTTCGGATCTTTACGCAAACAACTCAGGAATGCCTGTTTTTGAATACATATTCAATTACATTGGAAACAGGAATTTAGGTAGATTGTTGACAAATACCAGTCTTCCAGCGACTGCGAACCAGGATGAGTTGTTCTATCTGTTTGAGCTGGAGAGATTGCCCTTACCGATGGATGAAGATGACGCTAGGATTATTACCTTCATGACAATGATGTGGAGCAACTTCGCAAAATTCGGGTGAGTGACATTTATTTCCAAAAGGTTTTCTTTTTTTTTATTCAGATATAGATTTTTTAACCATTATAATACACTAGCAGTGCCCCGAGGAGTTCCCGATCCCGTGATATAAAGACCATGTCATTTAATTATGTCATGTAATTTTTTAATTAATTAATTTTCTGCCTTCCAAATTTTAGGAAGGCAGAAAATCTAAGTATAGCCTGAAATAATACTTAGCCTTCTTTTCCAATCCGTTTTGACGCGATAGAGCAACAAATATCCAAACTACACACATTTATAATATTAGTAGAATCATTTACACAGGGCTCGTTAAATTATACATTTTTCTTACAACATTTACGAAGATTCCGTGCAATCATTAGACAGTACCTATAATATGTGCAAGTATTTTTATTATGGTTCTAAATCCTTATGACGAACTATCAAAAAACTCATACAAAAGAGTTGAAGATTTATGAAACAATTTATAATTTTTCTATAATATGATATCCTACATAAAGATCGTATGTAGTCATTTAAAATCCAACACATATGATGATTATTTCTCTGAAGTTTATTGTGATCTCAAGTTATTGAACTTCGTCCACTGAACGAATTTTGACTAATGTTTATTGTAAGAGAGCGTTCGTTAATAAAGTTAGGTTAATTTAGACATTTTTGAGCTACCTCACCCTAAGAGTTTACATATACTACGTATAGAGTTGGCATAAACGCTTTACACCGAAAGCACGGGTAGCATCTTTCTAACCTTGTCGCTCTTATGAAAGTGTCATAGTTCTATCGCGGCACATCACTCTGTTGCCATTGCCATCGAAAGTATGCACGTCATCTGCTTACGATTAACACAAAGGAACCGTGCGGATAATCTAACTCTATACGTAGTATATGCAAACTCTTTGACCCCATCCAAAGATGAATTTACCCATTTATCAACCTCATAAATTCGTCCTCACCAGCACCGTGAGAATTCGTGAGATTTAGCTTAATCCCCCCTTCCTTATCCTCTCATGAGATTTGTCAAAACGTAGGTGTGTGTCTTGAAAAGAAAAAAAAATCGTATCAGTGTTCTGTACTCTTTAGTGGATTGAGTGAGTTTGTTAAGGTGCGTCCCCCAGAAAAACGTTTTTTGTTCAGTTTTCAGAGCTATCTACTCATTAGCCAAAACAAATATCAACTGGTAAAAAATACATTACATTTCTACAATTTCTTGGCTTCAAAATGGTAGTTTCTTTTTTTTTGTTAGGGCATTTATTGTTTGAATAACCTCCACACAATGAAACCATAAAAAGAGAAATAATTGTAATGACCATGCATCTACTCGAAAATCCGCCACAATTTGGATTTTGTACTTACACCAACGGCTATCCGTGCCTATGCAATTCCATTACGAACATTTTGGTAGAAATATTTTTTTCAAAAGACCAAAATCTGATTTTATATAGAGTTTATTCTGAAATTTGAGCGTAAAACAGCGACAAATCCTACTGTTTCTCTCGCTCTTTCTTGCGGTGTGCTATGAGGTAAGAAATACTCAAGGTCATTTGCTCGGGGTATGCCCTTAATTATATTAAAACTGTTTTTCCCAATTTTACTTTGTTTCTTGCAAAAAAATAACGTAATAAACATTCCGTTATTTTTTTCGAGACACCCCCTCTCTGCAAAGGAAGGTTAATTGAGATTCGACTCGACGCTCTCTCCCCTCATTAACACCTCACGTCAATGGCGCACCCTAACAGCAGAAGATCACATTGGCTATAATTACCGCAGTTAACGTGTCTCTACTAGGTATAGTAGTGTTCAAAGACATTTGAGGAAGACCCTAAAATGTACTCTATTATTATTGTTATTTAACGCACCAAAAATACGTATTTTTTTAAAACAATACTTATTACGTATTTTTTTGTAATTTCCTCGTATTGATTTTTTCAGTTTCAATCTGTGTTACATTATTGTTTTTCTTAAATGCCTTTTATTTTTGTAAAGGTTTATTCATAACTCATTTAACAAATTTTCCAGAATACCAACTCCTGAAAAAGCTAACGGCGAATGGCTACCCCATCCCTATCATTTAGCAATAGCCCTTGAGCCGCAGTACGTCGCATCCCTAACTCCAGATAGAGCTTACTTTTGGCGGGCTTTGTACTTCAAATATGGCGCCGATATTTTACGCGGGAAAAATTAACTTTTTTTCTCTGTGGTCAAAAGCCATTAATTTATTTTTAACTTAATAAAATTATTTCCTTTTTTATGTTGGATTAATAAAACTAATTACTATGTAAAAATGTGTTTTATTATAGAATATAGAGTGATGAGACGAGCAGGACATGTTTGTGCCTGATGGTAAGCAATACGCTTGCCACATAACAGCACAGTGGCAGTGGCACGCAGCTATTTAAGCATTAAGAGTCCAAATCATTACCTAGCACTCACTGCTCTTGTCACCCAGAGACATAAGACGTTTTATCTCTATGCCCTGTAATTTCGCTTCATACCGGAACACAGTAATGTTTGCACATTGCTGCTTGGCGGTAGAATAACTGGCAAAGGTTTGGTACTTCCTCAGGCGGATACAGCAAAGAGTCCTACCACTATAAATACTCTTCATCTTATAATAGCTGACTGCCACTGTGCTGATATTGGCAGGCATGTTGCTTTTACCATCAGGCACATGTTCTGCTCGTCTTGTCACTCTATTACGAAATAAAAAGACCGACTCTAAATTGAAAAACAAAATTGGCAGTCACAGGAACTGTCGATACTTATGTATAAGTGAAAACTTATAACTCAGAATTTGATAGCTTACTTTGGAAACTACGCGGGTGTAACCGGAGGGAGTGGCCTGGCCATCAGGCATGGCAGAAATGCGTCAGCATTTCCCATTCGCTGACGCATATCTAAATGGCCAATGGCCATGGCCCCGCGTTTACTTTGAAGATTTCTTTCATTTACGAACGTGACGCACATGTCGGTTTCCTCGAGATGTTTTCCTTCACCGTTTTAAGTTAGCGGCATTACTTCGAAAGATAGTGGTGTGCGCGGGATTTGAACTCGGGGTCTCCCGAGCAGCAGTCGCCGTTCTCCCGTCTAGACTTGTCATAACTACCGTACCTTGTATTTTGTTGGGTATTAAAGTGAAACAAATTGCCTCAAAAATCTACAAATTTATTAATAATCTCTTATGACTAACGAACAAACGATTGTGCGTGCCTGCTCCGCTTATAACAACCTCATAATGATACGAGTAAATTAGCGTAAACAATTTACTTCATACTGTTCCGAAGACATTTCTGAAATTGTGACATTGAAGTTACTTACCTAATGGTACTTTTCTTGGGGCTTTTATTATTTCTAAACTTTTGCGATTTTAACACATAATGTTACAAAACACTTTACAGGACTTAATCACGATCAAAACTATAATTTAATTACCTATACATTTCGGCAGCGTTACAACCGCCGTGGTAGGACAATAATAGTTTTAGTAAAACGTCAAGGTGATTAAATAATAGTTTTGCAGTGAAGTGTTTACATTATGTTCTCTTGGTGCGCTTGAAAAAAATACTGAGTTCATTTTTAAACGAAGCGCACAGGCGCTCACGCACCGACACCCAAAAATCGTTATGATCAAGCAAGCAATGGCGGATCCAGAGAGTAAAAATAAATGTACGACAAGTACATGCATGCTTTTTAATCCGCCTAGGTACTGGACCCAGCCCAGGGAGTCTTGACACCATGACTCCCCTTAGTTGGCTGACAACTGTTTTTTCAAAGTAAATTTTTAGGATGCCCACGCACATTGACACATGAATTAGACACTCTGAAGTTAGTTGCTTCTTTGGAGTGGCTTTTGGGCATCATTTGCTTTCTCTTTGCAGTTGGCCTCAGAAACCTCTGTTTCTGTTACCTAGTCTTTTTTTTGGGCAGCACAGAAGGAGCGTTTGTTGCATATTAGCAATACGTCTTAACAATTATATATGTGTATAAATCTTCTTTCATACGTACGTACCTGCACACGCTGTTTTTCTATGAAACGTTTTTAAACAAGAAAAAAACTTTTACAAGATGGCGCATAACTTCAATTGTTTCTTACAACTGCCATACAGAAATATCACCATAATTTCGCCAGTGTAAGGAGTTTAGTAATTATTGAGATAGTCTTCTGGAGTTTAATTTTGCTAGACCTCTGACACCTAATAATTTTTATTTTATACAACATACACTCCGAGTAGGTATTTTAGTTACCAAAGTAGGATAGATTAGTAAGCACTTAGAAACATTTTAATAATTTACAAATACCAAATTCGTTGTATACACCGTACAACGACAGGTATTTATGGAAGTACCTACCTAATGTATTTCCTATATTTGAAGCGCCATCTATAGAACACCACAAAAACAGTTTTTTTAAGAGCTCTCATTAACCTATAATAATAATTATATATTTAAAAAATTAAATACAATTCTACACGTTATTTTAGTACAATAGTCTCTACATTTATAACTTTCTTAATTTATAACAATTCCATTACAAAAAATCGTAATTTTCCCGCCAAATCGTGAAATCGATTCAACCGATACAATGCTGAACATCGCACAAGCCTAGCGGCCATAGACAATAGAGGAGAAAGGCAGAGCCACGGGTCAGTCAGCCAGTTCAACTCGAGGAATCCGAATCGCTGCTACTGTCGCGTTTCTTCTTACTTTTCTTCTTCTCCTGCAGAAAATAAATCAAATTAATAGCCATTAATTAAACTATTATTTATTAATCAAAAGCATACATTTTTAGAGAAACAAAAAATACAAAAAAAGATGTGGTGGAAACGTGCCCATTATGCCGCATTGGCTTGCTGGATGCTGTGGTCTTTGCCCCAGATACGAGCCGGAACGAGAGACTTTTTTAAAGTGATAATTTCTTATGTGAGGGTAAACCGCTTCGTAACGTAACGCGTTACGACGCCGGGCAGTAGCTAGGCACCTCTCTCACTCTAACCCATAGCGCTAGCCGTGCTACGGACAGACACTTCCTCTTTCAATATTAAGTTAAGTTAAACTAAATAGTCCAACCATGGACGTATAAAAAAATCGGACGTAGTCTCGCTAAAACAAAAACTGTGTCCATCGAGTCGGCCACATAATATGCAAGTGTGCGCTGCCACATACAGGCCGGCACGCAGACTTCAGTAGGTCATTACACGTGCTACTTGTTGAAGCGGTTTCTTCTAGGTAAGCACGCTCCATCGTAGACCGCATCGCCGCTTAACATCAGGTGAGATGGCGGTCAAGTGTAAACTTATTAAAGTCAAAACAAAATCCAAGGTAATCAGGGTACATCTAGTGGTTTATATGGATGGGTAGCCGTATCGTACCTTATGCCTATGCGCATGTTTGTCTCTGCGCGGGCTGTCGCGGCGCACGCGGTGATGTCAAATGCCGGAGTCGTCCGTCGTGTGGTGCACGTTGTTGCCTGACTCTTCCGACGACTCAGACTTCTGTTTTTTCTTAGCCCTGGACAAGGAAACACTTTATTTTTTATATCACAGAGTAAGGAGGCGAGCAGGACATGTGCCTGATGGTAAGCAACATGGCTGCCACATAACAGCACAGTGACACGCAGCTATTGGAACATGAAGAGTCCAAATCATTACCTAGCACTGCACTGGGCTCGTCACCCAGAGATCTAAGATTTTATATCTCTAATCCCTGTAATTTCTATGAAAACATTGCCCTTCCAATGTTTGGACATTACCGCTTGGCGGTAGAATAACTGGCAATGGTGTGGTACTTCCCCAGGCATAGACTCAGCAAAGAGTCCTACCACTACATAAGCTGGCTCTCCGATATCAGCTGCATTCCAGTATAAGAGCCCCTCAATGTTCCCACTGCTGGGACTCGGGGCCTTCTCTCGCAAGGAGAGAGTCAAGCCCTTAAGAGACATGACCCCCTACCAAAATCGTAAACATAAAATTTAAAATCTTCATCTAATAGTACATAGACACAATTAACGCGGGCAACAAACACAACAGCGGGAAAACAACTGGAACGGTAACTTTGCGGGTTAACATCTTGAGGCGTTACTACTAAAGCATTTTTTACTCAAAGTCAATAATCAAAAATGTACAATTTACAGGTCAATTAATAAAAAAATAAAAACAAAAGAAAGAGCATACATATTGTATACATTTTCAAAGTTACATTACTTTACTGTATTACAATAAGTACCTGGTTGACCTAGCTTTGCTCGGTTTAAATGCGTTTATAAAGGGATCGAAGAAAAAAAAATCTCATAAAAATAAAAAACCAGAAAGAAAAGACCCGAGTGTAACCATCAGGATTCGAACCGGGGCCTGTTGACTCCGAAGGCGAGTAGATATATTCCATCCGAGCCATTTAAGACTTAAGAACAGTGGCGAAATAAGTTATCGTATTCTAATGACATTGTAGGAGTTTTTCATTGTCTTAAAATGCGCATAAAATGATAGCTAGATCGATTTATCATCCCCGAAACCCCCTGTATACATAATTTCATGAAAATCGTTTGAGCCGTTTCCGAGATTCAGATTCTAAATATATATACTTATATACACCTACAAGAATCGTTTGAAGGTATATAAGATAACATAAGATTATTTTATAGAAAACTGTCAAGCATTATACGAGTACTTATACTCGTAATATGTCTTTATTACAGTTGTATTGACCCATGTCAAATTTATTTCTTTACATTTTTATGGGAAGTTTAAAAATCGATTTGAATCTCGATTTATTGTATTTCTACTTTTTTTTTTTTTTTTATAAAAAGTGACGAGACGAGCAGGACATACGCCTGATGGTAAGCAACATGCCTGCCACATAACAGCACAGTGACACGCAGCTATTGGAACAAGAAGAGTCCGAATCATTACCTAGCACTGCACTGCGCTCGTCACCCAGAGATCTAAGATCTTATATATATATATATAAGATCTACTGGTGACCCCCCACAAAATCTGGGACTTCGTACTGGTGACCCTCTCCAAAATTCGAGACTGGGATCGCGGCTGGACCCAAAAGCCAAAGCTCGATCCGTCCTTCGGAAACTTTAGTAGGTACAATAATTTTATACTCACCCTTTCTTCTTGTCAGTTTCCGTAGTAATTTGATCCTTAAATAGTTTCGAAAGCTCCAGTTCTTTGATTTCGTCCGTATTTGTTAAGATGATTGCTCTGAAAATATATAAAACATAGAATGGAAATTTTCAAGAGGCAAAAATACCTGTCAAAGACAGTTCCCAATTTCGCCGTAGGTGGCGCCACTGTTTTATTTTGTTAGAGAAGTTTCACTAAAACCAACAGTGGTGCCACACTTAGAACTATCTTTGACAAGTCTTTATGCGTCTGGAAAACGCCTTATTAGGAAATAATTAAGTAAGTTAACACGTGAAAATGGAGCATAAAACTGTAAACATATCGGGAATCGCTTCGCCATATAGCTACGTTAAGTATTGATCCGAAAGTGTTGATGATTGTTGCTCAGTCACGGCTAAACGGATCGGGATGAAGTTTGGCAGACTCTTACTTTATTGCAGGAAAAGTACGGAAAGGGGAAATTACGCCGATAAAACCACGGGGCACTGCTAGTAATTTATTTTTTTGTAATAATTTACTAATTAAAGTGATTTATTACTTCCACAGGTGGAAAGAGTCCCTCGCAGACTGAGTAGAGAGATACTCTGAGTTCCTGCAAATAGTCCTACCACTATTAAAAAGAGTTCTCAGTGTGACAAACAAAGAGGTTATATATACTACGTATAGAGTTAGATTCTCCGCACGGTTCCTTTGTGTCAATCGTAAGCAGATGACGTGCATACTTTCTATGGCAACAGAGTGATAGCGACAAAAGTATGACACTTCCACAAGAGCTACAAGGCAAGAAAGATGCTACCCGTGCTTTCGGTGTAAAGCGTTTGTGCCAACTCTATACGTAGTGTATGTAAACTCTTTGGTAACAAAACAAATCCCTAAACCTAATATTGGTTTTCAAACAGTTGAACAAAAATAGCCAAATCACAAACCGATGACGTCAGCTCAGTTCAAACACCCGAATGGCTAAACCCTAATCTACACTCCGCGGAATGGAATACAACCCAATCCAAACTAGTTAGATTCCAATCCGTCGACAAACACGGGGCTTAGGGCATTTATTCCGTAAAGGCGTTTTTTGACTGACACGAACACAATGAGTGAAGAAAAATTACCAATTCATACGAACGGCCAATAGAAGCAAAAACTTATAAAAAGCAAACACGTGGCTAAATTTAGTCGACTGAATTTAGTTTTTTATAAACGTTCGTCTCAAACTAAAGCTAACGTAACGAAATAGATATCTTACGCAGTAAATTTATTAATAACTATTGTGCATAATCAAATTATAATTAACATATTCGTAAGTTTTTAAGTGAGCTACTGTACTCAAAAAACAATATGTTATCTTACAACTCCCACTGCTGGGACTCGGGCCTTCTCTCTCAAGGAAAGAGTTAAGGCCATAATCCACCACGCTGGCGCAGTGGGGGTTGGTGGATGACACATGACTTCCAAAGCTTCTAGCTACATGTCGGTTTCGTCACGACGTTTTCCTTCACCGTCTTCGTAAAGACAGTGGTGCGTGTGGGGTTTGAACCCGGGGTCTCCGGATCGAGAGGCGCCGTTCTCCCGACTACACCAGCCGTAACTTACATCATACTTGTATCATTTGTTGTAAATACAGCCCTATAGAGCTAGTGTGTTTCGATGTGTATGAATAGATGATAGATGTGTGCCTTCATGAGAGTGGACAAGTGTATGGAAGAGTCTCTTATACATTTAAACGACCAATTCTTGTAGGTATATATTATAATATAGAATCTGAATCTCGGAAACGGCTCGAACGATTTTCATGAATCCAATAATCCAATCCGCGGGCCAACAGTAGTATTGGCCGAGGGAATACTCGTCCACGTTGTATGGTAGTCATTTAGCCGCGCCCCGACGCTACTAGGGAGGGCAAATATCGATAAAATATTATCGATATCATAATTTATTTTCTCCGAAAAAAAAAACGCAAACCGACTATAATTTTTTTTTAACTAGTATAGGTTCGCACTTGACCACCATCTCGCCTGATGTTAAGCGATGATGCGATCTATGGTGGAGCTGGTGGAGTGGTGGTGCTTACCTAGAAGAAACCGATTCACTCTCGATTTGAAGACACCAAGATTGTAACCATCGGGGAAAACCCAATCAGGCAACGCATTCCACAACCTAGACGTTCTTATCACTAACGTGGAGTCAAATTGCTTCGTTCGCGTTTTTGGAACATCAACCATGAAACGATGTCACCCTTTTGTGGAACGAGAAGTCCGATAGAAGAAAGAGCAAGGTGGAATTAGATCATGCAGATCAGTTGCACACTCTCTGAAGTGTATCTGATAAAAAACCGATAAGCGAGCAATTTTGCGGCGATGATCAAGACATTGAAGTATTTTACGCACAAGAGTGTCATTGCCTACGAGTCGTTTGGCACATCTCTCAATCGATTCCAGAGTCTCCAGCTGATACTTAGCCGATCCATCCCAAAGGTGGATTAAATTAATTAATTTAATTTACAATTAAAATCTATTTACCAAGTTTACTAAGAAGCTATTACTAAGTCGTCTAGAAAGATGAAAGTAAACTTTAGTTTTTTGTTTGTACTTATTATTTCAAATAGATTTAATTTTATCAGGAAATTACATGAACAGCATTAACATGAAAAACTTAAACAAATGAAGTTAAATAAATAACAAGATAATAAAAAATAAATACATTTATTTAAAAACATTTGCTATTCGAACTGTGGTTTATTTCAAATACCACGTCATCAATATCGCGATTTTAATAAATATACATTTTATTAAAATGTACCGATTTCGATAAAATGTATTTGGGATCATCTTTAAATCATAATTTACCAAACAAAAAAATCATCATTATCGATTCACATTTGGCGGAGATATCGCGTACCGCGTAACATAGGTACCTACATACAACACATCCAAACGAATTCAGAAACTCCTCCTTTTTTTAAATAGATTGTATTTTTAACCCCCGACCAAAAAAAGGGGTGTTATAAGTTTGACGTCGATGTCTGTCGGTCTGTCTGTGTGTCTGTCTGTGGCACCGTAGAGCTCAAACGGATGGGCCAATTTTGATGCGGCTTATTTTTTATTTGAAAGTTTATGTCCGTGCGGATGTTCTTAGCTATGTTTGGTTAATATCGATTCAAGATGGCCGCCTCCACAAAATAGCGGACAAAATATTTCTTCACAACTTACCTCAATATGGGTATCAAATGAAAGGACTTGACTAGTAAAATACTATACACAAGATGGCCGCCACCACAAAACGGCGAATTATATTATTGTTTCCACTACTACCTCAATATGGGTATCAAACGAAAGGCCTTAACTAGTAGAATACTTTTTGCTATGACAAATTTCAAATCCAAGATGGCCGCTACCACAAAATGGCGAATTACATTTCTTTTTTCACAACTCTCTCAAAATGGGTATCAATTGAAAGGGATTGACTAGTAGAATGTTGTACAGATAACAAATCCAAAGTAGTCGGAGGTTAATCAAAATTTTTAATTTTGTTCTTTTTAGATGTGAGATAGAATAAGAATTTTATATTTGCTCATTTTCGGCAACTTGTCCTTCTCATAAAAATAAAATTTAAACTTTTATTCGATGATATCTTAAGATAGTCTCGTATAGTAACCATTATCTATCCCCAGTTCATATTTTATACTGATCCATTTATTGTGATTAAACTACAAACATGTTTAAAACATGTTTGTGGAATGCTCTACCGGCCTCTATTAGAAACTCGCAGTCTCTAAACATATTTAAAAGCAATGTAATAGAATTTTATTTGGCACAGTGCATGGCTGTCGTCACCAGTAAATCGTAAGTGGTTGTATAGCTGTCCACTGCTATTTGTACGGCTGTATTACATTATCTTGGATGTTGCATTCATCATGTAAAAATTGTTCAAAAATTTATATTGATTAGTAGGTTTATAATTTCCAGCATTTTGTTTGTATTAAACTCACTTTTGTAGTAAATATATATATTAATTTATTTTGTATAATAGTATAGTAATAGTATAATTAAATATTAGTTAAGGAAAATGTCACGTCACCTTTACGTTGGTTCATTTACGTTGGTTGCCTGGAAGAGGTTGCTCTCAGCAATAAGGCTGCCATTTGTGGCGCTAGTTCATAATTGTGTGTTACTGTATTTTTTTCCTGTTTTGTGTCACAATAAAGAGTTATCTATCTATCTAAACATGAAAATGTATAACATTGGACACTTAAATAATAAGTTGTAATTTTTATAGATAGCTAGTTTTTACGTGTCTAAAAGTCCAGTGCTAGTGTGTGTATTTAGTGTGATGATGTATAAAAGTAGTAAGTTTTAGTAGTGGTAGGACTCTTAATAGGGCCTGCCCAGGGAAACTATCACACCTTTGCCAGTTATTCTACCGTACTAATATGAAAACATCACTGTGCTCTGATCTAAAGGGCAATGTTTAGAAAAGGATTTGGTTTTAAATTAGGCTGTATATGCGATAGCACTGGCAATTGTGTATTGGTTTTGATTTTTTTTTTTTGTTTGGTGAATCAAAATTCAGAGGTTTTGATTTCGATGTTGTTTTTGCAAGGTAATGAATGTCATGAAATATAAAAAAAAAACATAAAACCGATGGTAAATTCGTTTCGGTCCGGTTGCCTGGAAGATATAGCTTCGAGCGATAAGGTCTCCGTTTAAAAATTAAACTCAAATAACAGCATTAATTTTAAGCAAAATTAATTTTATTCCATTAATTATAAAATTAAAAGCCAAGTTTAAATTTCAATTTTTAAATGGCGACCTTTTCTATAAAAGCGACATCTCGTTTCGTTTTTCGGAGAAAAATATTTTTTTCCTATATCGATAGGTGTAGCAACCTCATCCCTAGGCCAGGTGATCGAGCCCATGTCAAGGTGACCGGACCCCGTCTATCTCTACGTATCTGTTCTAGGAAAGGGGTCGCCAGCTCGCGCGCCGCGGAATCTACACGGGGCTGCCAAACGATCGGAGTATACAAATTAATACAACGAAAACATCTTTTGCTTGGTTTGGAGCAGTCTTCAAATAATATATTATCATGCTAATAATATAATATTATGAAAAAAAATAAGTAAGACAACATCATCAACGCGAAGAAGAAGATTATGACAAAGTTTGGATATTTAAAGTAAAGTATATATTTTTTTATTATATAAAGTGATGAGACGAGCAGGACATGTGCCTGATGGTAAGCAACATGCCTGCCACATAGATAGAGACACTTTATTGAACACACCAAATAAGAATAATTTACAAGAATGTAACATTTTATACTAATAAAACTAGTGCGACAATCGGCGGCCTTATCTCTTCCAGGACCTTAGGGTGGAAAAAAGAGGAGTGTTAATAGCCGGGGCATGCATGTGACATGAAAGGCAATTTATAATAACATCGATGAATTACGATATAACACAGCACAGTGACACGCAGCTATTGGAATGTGAAGAGTGCAAATCATTATCTAACACTGCACTGCGCTCGTCATACAGAGATATAAAATGTTACATCTCTATGCACTGTAATTTTACTGGAAATATTGCCTTTCAAACCGGAACACGGTAATGTTTGCACTTAACTGCTTGGCTGTAGAATAACTGGCAAAGGCGTGGTACTTCCCATTACCTAGCACCGCCCTGTGCTCGTAATCAGGATATAAAAGGTCTTCTCTTAGCATAGTAATTTCTCTGGAAACCCTTCAAATTGGAATGCAGTTATGTTTGCGCACTACTGCTTGGCGTCAGAATAGCTAGTAAAGGTATGGTACTTCTCCAGGCGGACTCGGCAAAGAGCTCTACCACTACAACCACTTACTACACACCTACTTGTTCATAACATAACAATAACAGTTAGTGTACCTAGATTTATGCAATATAATATATTATATTCATTTATTTAGATTTTGGTTACATTCATCGATATAAATCAATGGATTTGCCCTCCAAAACTTCAGACGCGCGGAATTACGTTATCGTTGGGAAGAGAGCTCACTCTTTCCGTTTTAGTCGATTGTAGGAAGCGGTGAACTACGGACGTTTATACCTAAATTTGTTTATTTTTATTTTTATTGTATGGTATAATAATTTTATTTTGTTTTTATACATATGTACATATTGTAAATAATATGTGTTCTTTCAAATATATAAATATACTTTTGCCTATCGCTATTCGTTGTCAACAACCAAAATTAGTAGGACCGCAACATACCTCGTCGCTAGCGATTTTAGGGGTCAAGTAGATTGGTAGTTAAACCAGTCACGCTACACACAGAGACGTGTTAACAATTTCAAGATGCTCAGGGCACATCTTTAGATCTATATCAATGATTACATTACCTAATTCTGCCACTGTCCCCTCTGTCGTGCCTCCGTTCGCTGATCACGGATATCGACGTCTCCCCGATCTCGTGTTTCTTCCTTGACTTCTTCGGTTTGTTTTTCCTGAAAATTAAGATAATTCTGAGATTCTCCTTCAGAAATAGAAATAAATTATATGTACCCGATAGCGTTATACTTAAGTATGACTGGCCTCGTAGCTTAGTGTGTAGTAACTCTGCCTGCGAAGCCGAGGGTCGTGGGTTCGATCCCCACCCAGTGCAAATATTTGTGTGATGAATTCAATAATCGAAAATAGTTTCATTAAAATATTACAGGTGTAAAACTAAAATGTCAGAATATCTCAAAACCATGGACTACAATAGGTACTATAGAACTATATCTGAAGTAGTATGCACTATCGTGTGTTGTGATTGGCAATTTTAGTAGTAGTTCTTTTGATTAATACGTCCCATGTATCTACAATAAATACTTACTAAATAAATAGTAATTTTTTAGTTTGTATCAATAATTGTCTAATAAACTAATTCATAAACACTAATTTTCAATTTGTATCATATTTATTAAATATGTTCGATGGTTATAATTGTTTTACACTATTGTTTTGTTCATTTCGTTAATTTGCTACGTACTAACAAATTATTTTTCATCCCACCAGCTCGGAAAGAGTACTTTTGCTCCTCGATATCAGGGCGCAAAAGTTGTTTTTACCCTCTAGAGGTTAAAGTAAATTTGAATTTAGAACATCGTGTGTACTGAGGTTTTCATTTTTTTTTTATATGTTAAAAACTCAGACTCGGAACCTTCTTGGTGTACTTACTTTTTTTTAATTTGCTTAGCGCGAAAACTAAAACTTAAATAATTTGCATTTAGTCATTTCCTCGCTGAGGTGGAATGAAAAGTTACGTGTTGCACTCGAGTGCAAAAGATTTTTCACCTTGTGCTCTTTTGATTCCCTTGCTACGCTCAGGATTCTAATTTTGAATCACTCGCTGCGCTCGTGATTCAATTTTAGAATCCTTCGCTTGCTCGGTCATCAAAATTGAGCACGCGGTTAAAAATCAACTTTGCACTCTTGTATAACAAATAACTATTAATATTAATTCAAATATTTGTAACTTTTTTTTTTTCATGTACAAGTTGGAAGATGCCACTGGTTTCCGAAACACAGTTCTAACTAGTTCGGGGCCAGTGGACACCTGTTTTGTATAGACTCATTATTTTTAAGTTCCAAATAAATAAATTTGAAATATTTGCACTTTGTCTGGGTGTTTCTATGTATAATAAGTTACATTACATACATAGTACATTTAGAATTATATAAGTATTATATCAGCTATCTGGCCGCCATATTACAAGCTTTGCTTAGTTACCAATATTTATTTATACAATAGTTACGGTTGGTGTATTCGGGAGAACCACGACTGCCGATCCGGAGCCCCGGGTCCAAATCCCACGCATACCACTGTCTTTTCGAAGTCATGTGCGTCTGACTTAAAACGGTGAAGGAAAAAATCGTGAGGAATCCGACATATTACCTTTGAATCTTTCGAGGTCATGTGTCATCCACCAACCCTCACTTGGCTGGCGTGGTGGATTATGGCCTTAACTCGCTCCTTGCTAGAGAAGGCCCCGAGTCCCAGCAGTGGGAACATTTAGTTCTTTTCTGCTCAATCACGTGGTTGCATATAAACGGATCGGGTTGAACTTTGGAACTTAGATTAAGTATATTCTGGAAGAACACAGGCTACTTTTTATCCCGACAAAATAAGAAACGGGAACTACACGGGCAAATCTGCGGGGCACTCTAGTATAGTATTGGTACGCCATCTCACAGGTTTTCCTAGTTTGGGTACCAATGCACTTCTACATGGATGAACACAAAATAAGAATTACATCTGTATGAAATGTTTTTGTGATGTTCTAAGCAAATAAATATATTTAATTTCATTTCATTTTTCATTTCATTTCATTTCATTCATTCATTTTTCATTTCATTTCATTCATTTCGTTTCATTTTTCATTTCATTTCATTTCATTTTTCATTTCATTTCATTTTTCATTTCATTTCATTCATTCATTCATTCATTTCATTTTCATTCATTTCATTTCATTCATTTCATTTTCATTTCATTTCATTTCATTTCATTTCATTTTTCATTTTTCATTTCATTTCATTTCATTTCATTTTCATTCATTCATTCATTTCATTCATTTCATTTCATTCATTTCATTTTTCATTCATTTCATTTCATTTCATTTTTCATTTCATTCATTTCATTTCATTTCATTTCATTTCATTTCATTTCATTCATTTCATTTTCATTTCATTTCATTTCATTTCATTTCATTTCATTTCATTTCATTTCATTTCATTTCATTCATTTCATTTCATTTTCATTTTCATTTCATTTTTCATTTCATTTCATTCATTCATTTCATTCATTTCATTCATTCATTTCATTCATTTCATTTCATTCATTCATTTCATTTTTCATTCATTTCATTTCATTTCATTCATTCATTCATTCATTCATTCATTTCATTTCATTTCATTTTTCATTTCATTTCATTTCATTTCATTTCATTTTTCATTCATTTCATTTCATTTCATTTCATTCATTCATTTCATTCATTCATTCATTCATTCATTCATTTCATTCATTTCATTTCATTCATTCATTTCATTCATTTCATTTTCATTTCATTTCATTTCATTCATTCATTTCATTTTCATTTTTCATTTTTCATTTCATTTCATTTCATTCATTCTTCATGCATTTTCATTTCATTTCATTCATTCATTTCATTTCATTTCATTCATTTCATTCATTTCATTTCATTCATTTCATTCATTTCATTCATTCATTCATTCATTTCATTCATCTTCATTTCATTCATTCATTCATTTTCATTCATTCATTTTCATTTCATTTCATTTCATTTCATTTCATTCATTTCATTTCATTTCATTTCATTTCATTTCATTCATTTCATTTCATTTCATTCATTTTTCATTCATTTCATTCATTTCATTCATTTCATTCATTCATTTCATTTTCATTTCATTCATTTCATTCATTTCATCATTCATTCATTTTTCATTTCATTTCATTTCATTTCATTTCATTTCATTTCATTCATTTCATTCATTCATTTCATTCATTTCATTCATTCATTCATTCATTCATTTCATTTCATTTCATTTCATTTCATTTCCTTTCATTCATTCATTTTCATTTCATTTCATTTTTCATTTCATTTCATTTCATTTCATTTCATTTCATTTTTCATTTCATTTCATTCTTTCATTCATTTCATTCATTCATTCATTTCTTTTCATTCATTCTGCTCTTTCATTCATTTCATTCATTCATTCATTTCATTCCTTTCATTTTCATTCATTTCATTTCATTCATTTTGCCTTTCATTCATTCATTCATTCATTTCATTTTTCATTTCATTCATTCATTCATTCATTCCTTTCATTCATTCATTTCATTCATTCCTTCATTCATTCATTCATTTCATTCATTCATTTCATTCATTTTCCTTTTCATTCATTCATTTCATTCATTTCATTTCATTTCATTTCATTCTTTCATTTTCATTTCATTCATTTCATTTCATTTTCATTCCTTCATTTCCTTTCATTCATTTCATTCTTCATTTTTCATTTCATTCATTTCATTCATTTTCATTCATTCATTTCATTCATTTCATTTCATTTCATTCATTTCATTCATTCATTTTTCATTTCATTTCATTTCATTTCATTCATTTCATTTCATTCATTTCATTTCATTTCATTTCATTCATTCATTTCATTTCATTCATTTCATTTCATTTTCATTTCATTTCTCTTCATTCATTTCATTCCTTCATTCTTCATTTCATTTCATTTCATTTCATTTCATTCATTTCATTTCATTTCATTTCATTCATTTCATTCATTTCATTCATTCATTCATTCATTCATTCATTTCATTTCCCTTCATTCATTCATTCTCTTTCATTTCATTCATTCATTCATTTCATTTCATTTCATTTCATTCATTTTTCATTCATTTCATTCATTTCATTCCTTTCATTCATTCATTTCATTTCATTTCATTTCATTCATTTCATTCATTTCATTTCATTCATTTTCATTTCATTCATTTCATTTCATTTCATTTCATTCATTTCATTTCATTTCATTTCATTTTTCCTTCATTCATTCTCTGCCTGCTCATTTCATTTCATTTCATTCATTCATTCATTTCATGCCTTCATTTCATTTCATTTCTGCCTTCCTGCCCCTTCATTTCTGCCTCCTGCTCATTTCCTTTCATTTCTTCATTTCCTTCATTTCATTCCTTTTTCATTTCATTTCATTTCATTCATTTCATTCATTTCATTTCATTCCTTCATTCATTTCATTTCATTCATTTCATTCATTCATTCATTTTCCTTCCTTTCATTTCCTGCCCTTCATTCATTTCATTCATTTCATTTCATTCCTGCCTTTCCTTCCTTCCTTTCATTCATTCATTTCATTTGCCTTCCCTTTCATTGCCTCTTCATTCATTTTCATTCTTTTTCATTCCCTGCCTTCATTCATTCATTTCCTTCATTCATTCATTCATTTCATTTCATTTCATTTCATTCATTTCATTTCATTTCATTCATTCATTTCCTTCATTTCATTCATTCCTTTCATTTCATTTTCATTTCATTTCATTTCTTCATTCATTCATTCATTTTTCATTTCATTTCATGCCCTGCATTCATTCATTTCATTTCATTTCATTTCATTCTGCCTTTCATTTCCTTTCATTCATTGCTCTTCATGCCTTTCATTTCATTCATTCATTCATTCATTCATTTCATTCCCTCGTTTCATTTCATTCATTCATTCGTTCATTTCATTCATTTCATTCATTTCCTTCATTTCATTTCCTTCATTTCATTTCATTCATTTCTTCTTTCCTGCCTTCCTGCCCTTCCCTGCCTCCTGCCCTGCCCTGCCTCTGCCCTCCTGCCTGCTCCTCTGCCCTGCCTGCCTCTGCCCTGCCCCTCTGCTTCTGCCCTGCCCTGCCCTGCCTCCTGCCCTGCCTGCCCTGCCTCTCCCTGCCTCGCCTGCCTGCCCTCTGCCCCTGCCCTGCCCTGCCTTCTGCCTGCCTGCCTGCCCCTGCCCTGCCGCCCTGCCCTGCCCTGCCTGCCCTGCCCTGCCCTGCCTGCCTGCCCTGCCCTGCCGCTCTGCCTTCCTGCCCCTTTCGTTCTCTGCCTCGCCCTGCCTGCCCTTCGCCCTTTCTGCCCTGCCTCCTGCCTGCCTGCCCCTGCCTGCCCCTGCCCTTGCCTGCTGCCTGCCTGCTCTGCTGCCTGCCTGCCCTGCTCCCTTCCTTTGCCCATTTCGTGCCTCTGCCCTTGCCCTGCCTTAGCCTGCCTGCCTGCCTGCCCTGCCTCCTGCCTGCCCTGCCTGCCTCTGTTCTGCCTGCCTTTCTGCTCTGCCTGCCTCTGCCCTGCTCCTCTGCCCTGCCCTGCTCCTGCCTCTGCCTGCTCTGCCTCTGTTTCTGCCCTTTCTGCCCTTTCTGTTTCGCCTTTCATTTCATTTCATTTCAATGTTATAGTTAGTAGTGTTCAGCGGTTTCGCTCGCGGAGTGCCCAATCCTGTTAATTACCCCGTATAAAAGTAGCCCATGTATTCTTCCAGACTATCTATCTATTTACCAAATTTGATACAAATCTCTTTAGTAGTTTTCACTTGAAAGAGTAACAAAATACATTTATTCTTACAAAATTTCACGTTTATAATTTTGTAGGAGTAATAACCTAAATACAAAATTTATTGAAATAATAAATACGAAACATTTTTATACGTACTAAATTTGCACCCCTCTTTTACCCCCTCTGTGATTGAATTCACAACAGGGGATATAACACTTTATTGAAAGTCACATTTTAATACTAACATTGCACCCCTCTATTACCCCCTTAAAGGTATGATTTGCTTAATATATGTATTTCACTCGTGTTTCATAATTTTAGAATGAAAAACTTTCATGCTGAATTTCATTCGAGTAACTTCAAAACGACATAGTTTTATACTAACTCTGCAGTCTGCACCCCCGTTTTACCCCCTTAGGAAGTGAATTTTCAAAAATCGTATTTAAGTGCTGGAACCACGTTAAAACACGATAAATTACATTATACAAGGGGGTTCCTTGTGTAATGTAATTTAAATTTCTGCAAAAATTCAAGTTTCTAGTCCTTATATTATGTATTATATCAGCTATCTGGCCGCCATAGCACAAGCTTTGCTTAGTTTGGGGTCAGATGGTGTTGTGTGTGAATTGTCCACCAATATTTATTTATTTATTTATTATTTATTTATAGTTTCGGTTGATATGTCAGTAATTACGTAAGCATCTACTTTTATACCTCTATTATATAACTGTACATATAGATGAGTAATAGTTATTGAGCACAATACTTTATTATCTATACAAGTATAACGCATTGTGTACAAAAATTCTTGAATTTCAAGAATTTGTTTGGTCTAAAAGGCGCCTCACAGCGGGGTCATCGCGCGATATAACTAATAAAGTACAAAGTACCTGGTTGACGGAGCTTTGCTCGGTTTTTCAAAGTATATTTAGGCAGGTACGAATTACGTAGTGATGATTTACTAAAATACGAATTAAATGTGATTATAATTAATAATAATAATAATAAAGCCCATTTATTTCCAATCTTATAAAATATTAACATGCATTTTAATAATTTAATTAAATTTATACAAAAAAATAAATTTCCATTTTTCATTTCATAAAAAAAATAATTAAGTTTGAGTATAAATAGAAACATAATAGAAATATAAATTCATTAAGTTTTAGTCATTGTTGTTGCTACTTTCTTCATCGATCGGAACCCCTTCTTGGGTATAGGCCTCCTCCAGCTTGTTCCAGACCTCTCTGTCCATCGCTTTCTTTCTCCAATCTTTTCCTGTTATAGCTTTTATATCTTCTATCCACCTTTTCCTAGGTCGCCCTCTACTCCTTTTTCCTGTTGGTCCTTCCCATATAGTTGTTTGTATAGTCCATCTTTTATCTGAGCATCTTCCTATGTGTCCTGTCCACCTCCACTTCTGTTTAAGAGCGTACTCTAAGGCATCTATCACTTTTGTTTTATTTCTTATATGTCTGCTTCTTATTTTATCAAGTCTCCTTATTTTTAACACACTTCTCTCCATAGCTTTTTGACATGTAACTATTTTAGATTTTATTTTTGTGTTAAATGTCCACGTTTGACATCCATAAGTGAGGGTGGGCAGAATGCAGGTATCCAACACTATTTTCTTCAGATGTGGGGGAAAATTCGCTTTCAGAATTTCCTTCAAGGACCAAAACTTATTCCAACTCATGTTGATACGGCGGTCGACCTCTTGTTCTTCATTTTATCATCGAATGAAATTTGTTTTCCCAAATAAATATAGTTTCTCACATATTCAAGTGGCTTTCCGTTCAAGTTTATCGTATATGTGTAGTTGTTGGTCATTAATTTGGTTTTGTTCTCGTTAATTTGGAGACCCACTTTTCGCTTTCTATATTCAGGGTATTTATCATTGTTTGTATTCCGCTTTTGTTTCTGCGAATAAAACAATATCGTCCGTAAATCTGAGATGAGTAAGTCGGTCTCGATTTACTCTAATCCCTTCAGACTCCCAGTTGAGATTATCAAAAATGTTTTGCAACACAGCTATAAAAAGTTTTGGTGAAAGGGGGTCGCCTTGTCTAACTCCTCTGCATATTGGTATGTCAGGACCTCTTTTCTCTAGTTTGACTTGACTTGTGCTGCCTTTGTAGATGTTTTTCAGTACTTTTGTGTATTTATTGTCTATGTGACATTTATTGAGTGCTTTCCAGATAGCTTTATGACAAATCGTATCGAACGCCTTAGCATAATCGATAAAAGCAATATATAGTGTTCTGTTGTGTTCTTTGTACTTCTCCATCACTTGTTGTAGTACTTGTATGTGGTCAGTTGTCGAAAAACCTGAACGGAACCCCGCCTGCTCTATCGCCTGAAGCCTGTCAATTTGTGGGCTCAGCCGGGTTTGTAAGATTGAAGTAAACAGCTTATAAATACATGAAAGAAGGCTTATAGGTCGGTAGTTAGCGATATCTTTAGGGTCTCCCTTCTTATAAAGAAGGATTATATCGGATCTTTTCCACTGCTCCGGAACCTTTCCTGTATTGAGAACATTGTTAAAAAGGTATGTAAGTGGGCCCGCTAACAGATGAACTCCAGCTTTTAGGGCTTCATTTTGTATGCCGTCGGGGCCAGGGCTTTTGTCTGCTTTGAGTTTTTGAATGTGTTTGATGACTTCCCTGGCATCCACTGGTGGTAGATCGTTCCTATCTTGAGGATTACCCATTTCTTCGTCGGTTGTAGTACAAATGGAGTAGTACATTGAGTTAGATGTTTTTTGATAGAGTTTTCTATAAAAATTTGTGGCGCACTTCATGATGTCTTCTCTGGTCTTGGTTTCTTTTGATTCTGTGTTTAGGTTTTGAATCCAGTTTTTGTGGGTTTGCAGTTTTTTGTAGGCTTTTTTCGTGCTTCTGTATTCTTTCAGATTAGTTTCGATGATTTTGTTCCTATGATTTTTATAGTCTATGTTTATAGCTTTACTTGTATTTTTAAATAGCATGCTCAATTCTTCCTTAATTTCTCTGGTTTTATGATTCACTTTCAAGAGATCGTTTCGTCTCGTCATAAGAGCTTGAGTAGATTCACTAATGATTTTGACAGTGGTTCTTATTTCTTTGTTATTTTGTTTGCGAGTGAGGCTGGTGTTGATAACTTTAACCAATTTATTGTAAAAACCTTGAATATCATTATCTTTATCATCTTGTTGTGTATCCAGTTGATTAAGGTTGTTTCTGAGGTTTAGTAAATAGGACGATATATCTTCTTGTGTTTTTAGCGGCTTAATTTGTGTTTTGAATGATGTTCTACTCTTTTGCCTTTATCCAATTCGTAAGTACATCTAACTAAACGATGATCAGATCTGTAACCAAAGCCATGTAATACTTCTACATTTCTTATCAGCTTTGGGTGGTTCGAGAGAATAAAATCAATTTCGTTTTTTATGTTGCCACACGGGGAAAGCCAGGTCCATTTACGGCTGTTTCGTGCCTTAAAAAAGGTGTTCATAATTGACATTTTATGTTCCATGGCATATTGAATTAATCTCTCCCTCTCGTTTCTATTTCCGTATCCAAATTTTCCCAGAACAAAATTTTCGTTGTCTTTTGTTGTTGGCTGGCCAATTTTTGCATTAAAATCTCCGATTAAAAGGACATTTCCTTCTGCTTGGTCTTGCGCTGTACGTAGAATTTTGTAGAACGAGTTTATTTCTTCTTCTGTAGCCTTTTCTGTTGGTGCGTAAACTTGAATTATTGTGAACATTTGACTTTCGTGTTTTATTTTCAACAAAGCAACTCGGTCTGAGAACGCTAAAAAACTCACTATTCTGTTCTTATGCTCTTTTTTAACTAAAAATCCAACTCCATGTAGGCCGCGTGTTTCGCCTTTATAACAGAAGATGTAATTTTCGTGCTCTTCTATGACACAGCCCATTCTTCTAACCTCTGCTAGGCCAAGTATATCAATTTTAATTTTTTTGTAAGAGGTATGTTAGTTCCATAAATTGTATTGTCGTAGCCAGAGATCTTACGTTAAATGTTCCGATATTGAGGGTTTGCTGTGATTGTTTTCTTGTGTTAGTTGCTCTTTTAGTGTTTGCTGGAGGGTTTTGGTCTATTTCCCCCACGGGGACCAGCCGGCTTGGGGGAAGTTGTTTATTTTTTATTTTATAACTGCTAAACTTTTGTTTCCGATCGTCGGTAGCTTGTTGCTATTGTTTTGATGCTGTTGGGATTGGTGTAAGAGAGTTAGATCGGTTTCTCATTATATCAAATGCGTTAGTTCTGTTGGTTTTGAATGAGTTCGTTGTTTGTTGTTTTCTTGGTTGTTGACTAATTTGTGGTGAGGTTGACAACTCTCTCTTTCTCTTATCTATGACTCTTGTATTTTCCTTTACAATCAATTTATCATATTTTATGTATGCGAATTTTCCTTTATTTCTTTCTTCTATTAGTTTGGTTTGTAGTGATTTTCGTATTTCTAGTGTTTCTTTTGGGTAATCTGCAGTTATATACAACTCTTTAAAATTCCTTTTCTTCCTCATAATTTCTTTTTTTCCACTCATTTACAAATGAAAAGGAGTGTGGGTCTCGGACTGTCATTTTCTTGATGCCGAGACGATGAATTTTATTTATTTCATAATCTTCGATAGTTACGTCTAATTCTTCTAAAATGCACCTTTTAATATTATTTATTAAATCCAGTGTCGATTTCTCATTTTCTGCCAACCCGTGAATTATTATGTTATTTTTTCTATTTTCTCTCTCTAATCGTTCCACCTTTTTTTCTATTTTTTCCATTTTATTTTTTAATATCTTGTTTTCTTCCAACAGTGGTTTCAGTTTTTCATCCATTTCATCTAATATTGTTTTAGTTAATTCAGTTGTTTGTTTCTGCATTTCAATTTTCATGTTGTTAAATAGCAGTTGAAATTGCTCTTCCATGTTTTGCGTGTAATGGAACGTACTTAATCTTAAACTTTTATTTTTGACTTCTAATGAAACGTATCCGAATATGAAAATTGAATGAATGAAAACTGTCAACTGTCAGCTATCAGTTGTCAACTTACTGTCATATACTATGACTGTTCCGCAACCGTATTTGCGTATTTCAAATAGAAACAAATCTAACCTCAATGTGTTGTCAGTGCTTTTCTTCCAAATCGTCTTGATAATCCCGCGAAAAATTCGATGATTATTAGTTAATAATGTTCCGTCTCGCTTCGTCTTTGCTTCGAAGTGGTGTAGTTGTAAAATGTGTGGCTTTAAACTATTTTTTGTGCAAAGTTTATCTGGACCGACGACACTGTGATGTTTATGTTATGACTATAAATGTGATTATAAAAGGATCTAAGTATAAGATTTTCCCAGAAAAAAAGAACAAAAAAAAAGTCCCGAGACAGGATTCGAACCGGGGCCTGTTGACTCCGAGGGCGAGCATATTCCGTTTGAGCCATTTAGACTTAAAGAACAGTGGCGAAATAAGTTATCGTATTCAAATGACATTGTAGGAGTTTTTCATTGTCTAAAAACGCGCATAAAATGATGTTAAAAAAAATTTAACCTAGCTAGATCGATTTATCGTCCTCGAAACCCCCTGTATACATAATTTCATGAAAATCGTTCGAGCCGTTTCCGAGATTCAGTTTCTTTATATATATACCTATATACCTACAAGAATTGGTCGTTTAAAGGTATAAGATACTAAATATATAACGACTAACTAAATATAAAACTAATAAATAACGACTAACGTGTGTTTATCCTTCCTCTCCCCCCGGTCGCGGTGCTTGTGCTTCCGGTAGACAGAGCCTCCCCCCTCCTCCGTGGTCTCCAGGTGGAGGACGTATAGCCGGTAGATTTGCAACAGGATCACCTGGGAAGGGCACTGGGATTAGCCTGGATATCAGGGGACTGGCCGAAATACCAGTCGACAAGGACTAACAATCGGGAAAAAAGTGGTAGGACTCTTTGCAGCTTCCCCCTGGGGAAGGACCACATCTTAACCAGTTATTCTACCGACAAGCAGTCGTGCCAAAGTTAACTGTGTTCCGTTTTGAAGGGCAATATTTCCAGTGAAGGTACAGTGCATAGAGATGACGAGCGCAGTGCAGTGTATTTTTTTTTAACTATAATAGGTTCGCTCTGTACCACCATCTCGCCTGATGTTAAGCGATGATGAGATCTACGATGGAGCGTGCTTACCTAGAAAAAACCGATTCACTCTCGATTTGAAAACACCAAGATTGTAACCATCAGGGAAAACCCACTCAGGCAACGCATTCCACAACCTAAACGTTCTTATCACAAACGTGGAGTCAAATCTCTTCGTTCGCGTTTTTTGGAATATCAACCATGAAACGATGTCGCCCTTTTGTGTTAGGTAATGATTTGCACTCTTCACATTCCAATAGCTGCGTGCTGTTATGTGCAGGCATGTTGCTTACCATCATACCATCAGGCACATGTCCTGCTCGTCTCGTCGCTATACTAATCTATATGAAAAAGATAGAGTCAGACTTATTCATTGAAGTCTTCGGAACGACAACCATGAAACGATGTCACTTTTTTACCTACGAGCAGTCTGATAGAAAAAAATTGGCAGTCATAGGAACTGCCGATAGAAGTGAAACTAGAGCACAGGCCCGTGAACAAAATGTATGGGTCATATGATACAGCAAGAGACCTATGTAGGATGATAGAAGAATATAAAATAATAATATTCAGCACTATGTCGGCATTTGAAAGCTGTCCAACTGAGTGCAAATCGAAGAGAGGGGGTTCCAACCCTCGCTCATTCCTTTTTGTCGCATGATTTTTGTACGGCATTGCGATTATGGATTAGAACAGGTAGGTATTGAAACTATAAAAATAGAAAATTTTAATTTTTCAATTATTAGTTTTGTCGGAAAAATTCATGATTTTCCGACGATGTTCAGGGTAAATTTGGTCATTTGATTATGTACGGCATTGGTTTCAAACAGTTTCAATACCTGTTCTAATCCATTATTTCGCAATGCCGTAGAAAAATCATGCGACAAGAAGGAAAGAGCGAGGGTCGCAACCCCCCTCCTCTTCAATTTGCTTTCAGTTGGACAGCTTTCAAATGCCGGCATAGTACTGAATCCTATTATTTTATACCCTACCTATATAGGTCTCCTGCTGTATCATATGACCCATACATTTTGTTCACGGACCTGTAGTCTAAAACTTATAGGTAATTCTGAATTTGACAGCTCAGTTTGGAAACTACGCGGGAAACCGTAGGGCGGGGTCATGAGCATGACCATCTAGAAATACGTGAGCCAATGAGAAATGTTGACACATTTCTATATGGTCAATGGCCATGGTCCCAAGTTTACCCGAAGATTTCTTATCATTCTCGAGCGTGACGCTAGAATTCAATTCACAGCCCACGAAAAATATGTCTGAGGCGCGCCTATAGAAGTTTCCACTTAAAAAATAATTAAAATGTCTACTTAGATAATATAGCTAAATTTGAGTAAATTAAGTAAATAATATATCGTTTCTATCGCGGGTCGAACCTGGACTCGATTGGCACAGGACCGAGGAAGATGGCATGGGAAAAGAGAGGCCTATACCCAGCAGTGGGATAGAGAAGGCTGTGGATGATGATGATGAAGTAAGTAACCATGTTTTCGTTTCTGTTCTACTAATCAAATATGTATGTATCTGAACAACACACTCAACACAGTCCTAAGAGTGGGTCTACTGAGGAACTATTAAGTTAAATTTTATTATAGTTGTTTATTTGGTAATTCACGTAAAAAAAACCTGCGGTACGTGTAGCACTTCGATACCGCGATGTAGCTTTGCGTCTGAAGCGACACTAGCGACATCTAATTTGATTACTGCACATTATTAACATTATTAATACTGAACTACCGTTCATAGATGGCGGTTAAAGTTTTATACAGTATCGATAAAAAAAATCCAATTGACAAAGGCCATGGACCCGGGAGTCAGTGCAGTTGCTAGATTTTATGTAAAATAATTTATAAAGATGACTTTAGAAAGAAGTTTTACTATTAAGTTTCAAAGTTCCAGAACTTACCAGCGTATTCTTACAAGTGAAGAAAATGTTCATGTAATTGATGATCCGGTAGTGAGCTATGATGAGCAGCCTAAAGGCGAGGAACGGTGCATCTTGGAGGGCAATGTTCATCATGATGGCGCAAACCTCGATGGAACAGCAGCACGCTCGGTTGTTCCTGCGACCGACAGAATAATTAGTTATATTATCTGTAACAAATGGGGGGTGATGACTGAGTCAAAAATATATGTGACGATCTTCTTAGCATTCCATGGATTCACCGTGCGGGTGCCGGGTCCATCGTGTGGCAGAGAGAGAAATCCCAAGTAGATCCCGAGACTTGTGACACGGGCGCAGGTTTAAGGGGCCCCTTTCTGACGTACATCAACACTCACCTTCACTGATCCAATTAATCCGTCAAGTACTCGTATTTACGTATTTTTGTTTAGAATAGAACTGAAACCTACGCCCGAGTCACAAGTCTCGGGGTCTACTCGGGTTATCTCTCTCTGCCACACGATGGACCCGGTACCCGCGCGGTGAATCCATAGAATGCTAAGAAGATAGTCTCTTATATAATAATATATTTATTGTTCCAAAGAAAGTAAGTACAGTTATGTTAACAGAATTGCATATCATAACAAGTTATACAGAATAAATAAGAATTACAACGGACCCCAAACTAGCCTGTATTTTGGGCGCCCTGCATCGCATTACAATTTTTTTTTTCACGCTCATCTTATTACACACTAGATGCCCGCCCCGGCTTCGCCCGTGGTATATTATATAGCACTCATCGGGATCCCGTACATATCCAACGGTGAAAGAATGACTGAAATCGGTTCACTCATTCCTGAGAATATCGATTTCAAACAAAAAAACCTCTTCAGCAACCTGCTACGCCACCTGTCGGAAATTGGTCGTACCAACTCAGATTTAGAAAAAAAAAATAGCAAAGGTTTATATTCAAGGCACAGATTACTGAAATTCAATGACGCAATCTTTGACACATGCTGTCATGTGTCATGTCAAAGCACGAAACGTACGAAAACTCTCAAAAGGGGAATATTTTTTCCCGATTTTGTTACATTCTTGTTTCATGCTCCGCTTCAATTAATAGTAGAGTTATTTTCTATAGCCTAAAGCCTTCCTCGATAAATGGACTATCCAATAGAAAAAGAATCTTTCAATTCGGACCAGTACTTCCCGAGATCCTAGCGTTCAAGCAAACAAACAAACAAACAAACAAACAAACTCTTCAGCTTTATAATATTAGTATAGAAGTATAGATAAGTATAGATAGGTTGTAATGCAGTACTGTTATAACAATTACAAATAACATTAATCAATTTAAAATGAAACAATCTTGCATTGAATCGAATAGTGCTTTCCCTCCAAAAATTCCACGTATACAATGTCATTCGGCTTTACTTGTATAGCTAGGCAAGGAGTAATAAAATATCAGTACCACTATCATAGTTACCTATTCTAAAAATTTTATCAATTGTTTTGTTATTCATATACCTCGAGATAAGGGTTGAAAGTTTAATATATAAAATAGAGCTAAAGTTACAAACCAAGACTCCTTGACAGGCTGAAACCATTTTTATATCGAAAAAAGAAGTGATTCCGATAATACTTATTTTGCTTGCGCGGATTGTTTCATAAACTATTTAAAGTATATGAGATTGACAAAGATATAAATCACCAAACTACTCAATTTCAATTTCAAAAGATCTTTATTAAAACTTCAAAAATAATAACGTGTACAAATACTAGTGTACGTTAAATCCTAGTAGTACAGCTTAGTAATAATTAATAATGTTTTACGAGCCATAAACTCATTTAAAAACTTAGAAACATTAATACATATAAAAATAATAATGACAATAACAATAGGAATGACTTTGACTTCCTAACAGGTATGAAATATTTTATTTTTTAAAGTATGTAATGCTATTAGACTGTATTACATTTTAGGCATTGAGTTCGAATGATAAAAATTAATAGACGGTAAGCAGAATAAATTTTTATAAGAGCGGACCGGCGGCCGGCGCCTGCGATCGGCCGGCCGCGCCGGGGCAGTCGCAGGAGCAACACAGGTAGTCGGCGCAGTGGCGCGCGCCGTCTCGTTCTCACTCACGGCGGCTGCAGGCAGCGCGCTGAGACAAGTCATCGCACTCAAGAAACAAGTGATGGGGCAATTTGTATTTACAATATTTATCGATATATGAGAGATTTTTCTTACGGGACGAACACATCTTTTTTACTAGTTTATTTTTACTGGTAGGATTTTTCCAAATGTAGAATTTCTCAGAGAGTTTATAAATGAACACATCTATTCGCGGTAAACCTAGCTGTAAGTGTAATTTACGGAGATTGGTTCGAAAGGGAGTATTATAGGCGTATTTTAGCGCTTTGTTTTGTATTGTTTGTAGTTTATTAATATTGGTTTGGCACGTGCTACTCCACACAGGACATGCGTATGTGATACAGGGCCGGACCAGGGTGCGGTATATATGTAACTTGGTTTTGCTGCTCAGTTTAGAACGTTTGTTTAATAAGGGTATTAAAGCATTCATGGCTTTTATACCTTTGAGGCATAGTTTGGGAGGTATTTTCGGTCCAGTTTAGTTTACTATCCAGGGTTGTCCCGAGATACTTAACTGATCTGCTCCATGGGATCACATGCCCACCTATGCTTAGCTTACGCGTCGGAAGTATTCGTTTACCCGTAAATAGTATCGCTTCAGTTTTAAATTGATTTAGTTTTAGTTTCCAAACGTTGTAATAATTTAAATAGAGATCTATTGCCATCTGTAGACGGCTTATAATTAAATCGATGTCTGATGATGACGTAAAACAGGCTGTATCGTCAGCAAAGCAAGCCAGGTGGGTACGTGGTTGAAAGGGGATGTCATTAAGGTAGTCCACAAACAGGTAAGGTCCTAAAATCGATCCTTGCGACCAAACTACTGGAGCGGGGGAGTGACGTCACTTGTACAATGTACATCAAAATCGTATATAGATGTGACGTCACTCAAAACTTTTAAGCGCTGTATCTTCGTCATTTTTTTGTTTGTGAAACAAAAGAAAAATAATAGTTTTTTAGTCACCACGCCTACGAGTATTTTTGTGCATGCGACTTGTAGTTTACTCATTTGGTATGGTGAGTATAGTTGCCGGCAAACAATTTGATCCAATGAAGTTAGCCGTGCATGGCTGCGCAGAAACGTTTTTAAGGTCTCTTTGGTGAAAGTGCACATGCGCGAACTTCCCCTTCCACGTCAGTTTTGGGTCAACTTGCTTGCCGGCCACTATACAATGGAATGTTTTCATGTATGCTTTATGTAATTACGTAAGTACATTTAGTGTAGGTTGGTAGGCCACTTGAAATACAGCTGGTGGCGGTTGGAAGCGTAAGACCGAGGATCGGGCTGAGTGGCGTGTTATAGGAGAGGCCTATGTCCAGCAGTGGACTAACACGGGCTGATGATGATGATGATGATGGTAGGCCACTGCGCCTTCTATCCAAAAGTTATGAATGCTGTAGAGGCCACCTAAGTCCTTGTAAGATAAAGTAGTAATTGCGTGTGATTTAAGAACAACAACTACTTTGGCGTTGTCAGCGCAAAATATTATGGGTCACCAACATGCTAATGTTACTTAGTGGTGCATACCCCTCCTGGGCTCGACCAGTACCTAAGTAGTCCGCTGACTAAAAGAGGTGTAAGTACTTATTGCACAGTTTTGTGACATGATCTATGTGACACCCCCCTGGAACCATGTGACACCCCCCTGGTGATAATTCTGCATCCTCCCTTGGGCATAGCATGTGGCGTATGTGGGCACGTGTCACTGGCACGCATTTGTAAAGGTTTGAAAAAGCCGATGATAGTTCCTCCCCGACGGATTCCTGGATTGTCGAAGCGAGAGAGTGGATTGTAGCCAAAAGTGAAGCTAAAAGAAACCTTCGGTGGGGCTGCTCCAAGACTTTGCTTACAAAACGAGGAGGGAGTGCCCGTATTGGGGTACGCTGCTCTCACTGTCCTCTGCAGCCAAAATGTGGTCGATGGCGTGAATACAGGCCTAGCTCGTCGCGGGGAACAAAGACGTGTGGTTCGGCGACTGACTTGGCTTCCATGGTGGTTATAGCGTATCTTGGTTTCAAGTGCGCTGGTGACGGAAGTGTATTAAAGGGACGAGACTGGCGAGCCGATGCGGATTCGCGGAAGAATGCGAGAGCGGTTCCCGCGTTAGCACCGTGCAATCGGAGCAATCGGTGGATCAACGAATCGGATTTTATTCGGTAGGGATACGATGGTCTCCTTCTCTCAAATCTCTTCTTCCATCCTATGGTTGCCTGGAAGAGATCGCTTTTAAGGATAAGGTCGCCAATTGCTACTTTATTTTGTGTTGTTATAAGTAACTTTTGTTTATATTTATTAAGTGTAATAAAGAGTTAATCTTTCTATCTATCTATCACGTCCGTCCGTGGTATTGCGCCCGAAATACCCCGACCGTCTCTCGCCGAAAAGGTATGCGTAAATGCACTAGATCCACGAATGTAAAAAATTACAGTCATAGGAACTGCCGATGGAAGTAAAAAATTATAACTCAGAATTGGACAGCTTACTTTGGAAACTACGCGGGTGAAACCGGAGTGCGTGGCTCTAAGCATGATCATCTAGAAATGCGTCAGTATTGGTCAATGGCCATGGCCCCAAG
This sequence comes from Ectropis grisescens, assembly GCA_017562165.1. Lineage (NCBI taxonomy): Eukaryota > Metazoa > Arthropoda > Insecta > Lepidoptera > Geometridae > Ectropis > Ectropis grisescens. Next base: position 11,762,503 of record CM029795.1, on the reverse strand, counting down.
TTCACCCGAAGATTTCTTATCATTCCCGAGCGTGACGCTAGATTTCAATTCGCAGCCCACACAAAATCTGTCCGTGACGCAACAAAAATAAGTTTTCACTTCGAAAAGTGAACGAAAGTTTGTGTGGAAATTGCGTAATTTTAGAAGCTAGAAACTGATTTTCAATTAGTTTAAACTAGGGTTTTCATATCCTCATATTTTCATAGACTTTGGATTGTCACACGGTCAGATAAACTATCTAAGTACCGAGTAACGAAATAAAATCCAAATAAAAAATTAGTAAAAATACAAATCAGTCCAGTTCCCTTAACGAACTTCTACGCGTGTCTCTCGACGAACGAGGTTCAATTGCAAAAGTTATTTCTACTTCATCTTCATCTGGGATTAGCCTTCACACAACCAGATGCCACCGAGGCAGGTTGTTGTGTGATGCCCAGGGTGCTCCACGTGGACGTTTCCGAGCCTCGCAATCTGTTACAACTTTTCTTTTCTTACCATGAGTTTTAAGCAAAGTTTGATTCAGATTCAGATAACATAAAAGCAAGTTGGACATGCAAAACTACTTTCCAAACTTGCTTCAAAATCACCATGGACTGGAAAAAATCATAAATAAACAAGCTTACTCCAACATTGGTACAAAGGTTAGTTAAATTCGATTGGGCAATTTTAAAATTTCAAATAAAATTATGTTTGCTGCTACAATCCACAAGACATAATAATATTAAGCGGAAATAAAGCGTTTTCAGAATGACAGGTAAATTACGAGTACAATGGCCAAAAATTAAATGTCAAACATTGATGTATGCTAATCATTTTTTACCCGACTGCGCAACGCAAAGGAGTGGTAATATGTTTATCAATCTATGTATGTATGTATGATTCTTTGAAGCACTGTATAGATCACGCGGCTGGGCCGATTTTTATGATTCACACGTCAATCGAATCCTCTTAGCCTCGCAAGTGACTATAAGACATGACATTAGTGTAAATTCAATATGGCGGATACCGGACGCCATATTGTTAAAAAAAAAATGAATGTTGACAAACTATGTCAAGAGACTAATCGTTGAATAGGTATTTAAACATATTTTTTAGCTTTCTCTCAACGTTTTTTGATTTCCCCGACCGTTTAGGATGTTTATCGATTTAAAGTTGCGTAACAACCATTCTCACGGACGCCATTCCATCATTCGGCCGCGATCGAAACTTGAGTCGGACTGGACTCACTATATTAAACGTGAGTTACCCCTGTATTTGTTTAAAACCATTCTCACATTTATAGGTTTTTAGGTAGCAGAAAACTTCATATAACTAGCTGTACGTTTGGGTGGACATATAGGGGAAAGTCCTACAGTACCGGCCGGCATCCAGTACCGGCCAGTCAGAGTTTCCTGAGCTCTATAAGAGATGACACTGATATGGTATTTGTCGTTAAAGTAATAAGTTCTTACAAGTATATGCCCCGCGCAGCGGCGACCTGTCGTGACACGCTTACTGACAGTACGCCAATTTGTGTTGCACATGGTGAACGCACGATACACTACTAAAGTTCTGTGGGTGATTACAGAAGTTTATAGAACGAGTTCAAAAGAAGTTAAAACTGGTATGTATTGTCTATTTATATAGCTATTATAAAATATCTTTAATTTCAACTATTTATTTGTAAATTATTTCCTAGGGTCGCACATAATATTTTTTTCGTTCCCTACAGTACCGGCCAAAAATTGTCCCCCAGTACCGGCCACATTTAGGTTTATTTTGAGTAATATTATTTTCTTATAGGTACACAAAGATGCCAGGCGATAATAGTGATGGTGAGACGAAGAAAAAGAAGGGTGATTAGGATCCCACCAATATGCATAAAGCCGTGCAAAAGGTGCTCAGTAGTGAAATGAGTGCATGTCAGGCTGCAGAACTTTGTCAGATACCAAGAACTACATTAAATGACAGAATCAGTGCAATTAAAAATAACATAGAGGTGTCCATGAAGCCAGTTATGGGTCGTTTTCACAAAACTTTCTCATTCGCATCGCACGAACAAATATTGGCAGAACATGTCAAGTAATTCAAGGAATTTGGCAAATAGATTGATGCCTTTAAACAAGCAGGTTTTTTTTTGTTTCGCTTTCCCACTAGCTGAAAATTAAAAATTACTTCACCAATCTAATAAAGAGAAAATGTCAGCGGGAAAGGAAAGAACTTGGTTTCAGGAAAAGATGTCAGAAAGAAAAGAAAAGATAAGAGAAAAGAAAACCAGAGTCCTCCCCTCAGATCGAAATAGGAAGAGACAATTTTTTCTTTGTGCTTTGAACCTCATGAAGAGGATTGGATTCAAAGTGAAAATTGTAAGGTTTGGGTCCATGAGGCTTGTGCAAAAATGTCAGAGCTAACAAATCAATAAACTTGTGATGTTTGCGTGGTATAAATGATCATTTTTATGCTGGCCGGTACTGGAGGCCAATTTTTTTAAGTCGATTTTTTCTAAAACTCTAATTTTGCTAATAAAGTTGATTATTTCTAAATAAAATAGTATTTTATTGTTTTTCTTTACAACATTTGAATGCCTTAACACATTTTAGCTGATGTTTAACATACAACCTGGAGGATTTTTATTTTATCCTGCTAAAACTTTAAGGTGACGGTACTGTAGGACTCTCCCCTATACCTACTAAAGTATCTAGTAGGTGTATTGGACTACCTGTTTTTGTACGTGGAGGAAATGCATTTACGCATACTCTACCACCCGGGGGACACGGCCAGGTTATGTTGCAATATATTCCATGTATGGCTATGGTCCCTCTATCTACTAAAACCTCCATGGGTATTCAACTCTGCCGCTGATGGTCGGAACACGGAACCGCTCTCGGATTACTCCGCCTCGGTCGTCTAGCTCCAACTTCAAACGATTTAGTTCTCAACTTCAGTCGAAAATCTATAATTAATTGTATAGGTACTTACACAAAACTATACAAATTACATGCAGTAGAAAAATATCATATCAGATCATTAGAAACGAAGAGATTTGGTCGAAAACCAAAAGATGCATATTTTGTTGAGCATAAACTGCCCGGAAACTGGTTTTCAAATGAAAAGAACTGTATCGAAATCGGGCCACCCTATTGAAAGCTATGATGCCACAGACAGACAAACAGACATCGACGACAAACTTATGACACTCCTCTTTTTGGGTTGGGGGTTAAAATTTGTAACATTGTTGGTCCCTGTAACGAAATTGAGATCAATCTCTAACGGGTAGATTTTCGTCATGAAGCCCTCATTCTGAAGTACTTTGGTAGGTTATTTGCGTATTTTTTTTCTTTTTCTCTTTAATAAAGAGTGACGTGACGAGCAGGACATGTGCCTGATGGTAACCAACATGCCTGCTACATAGCACAGTGACACGCAGCTATTGGAAAATGAACAATGAACATAATATGGTACATGGCCTGTTGTGTATAGTTTGTAAGCAATTGAATATACTTACATGTGTTTTGTGTATAACAAATAAAAATAACAAAACAAAGCAGTGAATGCAAAGTAATTGAAGTATTCGATAGGTAGAAAGTGAAGTCTTGTAAAAATCCTTCTAAGTTCCAGAAGTGTCATATTTTTTTTTACCATTTTAAGGTATATATATGTTTACACTTGACCACCATCTCGGCTGATCTTAAGCGAAGTTGCGATGTCATATGTTTTAAGATAACATCGCATCATCGGTGTATTTTATTTAAGATACAAATATAAAATTAACAATAACAATCTTAATAATACTACTAAGTATATTGTTAGTATAAAAATATTGTAAGTATAAAAACATTAGCAAACGCGCACGCTGATAATGCTGTCAAGTCTTTCGCATTCAAATAAGCAAACTTCTACTTATTCCCCGTCGTTTTGGCGTGGGAGCTAAATAAAGAGTCTGAAATATCAAAACAAAGGTCAGCAAAGACTAATCCAAAGTCAGTAATACCAAAAAAGAGACCATTTCAGCTAGCGAGACCCCAGTAGATGTGTAAGCAGTGCAATTTAGCGGCGTGCAAGAAATACGTACATGTCAGACCTATTGGCGGTGCCTCGGGACTTCCGACTCTTCGTAGCCGTCAGCACCACAGTGAACTGCATGAGAGACCACGACCAGATGGCCAGCGTCAGCAGAACCAGCACCTTCTCTGAGGCCACCTTCTCGTCTTTGAAAGAGTCAAAGAACTCTATGATGTCAGCGGCTGTGCCTGAGGAAGAAAGGTTAGCTAAAGGTTGGCGTTTATTTGGTTCCATAAGGCAAGAATTGACAGTGAACGTGGTGTTGCCCTCAGGATGGTGGGCACTTCTCCGACTAGAAGTGGGCTTGATCATTTTGATTTTCTTGATTCGGTCAATTTAGTAAGTGGGTTTGAGAAGTATAGTTATAGACTGCAGGCCCGATAACAAAATGTACCTATGGGTCATATATAAACCACCAGGAGACATAATATGTAGAATGATAGATGGGTATAAAATAATAAGATTCAGCACAATGCCGTTATTTGAAAGCTGTCCAACTGAGTGCAGGTATAGATAGGGGGGTTGCAACTCTCGATCATTTCTCTTTGTCGCATGATTTTTGTACGGTGTTAGGTAATAATGGATAAGAAGAGTTATTGAAACTGTATGGATCCAATGTCTTATATAGGTCTCCTGGTGGTTCATTTGACACATACGTTTTGTTCACGGCCCTGTAGTCTTAGTTATTTTTGAGAGTTGACAGACTTCGCTAGTCTGATTTTTGAAGAGTTTCTTAAATCTTCTAACAGAAGTAAGTTTTCGCACGATGTATTTTCTTGACAGTTTCTTAAGATAGTGGCATTACATACAAGACTTTGAAAAGACAGTGGTGCTCGAGGGATTCCAACCTAAGGAATTGGATCGGCAGTTGCCGTCCGACTAGATCCACCGTAACTTTTAACATGCAGTGCAGTGTGAGGACGTAATTTGGATTCTTCAAGTTTAAATTGCAGCGAACCCAAGAGCGGTTCCAGGAGGGGAATCACTGGACTGGGCCCTGTACTTAGGTGGACCACTAAAAAGCAAAGTTTTGTGGCTTGACTACGATTATGTGAATCCCCCTTGGAGCCAAAGCTGGATCCCCCCTTGAGCAGAGCACTAGCACTTTGTTTTGGGCAGGTATTTGGCAGATGTCTTCCTCGTACTCGATCTCTATATTACAAAAAAATGGCAGTCATAGTAGGGACTGCCAATATAAGTGAAAACTTATAGCTCAGCATTTGAGCACCTTGGAAATTAATTGAAGGGCGCTGCTAGTCTGAAATAAATCTTCAAAGCATGGTCCTATATAAATCATATAAGCATCCATCTAGATAAGTCTTCCAAATATGACCACAGACTAAGTAGAGAGATACACTAATATGACCATCTAGAAATGCATTACGTCCTGCGTTCACGCGAATATTTTTTTCATTTACGATCGTGACAATGAGCTTTATTCACAGCCCTCGATCTGTCTGTGGTGCGTCAAAAGAAGTTTTATTTCAAAATAAAAAGTGGATGTAATTTAAGTAGACTTTGAGTAATTGTAATAATGGGTCTTTTTTTTTATAAAGAGTGACGAGACGGTCAGGACATGTGGCTGGTAAGCAACATGCCTGACACATAACACACAGTGACACGCAGCTATTGGAACATATTAGCAGTGAGGATACTCACCAATATACACCAGCAGAAGCTGGCTCAGCTGGTCCCTCGTGAGGTCGCCCTTCGGCAGCAGCCAGCGGCCCACGATGAGGGTGAGCATCAGGAACTGCTCGATGAGGGTCACCCACATCTCCGTGCGGATCTTGTTGGCGCCTGGTAGCGGGATCTCCGTCTGTTGGAGACAGGGAACAAATCATCATCATCGTCATCATCGTTGTCAGCCCATGTTCGTCCACTGCTGGACATAAGCCTTTCCAATATTGTGCCACCAAATCCGGTGTTCAGCTCTCCGCATCCATTCGGAACAGATGATATGATTTAGATCTAACGCCCTGCTTGCTTAAAATTCAATATTAGATTTATTTTACGTAACAAAACTAAAATACAATGAGAACTACACTACACTACAAACCTACCTACTTACACTGGGCACACCTGAATTATCCATAGACTACTGTAGGTCTACAGATAATCAAGATGTTCAAGCCCACTACCAATCGGAAGCGTATCCAGCATGCTAGCGGCATTCCCACGCTGAATGCCAATGCTTATGCGTTGGACCAAATAATCGCCAGCATTTTGGTCACGCGTCGCGTCGACCAAGTCTCATTGTATTTTAGTTCTTTTACGTTACATTTAATAATGTATTGTGGGATTATGTGTATGCACTGACTTTTGAAATACCTAATTAAGGTGCTTGTCAATATTGTGTGTTAAGATTATAAAATTTAAATTTCTGTTTTGCTATGTTTTACAAGTTGGCTGCATGTTTGTGTGTTTTGGCTTTGCTGTAAGCGCATGCTAGCAATTGAAACAAAAACTAAATGAATGTTTACACGGTACCTACTCGTTCTAATAGTTATTTTTAAGATACTAGTAGTACCCTGCTGTTTTACTTTAGGTTTACACTTGAATCTAGATGGCCGCCTCCACAAAATGGCGGACAAAATATTTCTCCACAACCTACCTCAATATGGGTATCAAATGAAAGGTCTTGACTAGTAGAGTACTAGTTAACAAATTTCAAATCCAAGATGGCCGCCACTACGAAATGGCGAATTATATATTATTCACTACTACCTCAATAAGGGTATCAAACGAAAGGGCTTGACTAGTAGAATGTTGTACAGATAACAAATCTAGGTAGTCGGGGGGTTAATCTTTTTTTTTTTTTTTGTTCTTGTTGATGCGATCAGTCTAAAATACCCCATGTACTATTTCAGACTCTAAAGTATAGGCGTTTCAGTGTTCCGAGTTCCGTGAACTTTAAGAGCCGTACCTCCACGTCGGTGATGTTGTCCATCTTCTTCTTGAGCCGCAGGTCCACCTTGTGCAGCTCGATCAGCCAGATGGCCGGCACCACCAGCCCCAGGTAGATGAACACGGACGGGCAGAACCTGGGGACAAAGGGAGTACGTCAAAAAATAGAAAACTCTTCATTAAAAAACCACAACACAAGATAACCTTATGTATGCTTAGATCTTTTAACCTACCAAGCGAATTTGATAGGTTAAATTATTTGACTGGCCTCGTTGGTTAGTGGGTAGTAACTCTGCTTGCAACGCCGAGGGTCGTGGGTTCGATACCCACCCAGTGCAAATATTTGTGTGATGAATTCGAATATCTGTACTGTGCCTGGGTGTTTTCTATGTATAGTAAGTATGTATTTACAACTATAAGTTTTATATCAGCTGTCTGGCCGCCATTTTACAAGCTTTGCTTAGTTTGGTGTAAGATGGTGTTGTGTGTGAATTTTCCACCAATATTAATTTATTTATTTTGATGCGGGGTTTTTTAAATAGATACTCGTAGCGTGATTCAAGAGAAAGGTTTATATGTAGAAAATATAGGTATATACAGTAGTAGAGAAACACTGATACATTTTAAAGTTTCTAATGTGATGTCATAAATAAACACATTTTTGATGCCTACGTTTGTAACACTGGCAGACTTCAACGAGGTGGATCAAAATAATGTACCCACAACAATAATACACCCCTTAAGAAGGTCTACAAAAAACTCCACAATGGTATATACAATATATGTTTATCTTTTAGGGATAACCCATCCGTGTGGATAACCCACAATAACCATTTTGACGTGACAACGTCTTATAAATTGGTTTGCCGGGTGACACTTCAAGAAACTGCGTTACGCTCCGCTCACGTTATACGCTCACAACGAGAGCGAGTGAGAGGCACGCGTCCCTTCCACTCGGGCATGTTTAGCCCGCCTAAGAGCGAGAGAGACAGACATAAAAAGTGAAAGGCACGCACCCCTTCCGTAAAATTATTTTACCACTCAAAGTCGTTGTCACGTAAAACTTTCGCCCGTATACCGACTTTACAGGCAACCAATTTTTTTTATTCATATTTTAACCGACTTCAAAAAAAGGAGGTCTCACAATTCGACCGTATAATATATGTTTTTTTTATGTGTGTTCGCGGATAACTTCGTCGTTTATGAACCGATTTTGATGATTTTTTTGTTGTAAAGAAGATACTCCAAGGGTGGTATCATGATAAGGAAACCAGGTTCTGATGATGACATCCTAGAGAAATCGAGGTACCTAAACCTTTTTACTTTATAAGTTTTCTGTTGAAAGTCGGTTCTTTTTTGTTAAAATTATTATTAGTATAATATATTGCAATATTGATATATTGCACCCGTGCGAAGCCGGGGCGGGTCTCTAGTTATAACAAGAACAAAATTAAAAATTTTGATTAACCCCCGACTTCCTGGGATTTGTTATGTGTGCAATATTCTACTAGTCAAGCCCTTTCATTTGGTACCCATATTAAGGGAGTTGTGAAAAAAGAAATGGATTTCGCCATTTTGTGGTAGCGGCCATCTTGGATTTGAAATTTATCATTGTGCAAAATATTCTACTAGTCAAGCCCTTTCGTTTGATACCCATATTGAGGTAGTAGTGAAAAATATACTATAACCCGCCATTTTGTGGTGGCGGTCATCTTGAATTTGTTTTTTTTATAGTGTATAGTATTCTACTAAGAAATATTTTGTCCGCCATTTTGTGGAGGCGGCCATTTTGAATTGACATTAACCAAACATAGCTAAGAACATCCGCACGGATATTCAATTCAATTCAATTCAATTCAATTCATTTATTCATACCATAAATTCATAAGAACACTTGGTAACGTCATTTACAAAAAGGCAAAGAATCTGTGTACATAATATGATAAAATAACAACGTCAAAAAGAATAAAGCAGCTGTAAAGGGGCCTAGTCAATTACATGCAGCTGTAAAAAGGCTTTGTCGAAGACAATATAACAAATAATCAATACACACAGTATACAGATACTACATTAGTACAAACAATGTAACATCAAAAGTCTTAAAAATCTATTATTTTACCTTATTACAAGATTCTAATTTCGACACATTTCTCTTCCATACGTTACTATCTTTAACAAAGTCGTCTATATTATAATATGCCTTGCTCAATAGGTAGCTTTTATTTCATTTTTAAACTTGGTTTCATTGAGGCCTTCCACTTGTACAGGGATTGCATTATAGAAGCGAATACCATTACATTTGAAAGAGTTATTTGTTTTCTGAAGTCTGCACTTAGGAAATACAATTTTGTGTTTATGGTGCGCTTTTGGATTCAGATCAGTTAATTTCTGCAGACGACTTCGATTTTTCTTACATACATTATACATTCATAAATATACAATGAAGGGACTGTTAATATGTTAATAGTTTTGAACATCTCCCGTACTGATTCTCTAGGTGATAAATTATATAGACCACGGATTGCTCTTTTTGCAATATGAAAACAGAGTTTCTGTCCGCAGCCGAACCCCATAATAAGATCCCGTAGGACATAATACTGTGAAAGTAGCCAAAATAAACAAGCCTAGCTGTTGCAACGTCTGATATTTTTTAATTTGACGAACTGCGTGGGCAGCTGAACTGAGTCGATCAGCTAGTCTCTCTATGTGAGGACCCCATTGAAGCTTTGAATCTACTGAAATACCCAGAAAACAAGTAGATTGTACAGGTTCGATAAGTTCATCCTTCAGTCTTATATCAAGTTTACCGCACATTACATTGCAGAGTGTGAACTTTATACATTTCGTTTTAGTTGGATTAAGTACTAGATTATTTGCATCAAACCATTTGTACGCAATGTCCAAAAGTACGTTTATTTCAGTGAAATCGTTTATTCCTCTCTTAATTTTGAATAGAAGTGATGTATCATCGGCGAACATAACTATTTCTATATTTTTATGTTTCTTTATCATAAAAGGTAGATCATTAACGTATATAAGAAACAAGAAAGGTCCAAGTATGGAACCTTGTGGTACACCCATTCTTATAGGCGACTCATTTGATTGCACACCGTCAACATCGACTATTTGTACACGGTCTTTAAGATATGAAGAAATGAAATTTAGAGCTGGTTTCGAAACCCCATAAAACTGCAGTTTCTTTAAAAGAGTGTCATGATGAACACAGTCGAAAGCTTTTGATAAGTCACAAAATACTCCCAGAACGTCATGATGATCTTCCCAGGCTTTCAATATATAATTAGTTAGTTCAATACCTGCATCGGTAGTGGAACGTCCTTTTGTGAATCCAAATTGGTTACTATGTAATAGATTATATTAACCTTCAAATAAAAAAAACCGCATTGAAATCGGCCCATCCGTTTGAGCTCTACGGTGCCATAGACAGACACACACACACACAGACAGACAGACAGACAGACATCGACGTCAAACTTATAACACCCCTTTTTTTGTTTTGGTCGGGGGTTAAAAATAAACTTAAACGACTACAAAAGTAGCCATTTTTGTAGTGAAGACTCTTTTGAAGTGAAAGCTCTTTTGGCGTACCACACACAGAGTTTTCGTGGACTGTGAATTAAACTCCAACGTTACGCTCGGAAATGAAAAAATCTTCGGGTAAACTCGGGACCATCTAGAAATGCGTTAGCATAGTTTTAGATGACCCTGCTTCTAAACTAGGTGCTTAGAAGGCTTATTTAGATGATAAAGCTTTGAAATATAATTCCATACTGGTAGCGCCCTCCGGTTTCACCCGCGTAGTTTCCAAAGTGAGCTATCACATTCTAAGTTTTCACTTCTATCGGCAGTTCCTAACACTGCAATTTTTTTTTAATTGTAGTGGTAGGACTCTTGGCAGAGTCCGCCTGGGGAAGTACCACACCTTTGCCAGTTATTCTACCGCCAAGCAGTAATGTGCAAACATTACTGTGTTCCGGTTTGAAGGGCAATGTTTCCAGAGAAATTACAGGGCTTAGAGATATAAGATCTTAGATCTCTGGGTGACGAGCGCAGTGCAGTGCTAGGTAATGATTTGGACTCTTCTTGTTCTAATAGCTGCGTGTCACTGTGCTGTTATGTGTCAGGCATGTTGCTTACCATCAGGCACATGTCCTGATCGTCTCGTCAGTCTTTATTTAAAAAAAAAATCTACATATAGAAATTGTTGAATATCACGTTGAAAGATTCCGTTACATAGATACATGTAATACACAAACTGACACATCCAAAAAAGCGTGTTAATAACGAAAATTTGCTAACGTTTCTCTGGACGAAGCTATCGTGGACTTCACAAAAAAATGTGATTGAACCGAGAATAGATATCGATTTTTGTTTTTTCCGAAAATATTTAAATTATTGGAAATGGCGATTTCATTCGCAATCTCAGCGTCCATTCCGCAATGCCTGAAGACAGTGTCTTCGATCAGTGTGTCCTGCCTATACTTACATACGGAGCCGAAACGTGGACACTAACAGTGAGACTGGTCCATCGATTTAAAGTCACACAGCAAGCTATGGAGCGAGCTATGCTCGGTGTCTCTTTGAAGGATAAAATCAGAAATGAGATTATCCGACAAAGAACTAAGGTGAACTATGTATAATAAGTACATAGTGAACATAGCTCAGCGAATAAGTAAGCTGAAGTGGCAATGGGCCGGTCACATCTGTAGAAGAACCGATAACCGCTGGGGTAGACGCAGCCTGCAGCCAGGTGGAGCGACGACTTACGAAAGGCGGCTGGCGCAAGTGGATGCGAACAGCAGAAGATCGTGCCATGTGGCGATCCATAGGAGAAGCCTACGTCCAACAGTGGATGACTATTAGATAGGCTGCTGATGATGATTTCATTCGCAAGCGATAGAAGAGCAAAGGTGCAAGCCCCGGAGGTAAAGACCTGGTGATGTCACTAACCTTCAATCACCATCTAGCATATTAAGCGTCCTTCACACCGCCCATCACAGCCACGGTAGGCTGAGCGTTCACAAAGCGGTGTAAATGCCGCCTGGCGCCCAGGGTCAATGGCGAAGGGTTGACAATCGATTAACTTAGACTCGAGAATGGAAATATAGCATACTAACAATGCCCCGAGGTTTTACCCGCGTTCACGCGGATCTAACTAAACCTGCTTTGGCTTCGCTATTGTTGTCTCTGTCATTTTAATAGAAAAGAAAAGCGAACGTCACAGATAAGACTAAGCGAAATAAAAAATAATAATTTAGAAATTAAAAAAACCCGACTGCACGAAAAGTGAATCAAACTACATACTGACCCACTTACTTACTTACCTTAAATGTTTGCACTGTGTCTGGGTGTTTCTATTTATAATAAGTATGTATTTAGAACTATATAAGTATTATATCAGCTATCTGGCCGCCATATTACAAGCTTTGCTTAGTTTGGGGTCAGATGGTGTTGTGTGTGAATTGTCCACCAATATATGTATATGTACCAACATACTATAAAAACTGAAAAGAATAAAACAAGCATTTAGATTTCTGTTGGTCTGGAATTCTATAGATAATATGTTATTGAATTAATACTATTGCAGAAAATAAAATATATTCTAGTAAAGGAACATATCAACTGAACAGTCAGGATACATTGCACAATTAGATTGGCTGTAGAACAGTAATGGATCCCGACTGTTCAGTTGTCATGTTCCTGTACTAGAATACATTTTATTTACTGCAATAGTATTAAGTAAATTACGAAAGCTGCAGACGGAGGGTTCGAAAGGAAACCAGAATTGCTTAGAACGAACTTTACTATACTCAAATTCACATTAAAATATACTAAAACTATTTAACCTAAACGCGAATGCGTTCGATATGAGAACGACACTCACATCATAGGATCTTAAGTCTATCTAACTTAGGTGCGAATGCCTTCGACGATCGAACAACACTGACTTCTTTATTGAAATCAGCTTTGATGAAGGGTCATCTGGGTCACAATTTAATGAGGTGAGCATCAGCGAATTGTAGTTGGCACGAGGCAGATCATTCCTACTGCCGAGTTCTGTTGAAATTGCTGACTTGAACCTCGTGCTGGAATGCAGCTCACGTTGTGCAGACATGTGTAGGTACTGGTACGTAACAAGTAATTATTTTTTTTTATTTTAATTGATAGTGAATTACAAATTTAAATGGAACACTTTGTGGATCTTAAAACTCTAATTAGCTACTTACGTTGTACTCTAGAAACTGCACTAGGCTAATTAATACCTGTGTTGCATAATCTAGTGTATTCCGCCTTTATAGAATAACAACACAGTAAAATAAACATAAAAACATAATTATAACTTTGCTATACGAGCGTGTATGAAATGTTTGCTTTTGTATATATATTGGCTTGCGTGTGTGTGTGTTTGTGTGAGTGTGTATGTGACCCTGTGAGGGTGGGTGTGTGTGTAAGTATTTTTGTGTAACAGTACGATTACGCGCGGGTGGTTGCATATCCTCGTTACTCCATCTCTGAAATATGAAACATTTACAATTTATACGGCTATTTTTCATCCCGCAAATTCAGTTCTAGTTCGTGTGAAGCATGGCATCTATAATGCCCGAGCGACACGAGGCTAGTTTTCAAACTAGGATAAAAACCTAGCAAGCTAGTACTTTTATTCATCGATACAAATCAAAGGATGTGACTTCCCAAACTTCAGGCGCACGGAATTAATTTATCGTTGAAAAGAGTGCGCTCACTCTTTCCGTTTTAGTCGATTGTAGGAAGCGGTGAACGCCGGACGTTTATACCTATTTATTCGTAGTCAACAACCAAAATAAGTGGAACCGCAACATACTTCGCCGCTAGCGAGCCTAAAGCTCAAGTAGATTGGTAGTTGTGTTGTAAACTACTCACGCTACACACAAGACGCAGTTTGTTAACGATTTCAAGGTGCTCAGGACACATCTTTTGATTTATATCGATGCTTCTATCTTCGTGTACGACACGCTAGTTTTGTCTACACGAAGCTATAAGTACTATGTTGCTAGCTTACTAACACTAGCTTGTTATCCTAGCTTGAAAAACTAGCTTCGTGTTCCTCGGGCATTATACACCGAATAGAACAACAGGGTGCAGCTAATATTACATAAATACCTGTCAAAGCTGTCGCCGCGGAATGAACGCGGTTCGCCGGAATCCCGCGCGGGCAAACAACGTTTTTACGGGCTAATAGGGTTCCGGTGGGCCGCGCCGACTTCAGGGTTGAACGGGAAAACACTTTTTGAAGTGAAAACTTATGGCGCGCCACGGACATATTTTTCGTGGGCTGTGAATTGAATTCTAGCGCCACGCTCGGAAATTATAAGAAATCTTGGGTAAAACTTGGGACCATGGCCATTGGCCATGTAGAAATGCCTCAGATTTTTTATTGGCCATCTAGAAATTCGTCAACATTTTTAGATGGCCATGGTCATGGCCACGCCCTCCGGTTTCATCCACGTAGTTTCCAAAGTAAGCTATCAAATTCTGAGTTATAAGTTTTCACTTCTAGATTCTATAAGTTGTCATTTCTAGATAGCCAATGGGAAATTCTGATGCATTTCTAGATCACCAATGGCCATGGTCCCGAGTTTACCCAAAGATTTCTCATCATTTCCGAGCGTGACGCTAGAATTCAATTCACAGCCCACGAAGAATCTGTTATAGGCGCGCCAAAAGAAATTTTCAATTCAAAAACTAAAATTTGGTTTTATTTATTAAGACGACGATTCTTCGATTCGATTTTAAATCGGTTTTTCGTTTTTTTCTGTTTTTTTAATGTTAAATTATTATTAGTATGTCAGCCCTAGCGGTGACCTCTCGGGGTGAGGGGTGGAGGACGAGGTATGTCGGAACTATGAGCCATAATTGAACCTGGATGACAATGGATTTGGAATTAAGATGGATTAATAGCCATTTTGCGTTACGACTGGTATAGTCGGGAGAATGGAGACTGCTGATCCGGAGCCCCTTGATCGAATCCCAACCACTGTCTTTTCGAAGTCATGTGCGTAACAACTTAAAAATGGTGAAGGAACACATCGTGAGGAAACTGATCTGTTCCTAGAATCTTTTGAGGTCAAACGTTGAACGCCAGCGTGGTGCATTATGGCCTTAACTCTCTCCTTGCGAGAGAAGGCCCCAGTCCCAGGGAACATTTAGTGGGCTATTGATGATGACTCACTAGTGAGTTATATTTTGTTTAAGGTTAGTTGCTTTCTTATTAAAAAAATCGCTACAAAAAAGATCAGTGTCTTATTGTATCGTGATCAATTCAATAGAACAATAGAATATTAAGTGTGTAAAGGTGGTGATTACCGCTGAGTCGCTATTGCGTCACCGATCGAGGCGCATCGTCACCGCAAGTGCTATGAATAGTTTTTTTTTTATATATTTATTTAAATTAGCCACTCCACAGACTCCGGGTCCGTGATCATTGTCATTACAAATATATATTATTATTATTACACATATTTTGGATAAGGAGAAGAAGAGGAAAATAGGAGGGAGTTGGGTACATTTAAAATCTAATTCTAGTGCTCGTCTGTAGAGCCGATCACTACCGGTTGGGATTCCGCTAGTAATCGACTCGACATCGAGTGTTTGCCTAATTGCCTTTTGCCATTTGCCTAAGCTGCCTCCTCCCGGCCCAGAGCCTCCACAACGGCCGCATTTCTGTCCCTGATGGCCATCTGTAGGTTGAAATCTCGGATGGTCTTCGGTGATGCAGCCCACGCTCGCCGCACGAACCGACCGATGGCGTCGTCGGTGTCGTCAGCTATGAATAGTTAGAAGTGAGTATTTTGGTATCCTCACCATTTCCACTCCTGGTTCTCCTTGATGGTGAGGGTGAACACCCCCTCGCAGATGAGCAGCAGGACCGGCGCCGCCAGGTACCAGTACTCGATGCCCTTGAACCGGGTCACCTGCCAGATGGCGATGATGCCATGGCACACGAACACCAGCCGCGTGATCACCGCTTTGATGGTCGCTAAAACTTTACCGATGTTCGCCATTGTTTTGTTAGTTCTCTATAACACTTTGTTCACTTGGAGTTTCACTTTGATTCACTGTGTAATTTATTGGAGTTACCATTTATTTCTGTATGCACTTGTGCTAAAACTGTGTACAAAAGATAAATCTTACATCCTATTTTTAGCCCCCGACCAAAAAAGGGGTGTTATAAGTTTGACGTCGATGTCTGTCTGTCTGTCCGTCTATCCGTCTGTCCGTCTGTCCGTCTGTCCGTCTGTCCGTCCGTCCGTCCGTCCGTCCGTCCGTCCGTCCGTCCGTCCGTCCGTCCGTCCGTCCGTCCGTCCGTCCGTCCGTCCGTCCGTCCGTCCGTCCGTCCGTCCGTCCGTCCGTCCGTCCGTCCGTCCGTCTGTTGTTGTATAGATAACAAAACTGAGGTAGTCGGGGTTTAATCAAAATTTTTAATTTTGTTCTTGTTAATAGGTTAACCACCACTTTCTCGCCTGAAGTTAAACGATGATACGGTTTATGATGCGTGCTTACCTAGAAGTAAAATATCCTGAAAGTTGTAACGGTTTACTTCTTAATTTTGCGACAATAATGCGAATTCGCGCTATATCAATCAATATCAAACGAAGACTAATTATGACCAGAACTTCGACCCGTGCGCATTCGATCTGTTGTTTCTGTTAACCACTTAAACAGAATCATCTAATGGTAGTGGATAAAAATGTCTTCATGTAGGACTAACAGGCAAACCAGAAAAATCCAGTTATCAGAAAAATGGTATCACCGTAGAAAGAGAAAGACAGGTATCTATCACCAAATAGTTTACATTATGCTATAGAGTTAGATTTTCCGCACGGTTCCTTTGTGTCAATCGTAAGCAGATGACGTGCATACTTTCTATGGCAACAGATTGATGTGCCGCGACAAAAGTATGACAATTCCCCAAGAGCGACAAGGTAAAAGAGATGCTACCCGTGCTTTCGGTGTAAAGCGTTTGTGCCAACTCTATACGTGGTATATGTAAACTCATACTCTCTTTTTTAAAATGTTCACCTTGTAATGTGTCGAGAACTATTTGTCCTAGACAAACCTTGTACAGGTTTAAAGGGCGAATTTATTAATACCTGTAACAGTTATTGTGGTTATGAAATAAAAAAAAAATACGTAGAAGTTTTTTTTTTCAGTTTTTTAATTATAATTACAAATCAACAAAATAACAACCTTGGGTAATACAGTTACTTAATTATGGATGCTAAACTTTTATCAGAATTCGTCATATGGCTGGTAATCCTCATTTTTAGGTTTTGAAAAGTAGTACAATTGTTTTGTTTTCGTTTAATTTGATTCCCAAAACCATTTTTGTTTAGTTATGCTAGCCGGTCATTTGACCGGCTGGTAGGTGCATCTCATTTGCACTCGCTGACTTAACATTCTTTTATCCTTGTCTTTACTAAAATCTAGAGTTGGTTGGCTGTTCAAAGCTCAAGTTACGCGAGCAATCAGAGTTAGTTAGATGTCGTAGAAGAAACCGATTTCTTCTCGATTTGGAGACAAAGATTGTCACCATCGGAAAAGATCTACTCAGGCAACTCATTCCACTGGCTTGTAGCGCAGTAGTAATGATTTCGACGCTTCATTTTCCAATAGCATATCTCTGTTATGGGCAGGCATATTGCTTACCATCAGGCACATATCCTGCTCGTCTCATCACTATAGCTGTATTCTATAAAAGAAACAAGTATTTACTTAAACAAGAACAAAATTAAAAGTTTTGATTAACCCCCGACTACCTCAGATTTGTTATCTGTACAACATTCTACTAGACAATCCCTTTCATTTGATACCCATATTAAGAAGAATATAATTATAAAAAGAAATCGCCATTTTGTGGTAGCGGCCATCTTGGATTTGAAATTTGTTACAGTTCAAAGTATTCTACTAGTTAAGCCCTTTCGTTTGATACCCATATTGAAGCAGTAGTGAAAAAAATTATGTAATTCGCCATTTTGTGGTGGCGGCCATCTCGGATTTGAAATTTCTTATAATGTATTGTATTCTACTAGTCAAGCCCTTTCATTTGATACCCATATTGAGGTAGGTTGTGCAGAAATATTTTGTCCGCCATTTTGTGGAGGCGGCCATTTTGAATCGATATTAACCAAACATAGCTAAGAACATCCGCACGGATATTTACCTTCAAATAAAAAAACCGCATCGAAATCGGCCCATCCGTTTGAGCTCTACGGTGCCACAGACAGACACACACACAGACAGACAGACAGACATCGACGTCAAACTTATAACACCCCTTTTTTTGGTCGGGGGTTAAAAAATGCCATTTATTCGTATTGTAGTGAGTCCGGAACAGAGTAGTAAATCACTGAAATCCGTCCGCAGGTAATAGATTGGCCTCTCCCCTGGGCTTGCGATGGCTTCAAGTATTGTTGACGTCATAGCAAAGAATATCTACTTGGAATTAGACTAACCCCAGACGCAAGAGCAATAGGGTATTGTGAGTTTGACGTGTTTTTGTGTGGCTGTGGTTTCGTAGCTTCCGAACGGATGAACCAATTTTGATGTTGTTGTTTTTGAAGTTTTTTTATGGTACAGAGTGACGAGATGAGTCAACTGCCTGATGGTAAACAATATGTCTGCCCATAACAGCACAGTGACACGCAGCTTGGAACATAAAGAGTCCAAACCATTGCCTAGCACTGCACTGCGCTCGTCACCCAGAGATATAAGATGTTTTATGTATGATGTTTTATAAAGCTCTCCTATTATATCCCCATACGGAGATGCCAACCTGGCTGATGAGTCCCGGGGCAAAATGAATCCCTCAATTCAGATCACACTAACATAACACAACGGGATAGAAGCCAGAAATTAATACATAATGAATCAGATGACATATATGATACAACTGATTAAAAGTTAAAAATGAAAAAAGAAGAAGAAGACTTTATCAGCTGACTATTATTATCATTGTATAAATTCAGACCAATGGAAACTGCGTTGCCAGACATATTGCATGCCTCTATAAGAAGAGGCCAGTTTGTATGGGTCAATTATTTAAATGTTTTGTATCAGCTTATCTTACCTGCACACAGCAATAAAGATTTTTGACAGCAAATGATCTCTCTTTTTGAGATTCCCTAATATAGATAACACACAACTTAAATTTCAAATAGACTCAAACCCATTTTTTGCAAAAGATATTTACTACACTAAACAAGTAACTAAATAGTCTGCCTTGTTTTTTTTAAACGTTAAACTAAAACATATCAAAATTGCATATTGCCTCAAACATATTCAGTGTTTTTTTTTTATAATATGAATCTATTTTGCCTCACCTCTCAGCAGCTAGGTTTGCTCTTCCGTGTTGGGGAATAAAAGAAGAGTTATGAACCAAGTTTTCAGCTTGCTTCTGATTTCTATCCAAGATTTGTTAGCAACTCTCGGAATATCGTGAGAAGATTAATGTAACATAAATACACGGGTAACTCACGTTTGATATAGTCAGTCCAGTCCGACTCAAGTTTCGATCGCGTCCGGCGATCTGTTTCAAGGAGAGTGCGCGCGTGGTTTCGAAGCTCGTTTAGCACGAGCTAAACGACTAAACCAGCTACTGTGCTAAACGAGTTGCGAGCCCGCGCGCGCACTCTCCTTGAAAAAAATCGCCGGACGCGATCGAAACTTGAGTCGGACTGGACTGACTACATTATACGTGAGTTACCCGTGTATTTATGTAAAATGTGTAATAATCACGTTAGTTTTCATACTAAGATTAATTTAACATTACACTGAGTAAAAACATTACACACTGTAGAAATTGATCGTAAATTAATTTATTTATTTATTTGGATAAAGTTTATATCATTGGATAAAGCTCGGGGGTGTTCGCCTTAAAAGTTAAGAGTGAACAATAGTAATTTATTTTCCTTCTGAATCAATAAGAGAAATAATTATTTTATTATTATTATGAACCCGATATGTCCCAATGTTGGGCAAAGACCCTAAGAGTATCTAAACTGTGAAATAAGTTGCTTGAGTGGATAATTCCTATAATAAAATAATCTTAGTATCTTCAAGTCTATTGAATCTATCTCTTCTAGGTAAGCACACTCCATCGTAGACCGCATCGTCGCTTAACATCAGGCGCGATGGATCAATCCAGAACAAAACATTAAAACAAGAATATTGGCAAAAGACAGATGTCCCTAAAGTACAGACAAAATAAGTAAAGTAAAAGTAAACTAAGTATAGACAGACCTACCTAAAGTATAACAACATGCTCGAAAAGTTAATAAAATATTAATCGTTTAATTAGAATATTTAATAAATATTGCGTTGATTCATAAAAAAAAATTATCACAAATTTTCTTTTAAGGCACTGTACACTTTTTACTAGATTTTAATTCGTTCTAAGGCACAATTTTATTCACATAATTTTTTTTTCAACTTTTTTGCGAACTACGGTGTTCTAGACGCGGGGTAGGACTGATGTGTAAGCTCCATCCCTTAAGAAAGAGTTGGGAAATCGGGGGATTGGAAGAGGACGGTATACATTGCTAGTTTTAACCGACTTCAAAAAGATGGTAGATAGAGGAAGACTACATAAATATTATGTTGGCTACATATGTTTAGTAGTGGTAGGACTCTTGGCAGAGTCCGCCTGGGGGAAGTACCTTTGCCAATTATTCTACCGCCAAACAGTAATTTGCAAACATTATTGTGTTCCGGTTTGAAGGGCAATGTTTCCAGAGAAATTACAGGGCTAAGAGATATTAGATTTTAAGATCTCTGGGTGACGAGCCCAATGCAGTGCTAGGTAATGATTTGGACTCTTCATGTTCCAATAACTGCGTGTCACTGTGCTGTTATGTGGCAGGCATGTTGATTACCATCAGGCACATGTCCGACTCGTATCGTCACTTTTTTATTTATAAAATAAATATATTAAGGTGCGTCTCCCAGCAAAATGAGTTTTTTGTCCATTTTTCAGAGTTATATACTCATTAGACAAAACAAATATCAGCTGGTAAAAAATACATTAAATTTCTACAGTTTCTTGGCTTCAAAATGGTAGTTTCTTTTTTGTGTTAATCAATGTATTGTTTGAATAATCTCCTCACAACGAAACCATAAAAAATTGAAATAATTGTAATTATCATGCATCTACTCGAAATTCCACCATTATTTGTAGTTGGTACTTACACCAACGGGGCAATTCCATTACAAACATTTTGGTCGAAATATTTTTTTTCAAAAGACCAAAATCTGATTTTATAAACAGTTAATTCTAAGATTTGAGCGTAAAACAGCATCAAATCCTACTGTTTCTCTCTTGCTCTTTCTTGCGGTGTGCGATGAGGTAAGAAATACTCAAGGTCATTTGCTCGGGGTATGCCCTTAACAGCTAACAATGTATAACCGGACATACGTTATGTTGACAATTAAATCATTATGAAGATAAGTACCAATATCGCTATTGAAAAATGTTAGATATTGAAGTGAATACTTCTGTTGGCGCAGACAGATTTTTCGTGGGCTGTGAATTGTACTCTAGTGCCACGCTCGGAAATGATAAGAAATCTTCGGGTAAACTCGGTTCCATGGCCATCTAGAAATGAGTTAGCATCTCCAATTGGTTGACGAATTTTTAAATGGCCATGCTCAGGGCCACGCCCTCTAGATTCACTCGCGTAGTTTCCAAAGTAAGCCATCAAATTCTGAGTTATAAGTCCACTAACTGTTTCCACTGCTGAGCCTCCTGGGCCTACTCTCTCAAAGAGAAAATCAATGTCTACCATGACTCATGACCTCGAAAGATTTTTCTGTTACAATTTGGAATAGTTTGTTTTCTCCGAAAAAACGAAAAACAACTTCAATAAAACTTTGAATTCAAACACTCTACCAAAGGAAATAAATAGATATATATAAATATTGGTGGACAATTCACACACAACACCATCTGACCCCAAACTAAGCAAAGCACAGAACATATACTCACGGAGAAGAATGCCAACTCCATACTTCATGAAAAAGTAGCGCCATCTATCGTTTGCCCCCTTAAAACTTTTTCCAGGCTCAAGGCGGGAAATTTTAAAATCTAAAATTTGCGTAGGCGGGAAATTTCGAAATGTATTGTTTGCGTAGGCGGAAAAATTTCAAATTTCGTTGGAATATAATAGGTAGTTTACGTACCACAAGGAACTACAGCCCAAATATAAACGAAACTTGTCTTGTTTATATTTATGGCCCGTAGCTCCATGTGGACCTGAACAAAAACATGCGTTAAGTTTTAGTAAATTTATTTCAGTTCATTTATTTTTACAATTTATAAAGGTATTTGGACAATATGGCCATTAGCAAAATATAAATAATTTTAAAAAGTTCCCTCAAAGAATCTCTAGTTTTTAAGTATGTAAACGTTTTTAAGTATCTTTCTTATATAAAATAAAAATCTTTTGTATCACATTCATATACAAAAAAAAAATGATATGATAATGTAAAGAACAATCAAAAATGTTCCATAAGCCCATAAAATAGTTGCACATCTTACTGGGCAAAAAAGAGCAAAAAAAATTGAGCTCTGACATTAAAATGTGATGTTTACACCTTAATGAGACTTATCAGCCTGAGTCGCAGTCGCTTTTATATTATTTTCTTCAAACTCTGCCTTCTTCGATGGTCCTCTTTCTCGATTGAAAAGCCTCAGCATCTGAAAGTTAATTAACATCAGCATTATAGATTTCATCATCACTTAGTTGAAAGTAATACATTTAATTGTTATTATTGCAATGCAAGGCTTTAAGGGTCAATGTATCCAGATAAATATTACATGGCAGAGATATGTATCGCTCACAGGAGCTCCATAACAGTATGGACAAGCATATTGCTCACTATATCACTATCCGGCACAAGCCCCGCTCATCCCATCACTCTAAACTATTATAATTAAAAAAACCATGGATAACATGTAATGAGATATTTATAGTGTTATTGAATAAGCACAATAGTTAAATGTTGAGATAATGAAACCTACACTAAATTCTAACACCATTACATTGTTATTTTTCCTGATTAGTGTTTTATTTTTAAATTGCTTCAGTATACCAACCTCATATTTTTTTGATGCATTCTAGTAGTCACTTGCTTTATATCAGCGGTCGCATTGTCATTTGTTTTGCGAATGGACCTGCATCATTTTCAGTTGTAGTAACCACTGCCAGTATTCAAAATGATTCGTTTTCTACTAGCAGCGGCTGTCTGCTTTGTAGATGGCCTTGCTTCAGGTTCAGTGCTGTTTAGCATCTAAAATGAAACAAATTATAAACTATTTTACCAAGCATAATAAGGACTTTATACATATATTATATCATGTTATCCTTTGAATATGATTAATATATTTATTTTATCTTATGATTCACATATTTACCTTATCACAGTTTTCATCTAGTCCAGCAGATCTTATGAGTTGTTTTCTATCATAAACAACATCAAGATGCTTTTTGTACAGCTGTTCCGTATTTTTATTTACTGATTACGTAATTTTTTACCTACTACTACTAAAGTTGCGCTTGCACAATCTCTTCTTCTTCCCATCTTGGACTACGCAGATATCTGCTATCTCGACCTCAATGAAGATCAGCTAAATAAACTTGAGCGTCTCCAAAATTATTGCATAAGATTTATATTTGGCTTGCGCAAATGATCACGTATCTCAGTTTCGTATGCAGCTCAAGTGGCTCCCCATTCGCCTTCGTCGGAATGCTCATACTTTGTCTCTACTCTATAATGTATTATTTAACCCCTCATCACCTCGTTATCTGAAAGATGTTTTTACTTTCTGGAGCGATGCACACTCTTTGCCTCTCCGATCCAAGAACAATTTGGTGCTCCAAATGCCTTCAGCACGCAGTGAAAATTTCTACGGCAAATCTTTTGCTTTTCGGGCTACTGAACTATGGAACGCTTTGCCAGTATCAACCAGACAAGCTCCATCGCTAGCCACCTTCAAGAAACTGGTGAATGAACTATATTTGTCTTCGTGATCAATTACTTGAAATCGTTACTCTTATTTAATCTTATATAATTTAAATCTATTTCATAAATCTCCATTGGTAAAACATGATATTTATGTATCTATTAGTGTATGTTATATTCGTATTTATGTATTAGAGTGTACAGTTATTAATATGTAAGTATATGTAGCATGTTTTAGTGGAATTGGTATTGTAGTTTAATTATATATTATAAGTAGTATAGTTAATTTTCCAAATTGTAGAATTATAAGTATCCTCCACTCATTATTTGTACTTCCCCGTCTTCTTATTCTTCTTATCTCCTTTTCCATACTGCGGTTGCCTGGAAGAGATCGCTCTTAGCGATAAGGTCGCCAATTGCTACTTTGTTTTTTTTAAGTTTTGAATATTTTTGTTATTTTGTTTTCTAAATAAGTGCAATAAAGAGTTTATCTATCTATCTATCTATCTATCTATCTGTTCTTGAAATGGGTTTGAAAACCATTCTTCTTAAGATAGCAATACATCGCCCCTCAACTCGCAACTGAAAACATAATTAAAAATGAACCCATATGTTTTAGTTTACACCAGGCGGTCTTACTATGTGATTATGAAAAAAATCGCAATTTGGCACTACATAGAACTTTTATTAACTAGGTACTTAGGTACCACATGCTTACCGTAGAGAATTCCTATTTCCAAGTCTAGGAGGCGATCTGCCACATTTTCTTTTCTCTTTCATAATGAAAAACATCAGGAATACTTCGTTTAGAACAAAAACAAAGAAAGATGCAAACTTTTTACAACACAAAACCAAGAAGCCATTTTTTTTTTTTTGTGACGATTTTAGAGATGAGTATTTAAGTAATGATAAAATAATCGATAGTTCTGTTTATTGTTATTCTACTATTCGATTTATCTTGAGATTTATACACGTGATAATAATGAATAATGTAATTTTTATTACCCATTTTTTCAGTTGGATCCAAATGATCTAATAATTAGGAACGGACAAAGTAATAAGTTGTAGATCAGCCAGAAACTACCTGTGTAGCAAACTGTTATTAAAAATACACCTACGTGTTCAATCAGGATACAGGTTGCTACTTTACTGAATCTGATTTACAAGTTTAGTTTAAATTCAGGACCGAGATTCACAACGCAATCTGATTGATCTCGACACGGCATCAAACCTCTCTCTGTCTTTGGCCTATCCGTTTGGAATCACAGAGACAAGGATTGTCATCCCGTGCCCGAATCGTTTGGGTTGCGTTGCGAATACACCGCCCAGGGCATAAAAAGAGCTACTAAATTAATCATTGACTTAAAATCGATACTATTAGTTACTAAAAATCGAATATCGTTATAAATAAAATCTTTATTTTTCACAGGTTACTTATCTCTAAAATGGAGCGTTAGAAAGAGATGCAAATATATGTTGCCACTCTTCGTTTGGGACCCCCACGTGTATGTACTTTTATCCCACCTGGCCCTAGAAGAGTCGACCACCCCTGAAGCAAAGCTTGTACTATGGCGGCCAGATAGCTGATATAAAACCTACTTATATAGTTTAAATAAAGGTATCCGTTCTTTTGAAAAACTTTTTTTCACAAATCTACACCTGATAACCAACGTTCGACAAACTCACGGGTCGTCAAATGATTATTACACAAAAAAACATTTCACAAATTGGTTACATCTCAGAATATTTATTTGACAAACTTTCATTACATAACGTATTATTTGACAATTGATTCGTTTAATATTTTAGTTAACTAATAAATGTTTAAAAACAAAACCAACACTTGACACATTTTTATTTTACAGAGTGTTGTTTGACAAACATTTCAAATTATATTTTAATTACTTAACAACTTAAACATAAAAACATTTCATTTAACAAAAATTAAAATAATTTGTCATTTGAGATGCAATTAATTTGAATTATTTTATTCAAATTTATTCAAATTTTTTGGCCATGCCACTGCTCTGGATTTTTCTGAAAATAAAATACATAAAAAAGTTGTTTAATTCATCGGACCGGTTAGGTAACTTTGGACCCAGATCCGACTCAGAGCACCCCGACTTCACCTAGTCTTGTCGCTACTACCCCTAGAGTGGATATAAAAAGTGCGGGAGCCAGAAGCTCAAGGGAGGTCCTGAGTGGAGCGAGCCATGCGAGGTCGAGCGTAGCGAAGGGGGGAGGTGGCGAGCGAAGCGAGTCGGCGACCTCCGTAGTGGAGCGCAGGCCGAGTATGGAGAAGCGAAACTCAGGGCTGACCGCAGAGCTTCTGGCGGGAGCCCACCCGGAGTCAAATCTTAGTAATAGATCCTAATCGGACAACTTAGGTCAAAACTCTGTGACAGGACCTAATTTGTTGTAAAATTGCATTTTGGTAAATGTTAAATTTGTAAAATGAATAGTATATGAAACAAAAAATGTACCAATAACAAAATATCATTCGATGCATTGTCTAAATGTAACATTTGCCGTATAA
Organism: Ectropis grisescens; assembly: GCA_017562165.1. Lineage (NCBI taxonomy): Eukaryota > Metazoa > Arthropoda > Insecta > Lepidoptera > Geometridae > Ectropis > Ectropis grisescens. The sequence continues at coordinate 11,736,006 of CM029795.1, read as the reverse complement.
ATGGTTATAAAATGATGGTTTGTAAAATAAAACATTTGTTGATGTAAGACATTTTTGAAATAAATATTATGCAAACCGTTGTTTTTAAAATGAAACATTTTTATGGTGTAAAGTTTTCGTAATGAATATTATACGATTAGTTGGTTTTAAAGTGATGTTTTGTCAAAAAATGTTTGTGAAACATTAGTGAACCTTAAATAAAGTTCACAGTTTTTGTTCATATTTCAAAACCAACCCATCGATTTCGATAAAATGTATATGAGACTACCTCTAAACTATGAACTACTTCAAACAAAACCATCAAACAATTAAATCAAAAATTCAATCACGATTGGTGTAGCTAGTAGTGTAGTGCAGCGTAACAAACATATACCAGAATGGGGCATTTTACGGATGCAAATTTACTTGGCAAAATAGTTCTAAATTTTGCCACTGTTTGTTTTTGTGAAATTTCGCTAACACAAGAACAAAATTAAAAATTTTGATTAACCCCCCGACTACCTCGGATCTCGGATTTGTAATCTGTACAACATTCTGCTAGTCAAGCCCTTTCATTTAATACCCATATTGTGGTAGTAGTGAAAAAAATAATGTAATTCGCCATTTTGTGGTGGCGGCCATCTTGGATTTGAGATTGGTTATTATGTATTGTATTCTACTAGTCAAGCCCTTTCATTTGATACCCATATTGAGATAAGTTGTGAAGAAATATTTTGTCCGCCATTTTGTGGAGGCGACCATCTTGAATCGATATTAACCAAACATAGCTATGAACATCCGCACGAATATCAACCTTCGAATAAAAAAAACCGCATTGAAATCGGTCCATCCGTTTGAGCTCTACGGTGCCACAGACAGACACACACACAGACAGACAGACAGACAGACAGACAGACAGACATCGACGTCAAACTTATAACACCCCCTTTTTTTGGTCGGGGGTTAAAAATAAAACATTGGCGCCACCTACGGTGAAATTGGGAACTCTCTTTGACAGGTCTTTTTGCATCTTGGAAACGCCCTATTGAGAACCTCTTTTCCTTTTTTGAAGTCGGTTCAAGTCTCCAACTTTTTGTATACAACTGAGTATTTTTTGAGAAAATGGTTAAAAACCTGCATTTAACAGAGCAGCAATGTATATCATCCAACTAACGACCCCCCGAGTGGTCCCATTGCGCGCGCATCCGGGGCCAACTGGGCTAATGGGAACCAAATGGGCCGGGTTCACATCTAATGGAGTGGTGGGACGTGGGACCCAAGCAGAGTCCGCCTGGGGAACTACCACACCTTTACTGGTTATTCTTCAGACTAGATGTCCGCCCCGGCTTCGCCCGTGGAACATATATATATCAAACGGTGAAAAAATTTTAGAAATCGGTTCAGTCATTCCTGAGAATATCGCTTTCAAACAAAACACCTCTTCAGCTACCTGCTACGACACCTGTCGGAAATTGGTCGTACCAACTCAGAGATTAGCAAAGGTTTTATATTCAAGTGGTATGTAATCTGTGATATTCAATGACGCAATCTTAGACACATGCTGTCATGTGTCATGTCAAAGCACGAAACGTACGAAAACTCTCAAAAAGCAATATTTTTTCCCGATTTTGTAACATTCTTGATTCATGCTCCGCTTCTGTTAATAGTAGGGTTATTTTCTATAGCCTCCCTCGATAATTGGACTATCCAATAGAAAAATAATCTTTCAATTCGGACCAGCACTTCCCGAGATCCTAGCGTTCAAACAAACTCTTCAGCTTTATGATATTAGTATAGATTAGTATAGATAACACTTTTAATATGCAATTTTTACTGTGTTTTGATTTGAATACACAAAGTTTCCAGATAGATTATATCAATGGAGTTGGGATGAAAGGTCGTAAAAGTCACTTTGGACGAAAATTACTTAATAATGCAGTCTTGTTCAGAATTTCGCGCTCTATCGATCTGCATATTTAAATGCTTGCTTAAAAGTACACTAAAACACAAACAAAAATGATACAAATACGCTATGGATTTGCTATTGCTGTCTCTACCAAAGCTAAGACAGTTTTAGTTAGCCGGTAGGCCCTCTGGTCCAGCGGTCCTGACGCTCACAATTATCACTACTTTGGTATTATTATAAGTCTAAAATTAAGAAAAAGTTGTAGAAGTTTTTCCTTTTTTTTGTATTGGTTGATTTCTGTTGCATTCATGCTTTTTTATGAGTATATTATTGGTCAATATAATTATTTTGCACGAGAGCGTGCCCCATGCGGTCGTCGCAATCTCACGGCACACAAGGGACTTCACGTACTACGCTGACGACACCGACGACGCCATCGGTCGGTTCGTTCGGCGAGCGTTGGCTGCAACACCGAAGACTATCCGAGAGTTCAATTTGCAGATGGCCATCAAAGACAGAAATTCAGTCGTGGTGGAGGCGCTGAGCCGGGAGGAGGCGGTTTAGAAAATAAAATAGGCCTAGAATTAGAATGAAAATGTTCCCTACTTCCTTTTCTTCTCCTAATCCAAGATTCATGTAAAAAAAAAACAAATGACAAAGGTCACGGACCCCGGAGTCTGTGGAGTTGCTAAATTTAATTTAAAAAAAAAAGAATAATTATTTTTGCATGCCGAAAGGTGAAATATGGAGGTCATTACTTAATATAAGTTTTTTGTAAACATCTTTGTAAACCCATAACGCAAATAAATAAATGAATTGAATTGAATTTTCTTTTTTTGATCTTTTTGCTTAGTATCCTGAAAACTTAGGATTTTGGCTTTTACGACTTTTCTTTTTAACCCCCGACCAAAAAAAGGGGTGTTATAAGTTTGACGTCGATGTCTGTCTGTCTGTCTGTCTGTCTGTCTGTCTGTCTATCTGTCTGTCTGTCTGTCTGTCTGTCTGTCTGTCTGTCTGTCTGTCTGTCTGTCTGTCTGTCTGTCTGTCTGTCTGTCTGTCTGTCTGTCTGTCTGTCTGTCTGTCTGTCTGTCTGTCTGTCTGTCTGTCTGTCTGTGTGTGTGTCTGTCTGTGGCACCGTAGAGCTCAAACGGTTGGGCCGATTTCGATGCGGTTTTTTTATTTGAAAGTTAATATCCGTGCGGGTGTTCTTAGCTATGTCTGGTTAATATCGATTCAAAATGGCCGCCTCCACAAAATGGCGGACAAAATATTTCTTCACAACCTACCTCAATATGGGTATCAAATGAAAGGGCTTGACTAGCAGAGTACTATACGCTATAACAAATTTGAAATCCAAGATGGCCGCCACCACAAAATGGCGAATTATATAATTTTTTCACTACTACCGCATTATGGGTGTCAAATGAAAGGGCTTGACTAGTAGAATACTTTGCACTATGACAAATTTCAAATCCAAGATGGTCGCTACCACAAAATGGCAAATTACATTTCTTTTTTCACAACTTCCTTAATATGGGTATCAAATGAAAGGGCTGACTAGTAGAACGTTGTACAGATAGCAAATCTAAGGTAGTCGGGGGTTAGTCAAAATTTTTAATTTTGTTCTTGTTCATGTAGAACTTTGTAGAAAATCCTAACAACTGGGAGATTTCAAGAGACAAAAATACCTGTCAAAGACAGTTCCTAATTTCGCCGTAGGTGGCGCCACTGTTTTATTTTATTAGAGAAATTTCACAAACACCAACGTGGTGCAACACTTGGCAATATTTAGCACTATCTTTGACAAGTCTTTCTGCGTCTAGAAAAGGTCTCATTCATATTTGAATTATTTTTTTTACGCTTCAGATGGTACGGTGAGGTGAAATGACGAATGTGTAGGACGTGTAGGTCCGTTAATTGTTGATTGCTGTAGAGACAAAAACTAATTTTTAATTTCATGGTGAAAATTACAATCACTTATTAACGATGTTATGTCAACAAGTAGATAGGTGGAGTCAATTCTGAAAGCGATAATTAAAAAATATGATAAGCGACGTTTTTGACCGACTTCAAAATAGGAAGAGGTTCTCAATTCAGTTCTATGTTTATTTTTATGTGTATTACGTGATAACTCCGCCAATTGTTATGAATCAATTTTAATGTTATTTTTTTTTCCCTTTCGTAGGTTTTTGGATAGGATAGGCTGGCCTATCCTATCCAAATCTATCTAGTAGTAATATATATATATATCTAGTTTATCAGTTGTTTGGTTTTTTGAAATATAAACAGAAAACTAGATAGATACTTAGTTAACTTTCGCGAGCGCGAGAAACTGTTTATAAAGTTAAATTAAAACTAAATACGTCTAGATAAGCCAAAGAGTTTATTCAGACTGCATTTGCTTATTACAATGAGGCTTAAAGAAAACTTATAATCTAACCCAGACGCAACTATGCATTTCTGGGTGGCATGGCGTGATGTCGCCCGATACTGCGTAGGCGCAGACGCTAGGTCAGCAACTTATGCAGGTTCGCGGGAACATAACGAGATACTTAGATAGAAACACTTTATTGTTGACAACACAAAAATAAAAATGAATAAACAAAAAGATGAATTCCAAAATCTAGTGAAACCAATAGCGGACTTATTGCTATCTCGTCAAGGCAACCGGATACGAAACTAATACTAATTAATATAAAATAAAAAAATAACTAATCATGTTTGTATTTAGACGACGCGACGTAGTGATAGATAAAGTTTATGAAATTCGGTCGAGTATACAATACAATTACAAAAACACTTTATTATTCCACAAAACAGAAATACAGTGATTATACTTTAAATTTAGACATTTTGGGCACAAAAGGCGATCTTATCGCTTATAGCGATCTCTTCTAGATAACCTTTTGAGTACTACTAGGACAGGGTAATAAGTAAGATTATTTTAATTTAATTTCAATTTTAAGACGGTTTTTGTCATTTCCATGCGTAAATTCATTTATTTTTTTATTAAACTGTGACAAGACGAGCAGGACATGTGCCTGATGGTGTGATGGTAAGTAACATGCCTGCCACATAACAGCACACTGACACGCAGCTATTGAAACATGAAGAGTCCACATAATTACCTAGCCTGCGCTCGTAGCACAGAGATCTAATCCCTGTAATTTCTCCGGAAACATTGCCTTTCAAACTAGAACACAGTAATGTTTGTACTGTGCCTGGGTGCTTTCTACGTATAAAAATAAAATAAAAATAAAAATAAAAAAATTATTTCAATAACATAGATCTTAACTATACAATATTTTCTTACAGCTATACACAGGTATATTAATTTTATCAGCCTGAACTAGGTAGAACCTGTGTTTCAGGCGCGAAAATTGCCTATTTTAACTAAGAGTTACATTATCGAAGATAATAAAACTAAACAATAAAATCGGTAAATATATGAACTACTTTGCTTATTAAAAAGATAGGTATGAAATTTCTTTACTATTTTATAACTAATATCCAATGTTCAGTTTCCTCATATGACAGTGTTAGCAAATATTCACAGACAGTTTGTTTACAGTTATAAACATTTTGGTCGTAAATAGATAGCAATCTATTTAGTCGGTTGTATAGTATTGGACCAAGAAATATGAAAAATCTGCTTGTGAAAGCATGTTTTGTCTGTGCCAGTGAGCTACATACGATATCCTTACGTCTCTTGTTAGTAATCTCAGTGCAGTAGGAAAGATTTTTGTGCTGTTTTAGTGTCGTGTTCAAAATAAATAGTTGTCTTACTGATAGAATGTTGCAGGCTTTATAGAGCAGTTTCGTAGGAAGAGAAATGGACGAAATGTTGCGACCTTCAGAATGGCTCTTTGTGCTCTTTCTACAGAAAGCATTAATGTCTTAGTAGCACCTCCCATGATGTGATACAGTATGTAATTATTGATTGACACAGAGCTTTATACACTTGCTTTATTAATTTAGTATCTACGATATACCGTAATATTTTGAACACATAAATCAACTTACGAAGTCTGTTTACTAGGTTTTGATGTGTAGCCGAAAGGACAGTGTGTCATCAATAATAACACCTAAATATTTGATGTCATTTGCTCTTTCTATGGTTGGGCAGTTGTCTAGACAGGCTGTAGGATTTGTGCACGTGTGTGCATACAGATGCTGGTTAGTTGTAGATTGCTTAGATTTACGCATAGAAAAGTATATGTATTTTGTTTTATCCGCGTTTAGTGTTAGTAGATTATTTGTTAGCCAATTATTTACCTTATCAAAACCTCGCTGAGCAAATTCGTGCAGCTCTATCTTGTTTGGGGCGGAAAATAAAATTGCAGTGTCATCAGCATATGACAGTAATTTGCCATGTTCCAGATTTAAACTGCAAAGATCGTTTATATAAACCAAAAAAAGGGTAGAACTGAGGGTCCCGCCTTGAGGAATTCCGAAATTAGTGCTTTTCTGTTCATCGCTGACAACGTTGCCTATTCTAACACATTGGGTATAATAAGTAAGTATGTATATAAAAATATAAGAGTATTATATCAGCTACGTGACTCTCATATTACAAGCTTAGCTTAGTTTGGGGTTAGATGGTGTTGTGTGTGAAATGTCCACCAATATTAATTACCAGAAATTAATAGAAGATGAGGAAGAAGAAGACTTTAATCAGCTGACTATTATTTAATAATTTTTCTATTCATAAATTAAGGCTACAACAAATTGTCTTGCCAGACATATTGCATGCCTCTCGCAGAGGCCAGTTTGTATGGGGCAACTTTTAAAATGTTTTGTATCATCTAAAGATTTTTGTATTTTTTGTATTTGTATTTTTGTAATTTTTGTCCATCAACTTCTAGAATTGACACCTAAATAGACTACTAGGTACCTAATGGTTTTAAACAGTTTCTTAGCTTTGCAATTAAGATTACAATACGGAACAGCTGAAATACACGTCTTTTACCTCAAAGCAAATACGAACAACCAGTGGTACTTATATAGTCCAATAATTTACAGTAAAAAGACGCTATGAAATATTTTAAATGTTGTATAAGTATATTATTTGTTTCACGTGAGTTTTTTTCTTAATATCACCAATATTTTAAGTGTGAATGTTTGGATGATTGAATGCTTTTGATCAATCACGTAGGAAAGGCTGAATAGATCGAGTTGAATTTTGTAGTTTTTAGGGTTCCGTAGCCAAATAGCAAAAGACAGGACCCTTGTAGATTCGTCATGTCTGTCTGTCTGTCTGTCCGTCCGTATGTCACAGCTCACAGCCATTTTTCTCCGAAACTATAATAGCTATACTATTAAAACTAGATAAGTAGATGTATTCTGTGAACCGCATTAAGATTTTCATACAAAAAATAGGAAAAACAATAAATTTTACTTAGAATTGAAACTCGATTTTTTTTTTCCATCAAAACCATAAGTGTGGGTTATCTATGGATAGGTCTTCAAACATGATATTGAGGTTTCTAACTGAATAGTTTGCGCGAGACACTCTTCTTCCAAAGTGGTAAAATGTTCCTCCCCCCCTGTAACTTCTAAAATAAGAGAAAAACAAAAATAACTATGCCATTTCAATACTCAATACTCAATACTCAATACTCAATCATTTATTGCTTCATTATGTTACAGTAATAAATAAGTACATTTAAAACAAAATTAGTACAAAATTAGTAACACAACGTACCCCAACCGGGCATTGCAATTTAAGTGTCATTTTGGAGCAAAGCGTTTCATTTCACAGTCAAATAGGTACTTGGTTTTCTTTCTCGAAGGTTCTTAGGTCATCGGTTAAAAACTCGGATAGGCTATAATAGGCTTTTGACAATAACATATCTCTCAATGTCCTGACAAACCTACGCTCGTCTTCAGTTTCCTTAAGTTTATTACATTACCATATAACTTCAATCAACGAAAATTGGTTTGAATGAGATCTCTTTTATATTATGTTACTTGCTGCTACAACAACAACTTAAATTTTTTATGGTATAGAGTGGCAAGCAGGTCATATGCCTGAGGGCAGTAAAACGCCTCGCAACACAGTGTCGGTCAGCTATTGGAACATGAAGAGTCCAAGCCATTACCTACCACTGCACTGCGTTCATCACCCGGGGATGCAAGATTCGTTACCTCTATGCTCTGTAATTTTACAGAAAAAATTACCCTTTATAACGGAAAACATTATTTGTATGTTACTGCTTGCCGGTACTGTCTCTTTGCGCGACAGAATCCGTAATGAGGATATTCGCAAAAGAACGAAAGTGGCCGACATAGCTCAAAGAGTGAGCAAGCTGAAGTGGCAATGGGCAGGCCACATCGCTCGCAGAACTGACAACCGATGGGGAAGAAAGGTTATCGAGTGGAACGAACCGGAAGACGCAGTGTTGGACGGCCTCCCACTAGATGGACAGATGACCTCACAAAGGTCGCTGGAAATCACTGGTTGTAGGTTGCGCAGGACCGTTCGTCGTGGAAATCTAGGGGGGAGGCCTATATTTAGCAGTAGACGTCTTGCGGCTGAAGATGACTGCTTGCCGGTAGAATAACTGGCAAAGGTGTGGTACTTCCCCAGGCGGGCAAAAGAGTTCAGAGGCTGCAAAGAGTTCTACCACTACAAATACGATTTCTTAAAAATTATGATTATCTTGCAGTCGTGCTACACTTCGTAAGTGCAAGAAGGGGTGATTTGGAATTTTTCCAACGCTTCAAACGGAACCTCGGACCAATAATAGCCAGGCGAGCTCAGCTAAATGGTGAGTTTGACGAAATACAAGAACAAAATGAAAAATTTTGATTAACCCCCGACTACCTCAGATTTGTTATCTGTACAACATTCTACTAGTCGAGCCCTTTCATTTGATACCCATATTAAGGGAGTTGTGAAAAAGAAATGTATTTTACCATTTTGTGGTAGCGGCCATCTTGGATTTGAAATTTGTCATAGTTCAAAGTATTCTACTAGTTAAGCCCTTTCGTTTGATACCCATATTGAGGCAGTAGGGAAAAAAATAATGTAATTCGCCATTTTGTGGTGGCGGCCATCTTGGATTCGAAATTTGTTATAGTGTATAGTATTCTACTAGACAAGCCCTTTCATTTGATACCCATATTGGGGTAGGTTGTGAAGAAATATTTTGTCCGCCATTTTGTGGAGGCGGCCATTTTGAATTGATATTAACCAAACATAGCTAAGAACACCCGCACGGATATCAATCTTTAAATAAAAAAACTGCATTGAAATCGGCCCATCCGTTTGAGCTCTACGGTGCCACAGACAGACAGACAGACAGGCAGACATCGACGTCAAATTTATAACACCCCTTTTTTTGGTCGGGGGTTAAAAAATTAAGTCCGCACGGCAGAAATGGAAACTAAAATAAGAAATAAGTATTAAAACTCCTGAATACGTGGGACAATAAGTTTTAAGAAACTAATATCTATGAAAACTAACGTCTATGAAAAAAAAATCTACTAAATCTTTTATTTTTATTCTTCTACTAAATTCAAAGAACTCTCCACCAGTCTCTATACAAAGTTACATGCGTCTGAACCAATTTTTTAAATCATTTTTTTCCCAGTTCTCCGCAGCACCTCTGCCACGGCCTCAAACGGTACTAGCGCGTCTTCCGGCGATGAAATCTGATACAGATTGAGCTACGTTTTAATTTTAGGGAATACCTAAAAGAAGTTACACGGAGTCAAGCCAGGACTGTCCCAAGAGTCTGACCGGTGTGGAGTCCTGGAAGTCCTGCGTTTTGATCGCAGAGTGCGCGGGCGTGTTTTCGTGGCGAAGAAGAACCCCGCGGAGCCTGCGTTCGGTCGCTTGTTGCTCATTGCAGAAAAAACTTCTGGCAGGCATTTTATGCTGTACCATTCGGCGTTGATGCTGATTTGGTCTCGGAGTGGAATTGATATGATAGATACCCCGTCAATGTGAAAAAACTAGCGATCAAAATTTTCTCTGCGCGCTTCGATCGCTTCACTTTCGTAGGCTTTGGTTCATTTTGAAACTGCCAAACTGTCGATTGACGCTTTGTTTCTGGATCGCATTGATAAATCCAGGATTCGTCACCTGTCACAAAGGCTTAAACGCGCCGTGGCCTGCATCAAATTTTTGTTTTGTTTCACGGCACCAATCCACACGGGAAACTATCCTCCAAACACGAAGGCGCTCGTGTAAAATCTTGAAAACCTTTCATGAACCAATCTGTAGAGTGTGCTGAATCTCTTCCTACGTAATGCGTCTGTTTTCTTGATTTTTTTTACTGCCAGCACACTTCCTTCGGTGACAGCCGTCGTAGGATGACCACTCCTTTGTTTAGCCCCCAAAGTAAAACGACCGCGTTCGAACTCGCTATCCGATATGGTAGATGGTTGTTTTAAAGGGTCTTCATCCATAAAATTCGAAGTCGATCAAATGACTCATCAGGTTTTACGTCACATTTGAAATCGTTAAATCATAGCACGAAAATGTTCTCGAGTGATGAGACAAGTACTGACAAACCTTGCGAGGTATGTCCCCAAAGCGGTGGCAAGTCGGTCAGGATCGTTGACGGGGGAGTGCAAAAAATGATATTGCGACCCTGGCCCCTAGCCAGGCAGGCGAAAACTGTAGAGGTCTTAGTCGGTAGGGGCACCATGTTCGCCACCATAATGTCGAGCCATGCATACCTTACCATGTCCCTGCATGATGGGGATAAATAAATGTATTTCCCTGCCAAAAAAAATTCTGTAGTCGGAAGAACGATGACTGCCGATCCGGAGCCCCGGGTTCAAATCACACGCGCACCATTGTCTTTTCGAAATCATGCGCGCAATGCCGCTAACTCGTGGTGGATTAGATACCTACTTTCCTTGCGAGAGAAGGCCCCGAGTACGAAGTAGCCCCGCGCTCCAAAAATTTGATGATCTATATCTTTGTCGATTTAAAATAATAATATAAAACAAAAACTTGAGAGGTGTCAAGGGACACCCGGATGGAACGAAGTTAAAATAAGAATTAACAATAATCCAGCAGAATCAACAACAAAATATAATACTACCATTGATGCAGTTTTTTCAAGACATTTAAATAAAATAAACCCAAACATATGTTTCCTACTTCAGTTACCACAAGCCAATTATTACGAAAATTGAGCCTACTGATTAAGTTTATTATATGTTATTATTATTTATTATTTACAAAAAACCTGTATACTTACACTCAACAAAAATAATCGTCGCGATTCAATACACTGTGAAAGACACTGTTCAATACGAAATTTCTATTTCGCATTGAACAGTGTGGTCACTGTTCAATGCGAAATAGAAATGAAAATATCTGGCTTGCTTTCTATAAGAGAGAGAGAGAGACAGAGAAACATGCGACGCCGCACAGCTTACAATAGCTTACTATAACAAAAAGTGTCGTGACAACTTTTCGTAAGATTTTTTTCCGTCTAGCCCCCTTTCACAACGCGCGATAAGGAACTTCGTTCCAAAAACAACGTTTCATTTAGTTTTCCATAACCTATCTGACGGGTTAATTAGAATGGGATATTTTTGTCCCAGATATACCTAATCCCAACGAAAGCCTACTTATTGGTGGCTACTGCCTTGGTAATTCTAAGTTTTTGATAATATATTCTTCCTTGTTGTTCTAGAAGATTCAGACAGCAGTAATGAGACCCCAATACTGAGGATGAACGAGAAAGACGGCGCCGAAGCACTCAACTATGACCTGGATGATGAAGATTTGAAAGTGTCTTGGGATTAGAATAAAAAGTTTTATTGTGACATAGTTGTGTGATTTTTTTATATTAAGTAACTATAGAGTGACGAGAGGTATTTTGCCTGATGGTACGCGTAAGCAACATACCTGCCCCATAACAGCACGGTGACACGCAGCTATAAACATGATGAGTACAAATCATTACCTAGCACTGCACTACGCTCGTCACCCAGAGATATAAAATGTTTTCTCTATGCCCTGTCATTTCACTGGAAACATTGCCCTTCAAACCAGACCATAGTAATGTTTTTATATTGATTCTCGGCGGTAGAGTAACTGGCAAAGGCATTACAGACGATTAAAGTATCATAGAGTATCATTGAAATTAAGTATGTAGCGGGTATTACACATCCACTCCAAAATAACAAAACAATCTGTTTTTAGTGCAAAATTAATGTTTTATGGCATAGTAGATGATGCAATAGGCTAACAGTAAAAACTGAAGCAAAGTTTAAAAAAAACAGTAGTCGTGGTGATGTAGTATTAAAATCAAACTACTGTTATCTTCTATAGAGCTTAAAACTAGTTGTATATTCTTCTGAAAATAGCTCATCTGCAATATAGCAGTTCAGAATGTGATCTACGTCAATGGCCTAAAAAAATAAAAATAACAATACTTTGTTATCTGTGAAGTTGATGACTTTGACATTAGCAAAGTTGCCAAGCTATATCATTTTTGTAACTCCCGGGTTCTAATGAAAACTTGGATTTTGCTAAAGTGACCTGAAAAAACATAAAATACAACACAAACATATTTCTATAACGCACAAAAAAAATATGTTTTGTTTCGCTATTTCTAGTTTATTTGAGACAAGGCATACATTTAAAATATCAATATACGAGGACGAAAAAGTAATATCGGGTAATTTCACTTTCGGCCACTGGTAGCCCAGTTGTCTTGTGCAAGCCGTTGGGTTTCTCTGCTTACGAATTTTGTGTTCGTGTTTTTGTGAATATAAAGTAAAGTTTAGGTTTTCATCGATTGTATTTAGCTTTATTAATTAGTTGTGATCGAAAGGATAATTATTTTTTGATGTAAGTAGTGTTTTTGTGACTTTAAAACGTTTTCGGAATATTGATAGCCTTGTCAAGTAAGCATGGCTGTAATATCGCAATTGTAAACAATGCCCAATTTAGTATATGCCTGCCTTAATTTTACTGTGTGCAAAGCTCAGATTTAACATTATATAAGAATAAAACGGATTGTTCGTTAAATAAATGCACGAACTAGCATTTACACTAGTTTTTTTTCGTAGCCACCTAAACTCGGTCGGATTATACGTCACTCACAAAATTTTACATTTTTATTTTACAAAATCGTCTCGTACAGAATTATATTTTATCTCAAAATTTTAGTTATTATTCTAAATGCAACGTTAAAATCTAAATTATCGAGTTCTAAACGAGCTTTGTTCAATTAAATTGTTTGTTGTCACCTAGCGTAAGTATAGGTTATGTTTGAAATTACATCCAATGTACTGTAACTCTGCAGGGGATCTTGGCCGCGTTTGTTGCCAAACAAACGTCATTATATCGAACGCTTGATGCAATATTGTGAAAACATTGTGAAATACAAGATTCCGCGTAAAATGACTCATAGATTTGGCATCTTATCGACCTACCTACTTTCCCTCATATAAAAGCCAAAGCGAAGTCTTTGAGCCACATTTGATGAGGAAACTCTCATGCCTGTGCCTTCGTGACTTCCGCCGTTAATCTTTATTCAGTGATAATCAGTTCAGTTCATTTATTTTAAAGTTCTTGGTCTGTAGATCTTTTTTTTTAACTTTTTCCTATAATTAATTTTATTATTATAATTAATTTGAATTTTGTATTTAAATTTTGACTTAGATGTACTCTAATTGAGGTTGTGTGCTATATTTACACTGCCTCTCTTGTATTTCTCATTAATATTCATAGTTATTTAGAAAAATAGAGGTTGCTATAACATTCCCCAATTTTTTGCTATTAAATCTTAAAATTATTATCATTGGGCTAAATCTGTGCTGTACATTCAGCATATTGTGATAAATCTACATAGGATCACAAGGAACACCTGTGCTAAGAAAAGGGAAATACCAAACCAAAACCAAATGTCCATATATGCATCACACAGATATTTCTTCTAGGTTACTAGAGGGACTGAAAAAGACAATCTATGACTTCATGGGTACCTGATAACTAAGCTATGAGGCCAATGAAGGCCACGCATGGCAGTTATTCATTTTGTTCAGAAAATGGTATTTTTTTTTTTTTTTTTTTTTTTTTTTAACTTTTATAGGTTGACACTTGACCGCCATCTCGCCTGATGTTAAACGACAATGCGGTCTACGATGGAGCGTGTTTACCTAGAAATAACCGATTCACTCTCGATTTGAAGACACAAAGATTGTAATCATCGGGGAAAACCCACTCAGGCAACGTATTCCACAGCCTAGACGTTCTTATCACAAAATTAGAGTCAAATCTCTTCGTTCGTGTCTTTGGAACATCAACCATGAAACGATGTCGCTTTTTCGAGCTACGAGCATTCCGATAAAAAAAAGGGCAAGGTGGTATCAGATCATGCAAATCAATCGCACACTCTCCGAAGTGTATCCGATAAAAAACCGATAGGCTAGCAATTTTTCGGCGATGATCAAGACTTTGAAGTCTTTTTCGCACAAGAGTATCATTGCCTATGAGCCTTTTGGCACGTCTCTCGATCGATTCCAGTGCCTCCAGCTGATACTTAGCTGATCCATCCCAAAGGTGCGAACAGTACTCCATACAGGAGCGAATCTGTGCTTGATATAAAGTGAGCAACTGTTCAGACTTGAAATACCTTCGCACCTTTGAGAGGACACCTAGTTTTTTGGCAGCTAATTTGGCCTTGGACTCGATATATGAGCCAAAGTTGAGCGTAGATGTTAAAGTAACGCCCAAAAGCTCAAGACGGTCAGAAACCGGCACGGACACACCTCGAAAAGTAGGAGCTAGTTGGAATGGACTCCTTTTTGCGGAAAACAGACACGCCTGCGTCTTACTCTCGTTGAACTTGACCAGATTGGCATTGCCCCATGCAGACACCGCCTCAAGGGTCAAGTTCAAACGCTCAATCAAACTCTCTCTCAGTACCTGGGTTTGCTGCCCACTGGCTCTCGCGCTAGATGTGTAACTCTCTACAACGGTGCTATCATCTGCGTACCCAAAGATGCCGGGCTTCAACAGATCGTTGATATGTAGCAGGAAGAGCGTCGCAGAGAGTACCGACCCTTGAGGGACTCCGGCATTGATAGCCATTTGATCCGACGAGCAGCCATCAATGACGACTCGTATGGAGCGATCCTCAAGAAGTCCGATATCCACGCAATAAACCCAGGAGACAAACCATAACTTGAAAGCTTGCTTATAAGGCCATCATGCCAAACCCTGTCGAAAGCCTTCGAGATATCCAGGAGACTGCAAGTGCTTCCCGTGTTTCTCAATAGCTTCACTCCAGATGTGAGTGACGTACGCTAGAATATCTCCGGTTGACCGGTTTCGGCGAAATCCGTATTGCCGGTCACTGAGGAGATCGTTTGATTCTAGGTACGTCAGGAGCCTGTGGTTTAAGACACGTTCCATAGTCTTGCAGAGTATGGACGTGACCGAGATGGGCCTGTAGTTGGCAGGGTCAGCACGACTACCCTTTTTGGGCACTGGTTGCACATTAGCAAGCTTCCAAGACTTCGGTACTAGCCCAGTTTGAGAGAAAGTCTAAACAGGCGCGTCAGTATCGGAGACAACTCAGGCGCACAAGCCTTCAACACTAGGGCAGGAATACCATCTGGACCACTAGCTTTATTCACGTCCAGATTGCGTAGCGCTTTGCGAACCTCCATTTGGCGTATGTGTATCTCAGACATAAAAGTCGGACAGCCAGGTGAAGTAGGAGGTGTCGCGCTACCAGCATCTAGACGCGAAGATTCCGCAAATTGAGATGCAAACAGGGTTGCTTTCTCCATTGCGGTGTGAGCCAGCGTCCCATCAGGTTTCAGCATTGGAGGTAGTGAGGGGCGGCAGAAGTTCGATTCGACCGATTTAGCTAGGGACCAAAATGCTTTGCTGCCCGCAGGGTACGAAGCTAGTTTGTTCCCTATTCGACTAATGTGGTCAAAACGAGCCCTCAGAATAACCTTTTGCATGCCTTAGCAGCCTTGTTGAACGCTTTCTTCTTCTGGTGTATGTCCCTTGCCTTACGCTGTCGAGCATCAACCCAGGCTAGGTAGGCCTCATGTTTTAATGCTTCAGCACTTTTACATTGAGAACCAAACCAAGGGCGAGCTTTGCTGGATAATGGGACGTCGGAGTATGGAATGAAATATTCCATAGCCGTTCGAATTACATTAGTCACAGCATCCGCGCAGACTGAGGGATCACCAGAAGTGAAGCACAATGACTGCCATGGGTAAGACGCAAAAAAAGAGCGCATCTCGTCCCAATCTGCTGACTTGTATCGCCACAACCGCCGGTTGCCTCTAGGGCTGGGATCAGGCGGATGGTAGACAGATACAGATTTCACCAGACAGTGGTCGGAGCTGCCTAACGGCGAAGATACCACCACGGAATAACGGTCTGGATCTGTTGTCAGCAGAAGGTCTAAGCAGTAAGGTGTATGCGACTCAACGTCGGGTACTCTTGTGGCCTCTTGGACCAGCTGGGTTAGGTCTAACGATAAAGCTAGCTTTCTCGTTTCCTGCCCAGCGTGGTCAGTGTCCCGGTATGGGTACAGCCATTCCTTATGATGGCCGTTGAAATCCCCCAGTAACACTAATTGAGCCGAAGGGTACTTTTGTTGAGCCGCGTCCGCCGCCTCACTTAAATAATCCGTGAGCCTAGTCGTCTCCTGGTCTCCGCTGTGCGACCGATATACACAAGCATAGATAATTTTGTCTATGCCTGTGTCCATTAGTACCCAAAGAACAGAAAATCTAGTGTCCTCAAGGTTACGGAGACGCCGACAGCAGATGTCGTCACGGGCGTACAGGCACACTCCGGCACGAGGCCGGAATTTGTGCTCCAGGGTATAACCTGGATACGTAAGGTACGCCACGTCCGACGGACAACCTATCTGCGTCTCCGTAAGAAACAAGAGTGTCGGCTGCTCAGTCTCAAGGTGATGGTGGACTGCTGAGAGATTGGAGTGCAGACCTCGAATATTTGTGAGGTGCACTTTCACCGACAAGGCGTGCAGCCGCTCTTTAACTTTGTTTCTTTTATTTGTACTGTTCATAGTTTTTGTTGAGAGAGGATCGGTGGGGAAACGGCAGTAGAACGAGGCTACACATTACTGACCAATGGTCACAACACACAACACGAATACACCAGTGGGGAGCTAGCCTGGAGACTGCGGGGACGCCCGAGCCCCCCCGGGGATGTCTATCTGGCCTTGTCATCCGGTCGCCAACCGGCAGGATAGCGCATCCCGGGATTTTTCGCTAGATGGCGGGGCAGCCTTTCATGAGTGGCTAGCTCACTACTTGGGCCCCCAACTATCTGCGGTCGGTCGCGGCAACCGTGCCTCGGATCCCGCTACCCTCCATGACTAGCTTCCCGATGTACAGTATTGGTGTGTGACAGACCGGTCGTGCAGTTGTGCAGCAACTGTTCTGACCCGTTTTCCCCTAATGGTGTCACTAGACAACACGTCGGAACACGGCTAGGCCGCTTGGCGTCGTGACTTAGTCTAGTGGGTGGTCACCAACCACGGCCGAAGCCTACCACCGGTAATTTGTCACCTGATTAGCACCACCCAGGGACCACGTGTGGGGTTTCAATAAACAGGTGCTTCCCCACGGACGGAGGTGACTCGGCCCCCAAAGAAATTATATAGTAGGTATAAAACAAAGAAATTAAAGCAAATAACAATTTCACACATTTTTCTACCAGTCTATCACTTGTATCTGCACTAGTTACATGCTCCATTACAATAGTTATTCATTACATCAACATGCTTCAGATCTTCTCTTTTGGTTTAATGTCAAGTTAATACAGCAAAATTAGTACAAATCATGAAGACATAATAACCATTTTGGCTTAAACAGACACTCTGTAGAATAGTCCTATTATGCTATGTTATATGTTAGCATATTAACCCCTGACCAAAAAAGGGGTGTTATAAGTTTGACGTCGATGTCTGTCTGCTGTGTGTGTGTGTGTGTGTGTGTGTGTGTGTCTGTTTGTGGCACTGTAGAGCTCAAACGGATGGGCCGATTTCAATGCGTTTTTTTTATTTGAAGGGTAATATCCGTGCGGATGTTCTTAGCTATGTTTGGTTAATATCGATTCAAGATGGCCGCCTCCACAAAATGGCGGACCAAATATTTCTTCACAACCTAGCTCAATATGGGTATCAAATAAAAGGGCTTGACTAGTAGAATACTATAAACTATAACAAATTTCAAATCCAAGATGGCGAGCTATATTATTTTTTTCACTACTACCTCAATATAGGTATCAAACGAAAGGGCTTAACTAGTTTTGCACTATGACAAATTTCAAATCCAAGATGGCCGCTACTACAAAATGGCGAAATACATTTCTTTTTTCACAACTACCTCAATATGGGTGTCAAATGAAAGAGCTTGACTAGTAGAATGTTGTAAAGATAACAAATCAGAGGTAGTTGGGGGTTAATCAGAATTTTTAATTTTGTTCTTGTTGTTATTAAGGGATATTAAGGGAGGGAGGATTATTCCAGATAACAGCAAAATGTGTCTATATACCATCCACAGTTGGGACTAGTGAGACCAAACTTTGCTCCCTGACACTGTCAACTGTTGCTAGATCTAGTTTCACAGACGATTAAAGTATCATTGAGTAAAAAAAATAACAGCATCAGTAATTCCACGGGTTGAACTTGTAGTTTAACTAAAGTACATGCTAAAAGAAATATTCATTCTCTTAGTTAACATTATGCAACAACTCTTAGGAATGAGCTGCTGTACTTCTCCGACACAACAAAGATTCCTGCCACTACTACAACATAACAAGATTATCTATATTGGCTATATTTTAGTTATTCTCACACAAAGTTAATCAAGTACTGATTGTAATTATTCATCATTTAAAGTCCAATAATTTGTGACGTCACAATGCAATAATATAGATAAGAGAAGAAGCTACATAATTAATATATCTGATAAGATTAAACTTATCACTGCAATAGATAAATAAACATTATTGACAAACACAAATTTAAAAGAGAATAATTATGAAAATCTATAAAACTAAGATTATTAAATAATGCTGTAGACACCTATAAAGGGTATATATATCAGAACTCTATTTATATGTTATGTTTTTTGTAATTTTTAGTATATATTATACTGTTGGTGTTTCTTAATAAATAAATAAAAGATGAAGAAAATAAGGAAAACTCTAAAGAAAATCAAATTTATTATAAAGATTAGTTCAACGCTAATTATAACATGGCATACTAGTAGATAGATAGATACATTTATTACATCAAACACTAAAATAATAATAGTACTTTATTATAAAGTTGAAGAGGTTGATAATGACTGTTTTAGTCTGGAATGACCCGACTATTAAAAATGTCAAAAACCATTTCCACCCAAAGGTTTTTAATTTAAATTAGCCACTCCACAGACTCCGGGGTCCGTGATATTTGTCATTACAATCATCTTTTTTTTACACATTTCTTGGGTAAAGAGGAAAATAGAGCCGAGCACTACCGGTTGGGATTCCGCTAGTAATCAACTCAACATCAAGTGTTTGCCTAATTGCATTTTGTCATTTGCCTAAGCCGCCGTCGATGAAGTCTTTTGCCTAAGCCGGCTCCTCCCGACCCAGAGCCTCCACCACGGCCGCATTTCTCTCCTTGATGGCCATCTGTAAGTTGAATTCTTGGATAGTCTTCGATGATGCAGCCAACTTTCGCCGCACGAACCGGCCGATAGTGTCGTCGATGTCGTCAGCGTAGTATGTGACCACCCAAAGGTTGCCTAGAAGAAATCGCTTTCAGCGATAAGGCCGCCTGTTGACTAGAGAGACGATCTTAGCATTCCATGGATTCACCGTGTGGGTGATGGTTCCATCGTGTGGCAGAGAGAGAAATAAATCTTGTAATTAATGTAAATCTGTTGTTCTTTTGGTTGTGAACAATAAAGAGTGTATATCTATCTAAAACAATACAAATCTCTGGATGACAAGCAAAGTGCAGTACTAGGTAATGGTTTGGACTTGCTCATCTCGTCACTTTATATTATACTGTTCGCATCGTTGGGATGGTTCGGCTAAGTATCAGCTAGAGACTTTGGAAACGATCGAGAGACGTGCCAAAAGGCTCATAGGCAACGACACTCTTGTGCAAAAAAGACTTCAAAGTCTTGAACATCGCCGAAAAATTGCTAGCTTATCGGTTTTTTATCGGGTACACTTCGGAGAGTGTGCGACTGATTTACATGATCTAATACCACCTTGCCCTTTTTTCTATCGGAATGCTCGTAGCTCGAAAAAGCGACGTCGTTTCATAGTTGATGTTCCAAAGACACGAACAAAGAGATTTGACTCTACTTTTGTAATAAGAACGTCTAGGCTGTGGAATACGTTGCCTGAGTGGGTTTTCCCTATTGGTTACAATCTTTGTGTCTTCAAATCAAGAGTGAATCGGTTTTTTCTAGGTAAACACGCTCCATCGTAGACCGCATCGTCGCTTAACATCAGGCGAGATGGCGGCCAAGTGTAAACCTATAAAAGTGAAAAAAAAAAGTTCTTTATTTTTGTTTTCTTTTAAGGCTAAAAAAACTGGACAATACTAAACTCAAATATTGTTTTTAAGCTTTCGCGGTTTGAACATATAATGTTTATATAGTACCTAAATCTCTAGCTTATCTTGAAAGGCAATGTTTCCGAAGAAATTACAGGGCATAGAGATAAAACATCTTATATCCCTGGGTGACAAGCTCAGTACTAGTTAATGATTTGGGCTCTTCGTGTTCCAATAGCTGCATGTCACTGTGCTGTTTTAGGAACGCATGTCGCTTACCATCAGGCACATGTCCTGGTAGTCTTGTTGATCTGTACTATAAAAAAGAAGTTTAGGCATTTTTGATTTTGTCCCAATATTGGGTAAATGCCCCCTACACACAATATCTGTTTTTCTGTACTATTTTCTGTAGTGGTAGGACTCATGGCAGAGTCCGCCTGGGGAAGTACCACACCTTTGCCTGTTATTCTACCGCCAAGCAGTAATGTGCAAACATTACTGTGTTCCGGTTTGAAGGGCAATGTTTCCAGAGAAATTACAGGGCTTAGAGATATAAGATCTTAGATCTCTGGGTGACGAGCGCAGTGCAGTGCTAGGTAATGATTTGGACTCTTCATGTTCCAATAGCTGCGTGTCACTGTGCTGTTATGTGCTTGTTGCTTACCATCAGGCACATGTCCTGATCGTCTCGTCACTCTTTATTTAAAAAAAAAAAAAAAAAAAATATCTGTGCACCTGATATCGTGACGTCATATCGGCGGCGGCGGCGAAGATGCTAACCGTACTGCCGCACCGGAGAGTGCGCGGAGAGGTGACAGGGGAAGCGGGAGAGGCGCCGCATCCCAGCGAGGTGCACAGGTATTCTGGCCGGGTTGTACACTCCATTTCCATATTTCCCTATCTTAAGTGAAATCTGGTCAGTCTTTATGCTAACTTTGATCTTTTCTCTCGTTCAGCTGCCATGATGCGGAAGTTTATCTGAAACCGTAACAAGAAAGTTGAATCCTGATAAAATCAAAAACATTGGAGAAGAATACACCACGGAAACATGTTCCAGAAGCCAGCTTTTGGAGCCAACCCGGGCTTCAGTAAGTTTTTTTTTCCTTCCATTTATTAAGTCTTGTGTTCAATTATCGCTGGCCTGTTGGCTAGTAGTAAGCCTGCCGGCGAAGCCGTGGGTCGTGAGTTCGGTTCTCACGCAGTTCAAATATTTGTGTGATGAAACTATTGTCGTAGAGACCCTTATTATATGGGTCATACATTTTGTTCACGGGCCTGTAGTCTATATGTAGCTGTACCTGGGTGTTTTCTTTGTATAATAAGTAGCTAAAATACATCCTGTGATTTTGACTATCTGATGTTTGTGTTGTAGGCATGCAAACGAGTTTCAGCGCTTCGCCCTCGACGTCCACGTCCCCGTTCGGGGGCTTCAAGCCTGCCGCCGCCACGAGCGCGTTCGGCGCGCCGCCCGCCTTCGGGGCCGGCACGGCCACACAACCCAACACTGGAGGAGGTAGAGCAATACACTCATTACTAGTATCACTACAAAGTGTATAGTATAAAAAAGCGACATCGTTTCATGGTTGATGTGCCAAAAATACGAACGGAAAGATTTGACTCTACGTTTGTGATGAGAACGTTTAAGTTGTGGAATGCGTTGCCTGAGTGGGTTTTCCCCGATACTTATAATTTTGGTGTCTTCAAATCGAGATTCTTCTAGGTGAGCACGTTCCATCTTAGATCACATCGTCGCTTAACATCAGCCAAGGTGGTGGTCAAGTGCGAACCTCTTATTATAGTTAATAAAATAATAAAGAGAGACGATCTTCTTAGCATTCCATGGATTCACCGTGCGGGTGCCGGGTCCATCGTGTGGCAGAGAGAGAAAAACTCGAGTAGTTCCCGAGACTTGTGACTCGGGCGTAGGTTTAAGGGGCCCCTTTCTGACGTACATCAACACTCACCTTCACCACTCGCTTTTCTCTCCCTGCCCAGCCAAATCTGATATGAGCCTACTAGTGCAGCTTGAAATGTGTTAAATTTTCTCCGGAAAAATCAAAAACTGCCTTCAATATAAAATTAAATGCAAGTGTTCCTCAAAATGTCATAGAAAACAATCACTATGTCATCGAGGTAACGAAAGTAAGTTTTAGCTGTTTTTTGTTCCGTTTTAAAAAAATGACTACACCGATTTTCATGTAATTTATATGGAACTATGATCCTATGATATGAATTCATATAATTATTTCTTAATAATCATTTAATTTTAATTGAAGTTGGTTTTCGCGTTTTCGAAGCAAATACATTATTAAATATTCTGTATCATATTATCTTACCTGAAATAAATATTTTAGTTCTCTCGTTGTATTCAGATTCTGACTTTAAAGTATTTTTATCGAGCTAACTTTAAACTTGTTTGCAGGCCTCTTTATGTTGTGTTGTCTTTATGTTGTATTGAATTACGAAAGCTGCAGACGGAGGGTTCGAAAAGAAACTCGAATTACTTAGAACGAACTTTACTATACTTAAATTCACATTAAAATATACTAAAACTATTTAACCTAAACGCGAATGCGTTCGATGTGAGAACGACACTTACATCATAGGATATTAAGCCTATCTAACTAGGTGTGAATGTCTTCGACGATCGAACAACACTGACTTCTTTATTGAAATCAGCTTTGATGAAGGGCCATCTGGGTCACAATTTAATAAGGTGAGCATCGAATTGTAGTTGGCACGAGGCAGGTCATTCCTACTGCCGAGTTCTGTTGAAATTGCTGACTTGAACCTCGTGCTGGAATGCAGCTCACGTTGTGCAGACATGTGTAAGTACTGGTATGTAACAATTGTCTTTATGTTGTGTTGTATCCTGACTCTAAAATACGTTTATCATGCTAACTTTGTACTTGTTTTTAGGCCTCTTCGGCGGGTCGGCGACGACAGGCGGAGGCCTATTCGGGGCCGGCACCGCGGCCAGCGCGGCGCCCGCGTTCGGCGCGCAGCCGGGCGGGTTCAGCTTCGGGGCGGGCACCTCGGCCGCCACCGGAGGCCTGTTCGCGAACAACGCCTCCACGAGCCTGTTCGGGAACACACAGCAGAATAACACGTTCGGAGCTAAACCTACTGGTAAGAGAGGAAATTTCTATTTAAAGTACAAAGTCTTTTATTCGTAAGTAATCAAGAAGTCGATACTTCAATGATTTAATTGAATAACTAGCGGCCCGCCCCGGCTTCGCCTGTGGTACATATATATGACCTATGGCATATGATTACGTATGAAAGAATGGTGAAAGATTTTTTGAACAGTCCATTAGTTCCCAAGGTTAGCGTGTTCAAACAAATAACTTCTTCAGCTTTATAATATTAGTATAGATGCACATCAAAGCTACGTTTATATTTCAAGTGACATTTTACCATCATATAAATATCGACATCAATAGATAGATAGATAAACTCTTTATTGCACTTAAATTACAACGAAAGAACTTACGCACTTAAATTACAAGACGTTGGCGTAATTGTACTCATCAAACATATCACACTAACATAACACACCGGGATAGAAGCCAGAAATTAATAGACAATGAATCAGATGACATATATGATACAACCGATTAAAAGTTAAAAATGAAAAAAGAAGAAGAAGACTGATTATCAGCTGACTATTATTATCATTGTATAAATTCAGACCAATGGAAACTGCGTTGCCAGACATATTGCATGCCTCTAGAAGAAGAGGCCAGTTTGTATGGGTCAACTATTTAAATGTTTTGTATCATCTTATCTTACCTGCAAACAGCAATAAAGATTTTTGTATTTGTATTTGTATTTGAAAAATAATAAAGAAAAAACAAACCATAGAATAAAGTAGCAATTGGCGACCTTATCGCTAAGAGCGATTTCTTCCAAGCAACCGTAGGATGGTAAAAATTACATATATAAATTTCGAATTTTTTGTACATTCGATGTCTTTGTATCAATATACGATGCTTACGTCAGAACGTCACTCAATTGTTTTGCTTTCCTGGAACCTCCACTAAGACCACTGACACTTGAACTTTATGGTATAGTAATAAAGTTCAAATTGACTTATTATTACGAATCGTTTGTATGGAAACAGGAAAACGGCTGTTTTAAGGTTTTCTCAGCAATTATTCGAATTTTTCTCGCCGTAAAAGCCATCATTGGACTTCAACAAACATTTAAAAAAAAGAATTGGCTAAATCGGCCGAGGTGTTGTTGAGTTATGCGCTTACCAACACATTTTGCTATTAATTTTTTTTATTGATTAATAGGCGAGCTACCTTAGCTGGCTTAGCTTGGCTGAGTCGGGAGAACGGCGCCTGCCGATCCGGAGCCCCCGGGCTCAAACCCCACACGCACCGCTGTCTTTTCGAAGTCATGTGCGTAAAATGGTGAAGGAAAACATCGTGAGGAAACCGACATGTACCTAGAACTTTTCGAAGTCATATGTCATCCACCAATCTGCACCAGCGTGGTGGATTATGGCCTTAATTTTCTCCTTGGGAGAGAAGGCTCGAGTTCCAGCAGTGTGAACATTTAGTGGGCTGTTGATGAACCTAAGCTGATATGCCTATATCTCAGTGTTGAAATAACAAATTATAGGTAACTAGCTTCACTTAACTACACTTCATCACTATCTCAGCTGATGTCCAGCGAAGATACGGTCTATAATGGCGTGTGCTTACCTAGGAGTCATCCACTACATATAACAAACTGAAGACACTGCTCAAATATAAAGAAAACTAGCAGTACCCTGCCACGCTTCGCTGTGGCACATTGTGATGCAAAAGTTAGATAAAAACAATCCTTGATGCGGATTATTATATCATTGTAAAGTTTCAGCTCGATCGGTGCAGAACTTTTTGAGTTTTTGAAGCGTACACAAACCAACATTTATTTATTTATTTCAATCAATTAGTACCAACTAATCGAATTACACTAATGAGAATAATAATTGAAATATATGAAAGTACAGTGATTAAACTTGAACAATGACTAAATTCAATACCAATTACAAATAATAACAAAAATTAGAATAAATTTCAAAAATTATCATAACATAACATTATATTGTTTTTGAACTTTCGCTATTTGAACTTATAATGTTTGTAATGTACACGTCGAGGTATTTAAACCCTTCCTTCCACTCGACACCACCAAAACGACACCATCGGTGGTGTCGTATGGAATCTCTAGTCCATACGACACCACCTTAGTGATGTGCTGTTCCGCCATTAGTTTTTATGTATTTTATGTCGTCTGTATTAGTATCCATGTCCATTGTAAAAAATTAAAATGTTCGGACGGAAAGACAATAATATGCAAATTGCAATTAACAATGTCAAGATAACCATTTGAGTGACAGATAAATATAAACTTTATCAAATGACATACCGCATTAATGAAACTGCTTGAACTTAATTGGAGTTTTCATATCAACAACTTTGTACGTAGGTAACCTCACTATTAGTCGGTGGTGTCGTATGGAATCACTAGTCCACCGATGGTGTCGTTTTGGTGGTGTCGAGTGGAAGGAAGGATTTAAACAATGAATTAAATCGTGATTAAGTCCTGTAGATACATTATAAACAACATAATATTTGTATATATAGAGATTGTTTACGATGGAGCGTGCTTACCAAAGTGGCCGGTTGTGATCCCCCAGGGTTCGGGTTCGGGAGTGCCGTGACCAGCCAGCCTCAGAACACGAGCCTATTCGGGAGCCCCGCGCCCGCTACCGGCCTGTTCGGCCAGAACAACACCCTGGGCGGGGGGCTGTTCTCCAACACCGCCGGTCAGTGATCATCCCCCCAGGGCTACTCGCTTTCCACGAAAAACGTAATAGGGATGTTAACACTAATCACAAATTAATGTTAATTTTGATAGTTTGTATTAATAATTCACATTATTATAATTTCATATTACGTAGTAAATTTACTAAAAATGATTTTAAATGCTATATTTTTAATCTGTTGTCATGTGACTGGAAACTCCAACATGACTTATTACGTCACTAGTCGCAAAACAAGCTGTTGAAACTGATTAAACTGTTTACTTTTCTGCATTTTTATTATAGTTTGCGATCTTAGCGACGACAATTTTGATTGTTTGTATTCAATTAATGATAAGAAAACACATAAACTGGACATACAGTCATGAATCGCGACCAATGTTTTGCGACTAGTGACGTCATGTCAGTCGTCAGTGTTTTAGGCGGGAAAATTCAAAATTACTCTTATATTGTATATTTACTCCTCGAAAATACTAATGTTTTGAAATACAATGTTATTTTTTACGGTAAACAAGCGTCAATTTTCAAAATGAAAGCAGTTCCGAAAAATGGTTAACATCCCTATTTCGAAATAAACTCGCGACTTTCCTTCTCCGGTTCTACTTCATTTCTTCAAGCTGTGTATGCTGTTTGTAGGCGGGTTCGGGCAGCAAGCGTCGGGCACCGGCCACGTCAAGTACAACCCCGTGGTGGGGTCGGACGTGGTGGTCAAGGGAGGCTCCTCGCAGAACATCAGCGTCAAGCATCACTGCATCACTTGCATGAAGGTGTGTAGCTTCTCTTACTTACAATTTTTTTTTAAAAATACCCCCTTGAACTAACTTGAATTTGAAACTTGTTATATTGCTAAGAGGCATACAAAAGTGGTCTCAAAAAGTACTCACTGGTATCCTCAAAGAAAGAAGAGGAAAAGAGGGAGACAAATGCGCAGATGGGAGGATGATGTGAAGAAGACAGCAGGAACCACATGGACGAGGAAGGCGGGTAACAGAGAGGAATGGAAGAACTGGGAGGAGGCCTATGTCGAAAGACAAACTGGGGTGTAAATTATAGAGTTAGGATAAAATATAAAAAAATAAAATAAATATATACTGTAAAAATGTATTCAATACCCTAGAAATAAAGGCTATCTTTATCTTTTATATTGTTATATTCTACTAGTCAAGCTCTTTCATTTGATGCCCATACTGAGGGAGTTGTGACAAGGAATGCAATTCGCCATTTTGTGGAGGCGGCCATTTTATATATTAACAAAACATAGCTAAAAACCCCTGCAAGGACACTTGCTTTAAAATGAAAAAAAAAACATTGTTTTTTGTGTGTAATAGAATCGAAAAGTGAAATAAACCTTTTCCCACAGGAATATGAGGCAAAATCGCTCGAAGAATTGCGTTTGGAGGACTACACGGCCGGGCGGAAAGGAAATGCAGGTACGATGCTAATAGGTTATACTCTATTAAGAGACACAAAAAAGGATAAATACAAAATAAAATGAAGAACATTATTGGATAGATATTTTAATGTAATTGGTAGATTTATTGCTTAAAGTGATCTCTACCAGGCAACGATGCACAGATAAGATACTATATATACTAATTCCTTGACATATCTAACTAAAAAAATACAATCCTGATAATATCCTTCCTTCCACTCGACACCACCAAAACAACACCATCGGTGGTGTCGTATGGAATCACTAGTCCATACGACACCACCCTAGTGATGTGCTGTTCCGCCATTAGTTTTTATGTGTTTTATGTCGTCAGTACACATACATAACATATTTATATATATATAAATATGTTATGTATTATATATTTAATTCGAAAGTTGGATTTTGGGGTTTTTATAGCATAAAGTGACGAGACGAGCTGGACACGTGCCTGATGGATGGTAAGCCACATAACAGCACAGTGACACGCAGCCATTGGAACACGAAGAGTCCGAATCATTAAGACGTTTTATCTCTATGCCCTGTGATTTCACTGGAAAGTTCAAATCTTTACCTAGCACTGCACTGCGCTCATCACCCAGAGATCTAAGATGTTATATCTCTAAGCCCTGTAATTTCACTGGAAACAAAGCCCGTCAAACCGGAATACATGTTTGCAAATCTTATATATTTAAACGAGCAATTCTTGTAGGTATATATATATAGAATCTGAATCTCGGAAACGGCTCGAACGATTTTCATGAAATTATGTATACAGGGGGGTTTCGAGGACGATAAATCAATCTA
Organism: Ectropis grisescens; assembly: GCA_017562165.1. Taxonomy (NCBI): domain Eukaryota; kingdom Metazoa; phylum Arthropoda; class Insecta; order Lepidoptera; family Geometridae; genus Ectropis; species Ectropis grisescens. Next base: position 11,707,525 of record CM029795.1, on the reverse strand, counting down.
GCTAGGTTTTATTTTTTAAAAACATCATTTTATGCGCGTTTTTAGACAATGAAAAACTCCTACAATGTCATTAGAATACGATAACTTATTTCGCCACTGTTCTTTAAGTCTAAATGGCTCAGACGGAATATGCTCGCCCTCGGAGTCAACAGGCCCCGGTTCGAATCCTGATGGTTACACTCGGGTCTTTTCTTTTTGTTTTTTTTTTCTGAGAAAATCTTTTACTTAGAGCCCTTAATAAACGCATTTAAACCGAGCAAAGCTCGGTCAACCAGGTACTTACTCCTTGTCGGTAGAATAACTGGTAAAGGTGTGGTACTTCCCCAGGCAGACTCAGGAACCAGGCGGAAACAAATGCTTAGTTTTTAAAAAGGACATACAAACGAAGAACATTATATATGTGGAAGATTGGTTGGATGTGTCATTAGTATGTGTGATTTCAGGCGGAGGAGGCATGTTCCCCCTTCCAACAACAGCAGCAAGGAGCCAAGCCCCTGTTCGGAGCTGCGAGTGAGTCCACTAATCATATTTTAGTATACTAGCGACCCGCCCCGGCTTTGCGCGCGTGCAATCTGTTACTAAATATAAGTACCTACTAATAAAATTCCGGTCCTGCGGCAAGACGTTTCGTTTTACGTAGTCACACAAGTCACAGTTTTTTGTGTAGGATACTTTTTGGCGCGACGGACGCACGCAATGTGTTGATTGATGGAACGAAACGTGCTTCACACCAAAGGTGGCGACAGCGGTTTGTTTGTCAGTGCCATCAGAATTTAACGAAATTCTCCGAATTTTGTGGACGGATGTTGTCGACTCAAGATCATTTTTTTTTTAATGTTTTGTTATACATATAAGGTTTCAATCAAGTCCACCGTACCCCTTGACGAAATTATTAATATAGAGTGGCCTATATTGTCCCAAAGTTGAGCGAAGGCCTCTTTTCCCTCCCTCCATCGATCTCTATCGAGAGCTATTGTAGGCTAGTCCTTGTTGTGGGAGTTAAGCTTATCTTTCCACCCAAAGAGTTTGCATATACTACGTATAGAGTTAGATTTTCCGCCCGATTCCTTTGTGTCAATCGTAAGCAGATGACGTGCATACTTTCTATGGCAACAGAGTGATGTGCGCGACAAAAGTATGGCACTTCCACAAGAGCGACAAGGCAAGAAAGATGCTACCCGTGCTTTCGGTGTAAAGCGTTTGTGCCAAATCTGTACGTAGTATATGTAAACTGTTTGTTTCCTCTTCTTTCTGGGCCGACATGAGTGTCTAACTAAAACCGTCTTAGCTTTATATTATACTAGCGGCCCGCCCCGGCTTCGCCCGTGGTACATATATATAACCTACAGCGTTCGAGGATTACGAACATATGAAAGAACGGTGAACGATTTTTTAAATCGGTCCAGTAGTTCCCGAGATTAGCGTGTGCAAACTATATACATGCTATAGGCTACTTTTGATCCCCAAATTATCGTGCTGTTTACTGGGTCAGAAGTGACACCTGTAGACATGTAGCGGGGATAACTAATTAAATGACGATTGATCAGTTGTCGACCGGAGAGGAAAAATGATTAAATTACTAAAATGGCTATTAAAAAATAAGGGTTGATCGTAGAAGGGTGAAAATTGAGGATTTTATGTATTTTTGTATGTTGTATCATAAAAAAATAGAAATTAAAAATTTTGTCTAAAAAATAAAATAAAAAATTTTGGGGTGGACTACCCCTAACATTTAGGGGGATGAAAAATAGATGTTGGCCGATTCTCATAGATACCGGATAAGCACAAAAAAATTCATCAAAATCGGTCAAGCCGTTTCGGAGGAGTATGGCAACGAAAACTGTGACACGAGAATTTTATATATTAGATATTGCTCGTTCTTTTCTTGTCCTTCGCTACCTACCTACCTATCAATAAAGTGGGATGGTAATACTAATCACAAATTAATCTTCGGTGTTTATTTTATGATAGTTTGTATTAATAGAATATCGAAAATCACAATTTATAATATAATGTTACTTTTAGTAAATTTATTATAAATAATTTTAAATGTTATATTTTTTATCTGTTGTCACGTGACTGGAAACACCAATATGTATGATTACGTCACAAACCGCAAAACATGCTGTCGAAGACTGACTAGACTGTTTACTTCTCTGCATTTTTAGGGTTCCGTAAAACGTAAAACGCTTGCTGCTACAGAACCCTACATGGGCGAGTCCTTATTTTATAGTTTGCGATCTTAGCGGCGACGATTTTGATTGTATATGTTTTCAAGTAGAAGTAAGAAAACACATAAATTGGACATACAGTCATGAATCGCGACCAATGTTTTGCGGTTAGTGACGTCAAGTCAGTCATTAAGGTTTTAGCCGGAAAATTCGAACTTATATTATTGTTTTTATCTTCAACGAAAATACTAATATTTTTTATATTTTTTTTTTTACGGTAAACAACCGTCAATCTTCAAAATAAGACTGGTCTAACCCACAGACTATTTAAAAAAACACAATATAACTAATGTACTTTATTTTTCTTTTTTTAAGTTCCATTTGTCTATGTGTTAAAACAGACTATTATAAAATATTTCTTCTTTTCCTTGTAGCAAACTTCGGCGGCGCGGCCACCACCAGCGCCCCGAGCGTGTTCGGAGGGGCGATGAGCACGGGAGGGGCGTTCGGACAAACCAGTGAGTACTAGTTTTGTAGTGGTAGGACTCTTGGCAGAGTCCGCCTGGGGAACTACCACAGCTTTGCCAGTCATTCTACTTACAAGCAATGTTACAGGCGTTACCGCGTTCCGGCTCGAAGGACGTTTTCAGTGAATTTACAGGGCATAGAGATCTTATAGGTATCTCTGGGTGACGAGCGCAGTGCAGTGTAATAATTCGGACTCTTTCGTGTTCCAATGGCTGTGTGTCACTGTGCTGTTACGTGGCAGGCATGTTGCTTACCATCAGGCACATGTCCAGCTCGTCTCGTCACTCTTTATTTAAAAAAAAATGAAAGGGCTTGACTAGTAGAATACTATACCTACACTATAACAAATTCCAAATCCAAGATGGCCGTCACAAAAAAATTGGTTTTTTATAATATTAGTATAGATCGTGTTTATGAAATGGTGTCTCTTTCCCACAGACAACAGTTTCTCGTTCGGCGGCGGCACGCCAGCCAGCACCAACACCACGGGGCTGTTCGGCGCGAGCAAGCCGGCCTTCGGGGCCGCCACCACCGGTCAGTGCACCACTACCTCACACTACCCTCATTCATCAGCAGACTAATTAAATAATAAAATAAATAAATTTTGGTGGACATTTCTCACACATCGCCATCTAGCCCCAAACTAAGCAAAGCTTGTACTATGGAAACCTAGATAGCTGTAATACTTTTTATTTTTTTTTCCACCTTGCCCTTTCTTCTATCGGACTTCTCGTTCCACAAAAGGGCGACATCGTTTCATGGTTGATGTTCCAAAAACGCGAACGAAGAGGTTTGACGCCACGTTTGTGATAAGAACGTCTAGGTTGTGGAATGCGCTGCCTGAGTGGGCTTTCCCTGATGGTTACAATCTTGGTGTCTTCAAATCGAGAGTGAATCGGTTTCTTCTAGGTAAGCACGCTCCATCGTAGATCTCATCATCGCTTAACATCAGGCGAGATGGTGGTCAAGTGCAAACCTATTATAGTTAAAAAAAAAAAAAAAACTTTTTATTTTTAAATACATTGATAAAAAAAAATTGGCATTCATAGGAACTGCCGATAGAAGTGAGAACTTATAACTCAGAATTTGATAGCTCACTCTGGAAACTACGCGGGTGAAACCGGAGGGCGTGGCCATGAGCATGGCTAGCCAATGGGAAATGCTAACGCCTTTCTTTCATTCCCGAGCGTGACGGATGAAGCATATATGAAAATTCTAGATACGTGTCGGTTTCCTCGCTATGTTTTCCTTCACCTTTTAAGCCATTGCATGCATTTGTCGCATTGTCTTCATTGCAAGCTTTTATCGCGGGCCTGGGGACCGAATTTTAGTGATCGCCCATCTCTTTCTTATGTTTTGAGAAAAAGAGGGATGGAAGACCGTAACGCCGTCCTCCCCACTCGGTCATTCGACTTGGAATCTTATTTGTATTAGCTTTACAGACTAAATGCTCTTAGCAGTGTTGCCAACTTAACGGATTTCCCGTGATATTTTTTATGGTAAACAAATGTCACTCTTCAAAATAAAAGCAATTCCGAAAAATTGTTAACATCCCTATTGCTTATGTTGATAAAATGCATGCAACATGCAATAGCTTTACCGCGGCAGTCTCCGAGTGCCACACTTCTTTTTTTTTTTAGTTAGTGGCATAACGGACGTGACATCGATCCAGATCCGGTGGGTTTGGTCCGAAGTACAGACAACTATTTTTTTTGTGTGCCGGTGTGGTTAATGTATTTTATGTCTTATTGTCTGTCAGGTACGGGCTTGTTTGGCTCGACGGCGGCGACGCAGGCCCCGGCCTTTGGTACGAGTACGGCTTCTTCGTTCGGGTTTGGAAGCACGATGCAAAATCAGGTCGGTGTTAACCCCTATTTTTAAGTTTGACGTCGATGTCTGTCTGTCTGTCTGTGGCACCGTAGAGCTCAAACGGATAAGCCGATTTCGATGCGTTTTTTTATTTGAAGGTTAATATCCGTGCGGATGTTCTTAGCTATGTTTGGTTAATATCGATTCAAGATAGCCGCCGCCACAAAATGGCGGGACAAAATATTTCTTCACATCCTACCTCAATAGGGGTATCGAATGAAAGGGCTTGACTAGTAGAATACTATACACTATAAAAAAAATCAAATCCAAGATGACCCTCACCACAAAATGGCGAATTATATAATTTTTTTCACTACTACATCAATTTGGGTATCAAACGAAAGGGCTTGACTAGTAGAATACATTGCGCTATGACAAATTTCAAATCCAAGATGGCCGCTTCCACAAAATGGCGAAATACAATTCTTTTTTCACTACTCCCTTAATATGGGTATCAAATGAAAGGGCTTGACTAGTAGAATATTGTACCGATAACAAATCTAAGGTAGTCGGGGGTTAATCAAAATTTTTAATTTTGTTCTTATTTATTATTTAACTTTTAATAGGTTTACACTTGACCGCCATCCTTCCTGATGTTAAGCGACGATGCGGTCTACGATGGAGCGTGCTTACTTAGAAGGAACCGATTCACTCTCGATCTGAAGAATTTCATCTACTAATAATGTAAATAATAAATAATGATATGATACATTTCAAATCCAGGATGGCTGCCACCACGAAATTGATAATTATGTTTATTTTCCCCTTTAACTATAATTTTTATTTTGATATTTTTTCCTAACTAATTTTAATCCTTTATTTTTAACATCCCTAGTTTGTTTTTTGTTGTGACAACGTCTAATAAATCTATGAACGCCGGCTGCATGCACGAAAAAGTGTCCCGTTACGCTCATTGTCCCGTTACGCTCGTTGTACGCTTGCGCCGCATCTATCAATGTTTTGTTGTGACGTTGTCACGTAAAACTATCGTCCGTAAACCAAACGACTTTACAATCAATTTTTTTATTTTATTTGTGTTTAATACATAGTTGTAATAGAGTTTGTTTTGTGTGTTTAGCCGGCGTCAGGGGGCCTGTTCGGCGCGAAGCCGGCGACTTCGGTGTTCGGCGCGCCTGCCAGCACGGGCTTCGGCGGCTTCGGCGGCGGCGCCGGGCTCTTCGGGGCCAAGCCCACGCAGACGCAGGCGCCCACCTTCGGGGCGCCACAGCCAGGTAACAACGTAACTCATTATTAAAAGCTTAAAAACATACATACAAATAAATATTGTCCCCAGCGACCGGCGTGAAATTGATTGTAAATAGGTTCAGGCGAAAATTCGCAGATAAACAACTTTTATGTGATGTTTGTGTTATATTAACCCCAAACCAAAAAAAAAAAATGGGAGTTATAAGTTTGATGTCGAAGTTTGTTTGTCTGTGTGTCTGTCTGTGACACCGTAGAGCTCAAACGGAAGGAAGTTGCATTTTTGATTTGAAGGTTACTTTTGGTGCGGTAGAGAACTACCGCACAAAGCTATGTTTGGTTGTTATCGACTCAAGATGGACGCCTCCACAAACTGGCGGACAAAATATTTCTTCACAACATCCCTCAATAAGGGTAACTGACAAGATTTATTTCCTTTTGCGTATAGCACCTGCGTGCTCAGACCTGACATGAAACAATACAAATACAGTGTGAGCTCTATAACGACACCCAAGGGACTGTGCATATTTGACGTTATACAGAATGTCATTAAATAGAGAGGAGATAAATCTGTATTAGAAAAAAATTGTCGGTCATAGGAACTGCCTATAGAAGTGAAACCTTATAACTCTGAATTTGATAGCTCACTTTGGAAACTACGCGGGTGAAACCGGAGGGCGTGGCCATGAGCATGGTCACATTTGTCGCACCACACACAGATTTGTCGTGGGCTGCAAATGAAGCTCATCATCGCGCTCGTAAATGAAAGTTATCTTCGGGTGAACTCGGGTCCTGACGCATTTCTAGATGATCATGTTTAGAAGAGTAATCTAGATGGCCATATTTATAATATTGGGATTAGTAGTTTCCAAAGTAAGCTATCAAATTCTGAGTTATAAGTTTTCACTTCTATCGGCAGTTCCTATGACTGACAATTTTTTTCTAATACATATTTATGGCTCTATTTAACGTCACTCTGTATAACGTCAAAATATGCACAGTCCATTGGGTGTCGTTATAGAGCTCACACTGTATTTGTATTATGTTTCATGTCAATTTGTAATTGACGTGTAAATTGTACATTTATCAATAAAGAACTTTGACTTTGACTTTCAGGTCTGAGCACGCAGGTGCTATACGCAAAAGGAAATAAGGATTGTTTCTTATCTTTCTGTCTATCTATTCTTTTTTTTTTATAATTTAGAGTGACTAGACGAGCTGGACATGTGCCTGATTGTAAGCAAAATACCAGCCACATAACAGCACAGTGACACGCAGCTATTGGAACATGAAGAGTCCAAATAATTACCTAGCACTGCACTGCGCTCGTCGCCCAGAGATCTAAGATATTATATCTCTAAGCCCTGTAATTTCTCCGGTAACATTGCCCTTTCAAACCGGAACACAGTAATGTTTGCACATTACTGCTTGGCGGTAGAATAACTGGCAAAGGTGTGGTACTTCCCCAGGCGGACTCTGCCAAGAGTCCTACCTAATATTCTAATCCTATTTAACGACAACTCTGTTCAACTTCAAAATTGACAATTCCGTGTCGTTATATAGAGTGTGGAATGTATTTGTGATATGTGTGGTGGTCCTCATCGTTTTCGATGACGGCGACCCCTACTGTTTCCGAGCGTGTGCCCTAATGTGGCTCGCAAAACCAAATTTAGATCTAAATATTCTGCTGCAAATATTACAACAGAGTTGGCCGTCTGAATTGTATGTGTAGTTATAGGTGGGTTCGGGTCTATCTTTGCGGATTTGGCGCTTTCGGTCCAAATCAGTTAGACGATTCTCCTCAAACTCATTCACATTTTTGTGGACTGTAGTTCGCCACGATGACCTCTCTGATGCGAGCAGCCCCTCCCACGATGTTGATTTTATTGTGATACTAGGGATATTTTTAACCCCCGACCAAAAAAAGGGGTGCTATAAGTTTGACGTCGATGTCTGTCTGTCTGTCTGTCTGTGTGTCTGTGTCTGTCTTTGGCACCGTAGAGCTCAAACGGATGGGCCGATTTCGATACGGTTTTTTTTTATTTGAAGGTTAATATCCGTGCGGGTGTTCTTAGCTATGTTTGGTTAATATCGATTCAAAATGGCCGCCTCCACAAAATGGCGGACAAAATATTTCTTCACAACCTACCCCAATATGGGTATCAAATGAAAGGGCTTGACTAGTAGAATACTATACTTTATAACAAATTTCAAATCCAAGATGGCCGCCATCACAAAATGGCGAATTACATTATTTTTTTCACTACTGCCTCAATATGGGTATCAAACGAAAGGGCTTAACTAGTAGAATACTTTGAACTATGACAAATTTCAAATCCAAGATGGCCGCTACCACAAAATGGCGAAATACATTTCTTTTTTCACAACTCCCTTAATATGGGTATCAAATGAAAAGGCTTGACTAGTAGAATGTTGTACAGATAACAAATCTGAGGTAGTTGGGGGTTAATCAAAATTTTTAATTTTGTTCTTGTTTCCCGATTTTGTTACATTCTTGATTCATGCTCCGCTTCTGTTAATAGTAGCGTTATTTTCTATAATAGCCTAAAGCCTTCCTCGATAAATGGACTATCCAATAGAAAAAGAATCTTTCAATTCGGACCAGCACTTCCCGAGATCCTAGCGTTCAAACAAACAAACAAACTCTTCAGCTTTATAATATTACTAGATGTCCGCCCCGGCGTTGCCCGTGATACATTATATAGTACTCATCAGGATCCCGTACATATACAACGGTGAAAGAATGACTGAAATCGGTTCAGTCATTCCTGAGAATATCGTTTTCAAACAAAACACCTCTTCAGCTACCTGCTACGCCACCTGTCGGAAATTGGTTGTACCAACTCAGATTTAGAAAAATTTTTTTTAGCAAAGGTTAATATTCAAGGCACAGATTACTGAAATTCAATGACGCAATCTTTGACACATGCTGTCATGTGTCATGTCAAAGCACGAAACGTACGAAAACTCTCAAAAGGGGAATATTTTTTCCCGATTTTGTTACATTCTTGTTTCATGCTCCGCTTCTATTAATAGTAGCGTTATTTTCTATAGCCTAAAGCCTTCTTCGATAAATGGACTATCCAATGGATAAATAATCTTTCAATCCGGGCCAGTACTTCCCGAGATCCTAGCGTTCAAACAATCAAACTCTTCAGCTTTATAATATTATATTGTGATATGTGACGTGTGTTTGGTCAGGTGTGGGCACGCAGGCGCTCGGGTTCGGTACGAGCACGTCGGCGGGCGGCGGGCTGTTCGGCGCCGGGTTCGGCAAGCCGGCCGCCGCGCCCGCCTTCGGCTTCGGGGCCGCGCAGCCCGCGCTCGGTGAGACGCAACTACATCTATCTCGCTCTTACATTCATTTATTTATAAAGAATTGCCGACATGTGCTAACAGCGTAGCCAACACGCACAAACGGCCATAATATACACACACAATTACAAAAAATTTAACACATAAGATTAAAAGAAGACACAACATTAACTACATTCATTAATGTAAGTAAAAAAATTGATACAGATACTTAATACATATTTAAATTTGTCCGAAAATAAATCCAGTTCCGGTCTTTGAGCGAGCAGAGCGTTGAGCAAATTAAGTGCTCGGATTGTGGGCGCATATAGCGCCGTGTCGGTGCGCACGCGCATAGCCTGGAAGAGCGGCCGCGCGGCATCTCAATTGCCTCAATTATCATAATACAGTAGAACCTCGATAGGTCAAAGTCCAAAGGAAACAAACAATATTTTAAGTTATAGACGTTTTAAGTTATCAAGGGTATTGGTTTTGGGCTCTGATGGGAAAGGAACGTATAATTTTTTGAAGTTATAGAGGTTTTTAAGTTACCGAGGTTTAAGTTATCCAGGTTCTACTGTACTCAATTATTAATATACTAGCTGTAACCTGTCACGCTTCGCTGTGGCACATTGTGATGCAAAAATGAGATAAAAACAATCCTTGATGCGGATTATATCATTGTAAAATTTCAGCTCGATCGGTGCAGAACTTTTTGAGTTTTTGAAGCGTACACAAACCAACATAACGTTTTGATATATAGCGACATAATACTCAATTATTAATATTTGTATAATGTCACAAGCTACCCTTTTAAATATTCTGTTCATTCAGAGGATTCGATTAAATTTTTTGGGCAATTCACAGATTCACACCATCTGACCCGAAACTAAGCAAAGTTTATTTCATGACTTAGGTATAAAAGGCATGACGACTCATTTGATTTAATGTGCCATCAAAAGGCTACTCAATAACTGAACCATAGGTGAAAGAATTACTTTGTTATCTAAAAATCACTATTTTGGGCTTCTCCAAAAACGCTTTATACAAATACACTACTAAAGCGTGACGTCACTGTCTGGTATTTTCTATGCGTCGCGCGTGAAGTTTGTTTGTTAGCTATAAATATATTTTAACAGAAACTGGTTTCATAAAAAAAACACTTAAAATTAAATGGATTATTCAATAGTAAACATAGTACATTTTCTAAATAATTTCGTACTTTTAAGCGTCACGTTCGTAAATGAAAGATGTCTTCGGGTAAACTCGGATGAAGATGGCCTCGCCCTCCGGTTTCACCCGCGTAGTTTCCATAGTAAGCTATCAAATTCTGAGTTATAAGTTTTCACTTCTATCGGCAGTTCCTGTGACTGACAATTATTTTTTTACGTTTAAATAAATAATAATAAATAAATAAATATTGTTGGACAATTCACACACAACACCATCTGACCCCAAACTAAGCAAAGCTTGTAATATGGCGGCCAGATAGCTGATATAATACTTATATAGTTTTAAATACATCTATCTATACTTATAATAAAACTGTAACGGGTCGAATTCTGTACATTGAAGATATTTTGAAAATTTTTTTTTGGAGCACTCCATAGTCGATACTTATGGCGAAACTGCATTTTTTTTCTTTCATGTCTGTCTGTCTGTCTGTCTGTCTGTCTGTCTGTCTGTCTGTCTGTCTGTCTTTCTGTATAGAGATCACGCATCACGCCGAAACTACTGATTCAATTCAGCTGAAACTTGCCATGATTTTAGTTTATACTAAGGAAATTGCTGTAGGCTACTTTTGATCCCCAAATTCTAATCGGTTTTCTTGCGGGAGGGGGTGAAAGTCAGAATGTGTATTTGGTTGTAACTCATGTTTGAGTTGTTTAATTTCATTAATTCTTTTTTTGTTAGAAAGAACACACTTTTTATATTGTCCCGTCAAAATTTGAACAATATCGGTCTGTTGGTTCGGAAATTACACAAACATTAAATAATAACGACACGCGCGGCGCGTTCGGTACATACTAACTTCTAAGTATTCTGTGTATCACAGACGATCCACAGAATATCTAGATTCTAGATTCAAGAAGTGCCCACGTGATCGCGTCGTCTTGAATGACAAAATAATTGTCAAAAATATATTTTTGTATGGAAAAAGGAGGAGGATGAGAACATCCTCCTTCAAACAAGGAGGATGTTCTCAATCGGGTTGCATGTTTTTTTATTCGGTTTTATTTTACACGATAACTCCGCTAATTGTGAGTTGAGTTTGATAATTTCTTTTTTGTTTGGTAGAAAATACTTCAGAGGTGAAAACAACCCATTAAATGTTCCCACTGCTGGACGTCGGGGCCTTCTCTCGCAAGGAGAGAGACTACGCTGGCCCAGTGTCGGTTGGTGGATGACTTAGAACTTAGATTCTAGGTACATTTCGGTTTCCTCACGATATTTTCCTTCACCGTTTAATTACCGGCATTAAGAACATGACTCAGAAAAGATAGTGGTGCGCGTGGTTTTGAACCCTGGGTCTCCGGATCGACAGTCGGCGTTCTCCCGACTAAGTCAGCTGTAGCTTACTAGACCAGCCGTAACTTTACGTATTATTTCAATCCAAATACTGTTTAAAATTTAAAGGTAGTGTTCAACAAGCTTCGGTAACCGAAGCAGACCGTTGTTAGGGTTCCGTACCTGACTTCGCTGTCCGTCCATCCTTCCGTCTGTCACCAGACTGTATCTCTGAACGGTGATAGCTAGACAGTTGAAATTTTCACAGACGATAAATTTCTATTCCGCTTTAACAAAAATACTAAAACTAATAAATATTTAAGAAGGGCTTATTTCCATACAACAAACTTGACTTTTACCGTTTCTTGCTCGATACTAATAACGTACCTGTCACAGGTTGACGCTTGCACTATTCACATAATATTAAGTTTTATGTTCTCTTAAAATGTAATTAATTAAAATAAAATAAATTATTAAGGGGCTCCCATACAATAAAATAATTTTATTTGCTATATGATTCAGAACCCTTCGCGCGCGAGTCCCAATGGCATTTGACCGGTTTTATTTTTCCAAAATTTTGTAATATCCTATCCTTTCCTAATATTATATAAATATGTCAATATTAAAATTTTTGCTGCTTTACGTTGGAATGGCTGAATGTATCGAGTTAAAATTTGAAACATATTCTTGGCTTAGCTTAAGTAACACATAGGGACATATAGATAAGTAACTATACATAGGCAATGTTTGGCCTATGTGTTCTTCCAGACTATAATCTAATTGTATTTCAATTTTCAGCCCGATCACTTGATACGTTCCGCCATGATTAAGTAACAAACATCCAAACATTGACATTCATAATATTTACAGTTACAGGACAACGTTGGAACGGCTGAACATATTTGGAAGGAGTTCGAAACACACGTAGTTTGTAATCAGAAATAGCAAATCGGTTACTTATAGGTTACTGTGACGTCGAAAAGACTAAGCAAATTTGGTAGAAACAGATAACTTATAGTCTGAAATACCACATATATGTACTACCTATCAACCTGAAAAGAAGCATGGGCCATAAGGAAACAAATATTAACTATCACGTCAAAACGGAACAACGAATTGGGTTGGCATACGAAACACAAATAGTTTAGAGTCTAAAATTCTATATTCTAAGGTCTAAGTCTATATTTTCGTTTTACTCCATATTAATCTATAATAAGTATATATTTTCGTAAGGAACTTGATGTGATGGTAAGGTAAAAGCCAAAAATGAAAAATATATGCACCCGTTTTGGCGTAGATAATACAGGTGATTTGCGTTCACATTCAAAATAACAAGCAACATTATATTCTCATTAGACGGCGCTAATGCCAGTTTAAATCTAAAAGCACTAAAGGCCATTTAAATTGATGTTTTGCTATTGTGGTAAGTATTTTTTCTTTCATCACTAGGTGGCGTTACTGGTATTCTAAATTGTACTAATAAGTTTTTTGTGCTAAAAGGATTTTGATGCCGAATTTGGATTCTTTCGTTCTTGGATTTTTTTTCTGTGTTACAATTAAATTCATACAGTAACATTTCACTAAGACTTGGCTTAGATTTACGGGTTTAACTTGCTTGAGTACCTACCTATCATTAAAACTCAAAATTTTAATCATTTTGATTCCACACAGGCTTATTTCAAAATTTTACGCGGGCGAAGTTGCGGGTAACAACTAGAAAACAGCTTGCGGATAAAAAGAGATAAGTAGGTAATCAGATCATGCACATCAGCTTCAGACTTTTCATAATGTATCCTATAAAAATCCTACAAACTTAACACTTGCGGCTATGTTCGATACTACGAAACCTTAATAAGTATGTTTGATTTTGTTAAAAAAAAGAAAAATAAAGATGATAAAATTAAATAATTTTTTGTGTGGAAAAACAAATTCACTCGGTTTTTCAATGATTACATTATGCAAATATTTTGGCGTACGATACTTCCAACTAATAATGTACACTATAAGTGAGTAACATCTGCTTACGCGAACGAAGTAGCGGGTTCAGCTAGTACTTATTATAAATAGAAACACTCAGACACAGGTTAGTTAATTGTTTTTCTCCTGTATTGTGGTTTTCAATAAAGAGTGTTCTTATCTTAACTTATGTTGTCAGGTGCGGGGTTGGGGAACGCGTTCCAGACGAAGCCGGCGACGGCGCCGTTCGGCCAGCTCGGCACCTCCAACATGTTCCAGTCACCGGCCACCAACAACACCTTCAGAACTGGTGGGTACTCTGCGAATTACAGCTACCGACAGACATCTTTAATATTTTTTTTTAACTTTTATATGTTTACACTTGACCGCCATCTCGATGTTAAGCGACGATGCGGTCTACGATGGAGCGTGTTTACCTAGAACAAACCGATTCACTCTCGATTTGAAGACACAAAGATTGTAACCATCGGGGTAAACCTACTCAGGCAACGTATTCCACAGCCTAGACTTTCTTATCACAAGATTCAAATCTCTTCGTTCGTGTCTTTGGAACATCAACCATGAAACGGTGTCGCTTTTTCGAGCAACGAGCATTCCGATGGAAAAAGGGCAAGGTGGTATCAGATCATGCAAATCAGTCGCACGCACTCCAAAGTGTATCCGATAAAAAACCGATAGGCTGTCAATTTTTCGGCTTTTCTTAATAGTAGTTTTTAATACTAGTTTTACCAACGTGACACTATTAATACGTTCTGAACACCAAAGTTGATAGAACGGCTAAATATTTTCAGACATTTTAGTTACCGGCAAACATCTTTTACATCATAGGGAACATTTTAGTCCGATTTCATTTACTGAGCCGATCACTACCGGTTGCGAGTCCGCTAGTAATCGACTCGACATCATTATTTGGCATTTTATGATGGCTATCTGAAAATTATTTTGAATTACTGTATTCGCTGATGGTCTCCGGTGGTGCCCCAGGCTGACTCTGCTAGTAGTCCTACCACTACAAAAAATATACCACACCTTTGCCAGTTATTCTACCGCCAAGCAGTAATGTGCAAACATTATTGTGTTCCGGTTTGAAGGGCAATGTTTCCAGAGAAATTACAGGGCTTAGAGATATAAGATCTTAGATCTCTGGGTGACTAGCACAGTGCAGTGCTAGGTAATGATTTGGACTTTTCATGTTCTAACAACTGCGTGACACTGTGGTGTTATGTGTCAGGCATGTTGCTTACCATCAGGCACATGACCTGACCGTGTCGTCACTCTTTATTTAAAAAAAATATATATATACCAGATATTATAGCTAGAATAGCAATAGCAATGGCAAAAAGAGCTTTTAACAATAAAAAGCATCGGTTTAAAGCCCGAATATCAAAGAATATTCGCAAGAGGCTGATTAAGATCTACATCTGGAGTATTGCATTGTATGGCAGCGAAACGTGGACCATGACTCAAAGGCATAGGGAAAGATTAGAGGCGTTCGAAATGTGGTGTTGGATGAGAATGGAGAGAATCAGCTGGAAGGAAATGAAGAGCAATGAAGTTTTGAAGATGGTAGAGGAGAAAAGAACATTAATGGAAACAATAGAAAACAGAAGAGGGAAGATGTTGGGACATCTGATACGACACGACAACTTCATTAGAACAATAATGGAAGGTAAATTAGAAGGGAGGAGGAAGAGAGGTAGACCTAGGAGAAGTTACATGAACCAAGTGAAGGAGAAGATAAACGTAGTGTCGTATCAGGAAGTCAAGGAGAAGGCGAAGTGTAGAAGTACATGGAAGGAACTCCACCGACAAGACAAGACAAGAGCGTCGCTCTTAAATTATGAATGAATATATATATATGTATAGTGTAATGCTGTAATGCTCGTTACTGGATTTTAAGGCTTGTTCGCATTAGGCTAGCAAATTAGTCTAGTAGAGAGTAATTTAGTAGCTAAAATACTCGCTACTATTCAAAAATCGTTCGCAACGTGCTTTAGTACAGTTCACAAGTGAGTAGCGTTTCGCAACATGAAGATCCTACAACGCATTTGCTTGAAGTTATTTTTCCTCTCCAGACAAATTCGACAAGTTCGAACCTGTTTAATCGGCGAGCCAATGAGCGCACCGCTCGCAACGAACGCGTGGTGGGGGGTGCTACTCGCCCGTTGAAAATAGAACAAAATGGATTGACTCGACTAAATCACTTCCTAAATTACTCGACTAAATTTTCACTGTTCATACACGTTTAGTTGCTAAATTACTCGCCACTACGCTAAATTACTAGCCTAGTGCGAACAAGCCTTTACAGCTGCTCGTTACTGACAAGGCCAGTTTACAGCTGCATTTTACTGACAAGGCCATTTTACAGCCGCTTTAATAGAATATAATTTAATTTTTATTTGATTGTAATGATATTTAAAACTACTGTTTCACTGCTTAGTTTTTTTTTTTTGTAAATTTTGACGTTACCAAGTGTTTCTTAGATGCCTAAAGTTCGAAATAAATGAATTGAATTGAATTGATGGTTTCAGGGTTGGACAGCGGTCTCAGCAGCATGTTCGGCAACACCTCGAGTCTCGGCGGGAGCGCACTCGCTCCGCTCGGCGTGGCGCCCAACAACACTCTCGCCAAGTACGTGCTGTCATACATAACACTATCAGAAACAAATTATTAACTACTTATATATTTTATCACGCTGACCTCTTTTTGTCAAAATCACTTTTGTGAGTTGTTTTATAGTATGGGGTCATTCATAAATTACGTCATACGTCAAGGGGGATCAATGGGGGGGGGGGTCAAGTGGTTCGATGAAGTGTGACAAAGGGGAGGGACCTCAAATTTTGTGACGTCACATTTTTAACCCCCAACCAAAAAAGGGGTGTTATAAGTTTGACGTCGATGTATGTCTGTCTGTCTGTATGTGTGTGTGTGTGTGTGTGTGTGTGTGTGTGTGTCTGTCTGTGGCACCGTAGAGGTCAAACAGATGGGCCGATTTCGATGCGGTTTTTTTTTATTGAAAGTTAATATCCGTAATGTCTCTCGAAACATTTCCCTTGTATTGTTTTACATAAATACACGGGTAACTCACGCTTGATATAGTCAGTCCAGTCCGACTCAAATTTCGATCGCGTCCGGCGATCTTTTTCAAAGGAGATATATCAAACGTGAGTAACCCATGTATTTATTTAAAATGTGTAATAACCACGTTTGAGTGGCGACCACGAACCGGAAGACGAAGTGTTGGACGGCCTCCCACTAGATGGACAGATGACCTCACAAAGGTCGCTGGAAACCGCTGGTTGCAGGTTGCGCAGGACCGATCGTTGTGGAAATCTAGGGGGGAGGCCTATGTTCAGCAGTGGACGTCTTGTGGCTGATGATGATGATGATGATGAATAACCACGTTAGTTTTCATACTAAAATTGTTGTATTGTATCCTATCTTATACATTTAAACGAGCAATTCTTGTAGGTATGTATGTATGTATATAGGTACATATTTATAGAATCTGAATCTCGGAAACAGCTCGAACGATTTTCATGAAATTATGTATCCAGAGGGTTTCGGGGACGATAAATGGATCTAGCCAGGTTTTATTGAAAAAAAAAACGCCGTTTTATGCGCGTTTTAGACAATGAAAAACTGTTACAAAAAGGTTATAATGCGACGGTAAATTTCGATACATCGCGCGACTATATTAATCATACATCGCGAATATATTAGCGCAGTCGGGAAGATGGGTGGTCATAATATATGGTAGATCTGGGTTCGAATCCAACCGGCCGCTTTTCATTTTTCAAGTAATTTTTTTTTTTAGAAAATCAGTATTTATTAGGGATGGGCCGAATGTGGTTTGAACCGAATTCGAACTTCGGCCGAACATTCGGTAAAAATGAAAAATTCGGCCGAATTTCGGCCGAACTTCGGTTTAATTTCGCCGCGCTTTTTCGTGTTGACTTGTTTACGCACTTGCTGCACATATTGCTAGATGTGCCCCGCCCGCGCTCCGCACTTCCACACGTGGCCACGGCTAGTCATTTGTAAAGACGTCACCAGCTTGTCACGTACTACTATTGTTTACATTATGCAAATTAAATTAATTGATTTTTGTCATTTTTGTTGGTTTTAAAAAAGTTGGTAGTAAAAAAATACCTTAAGTAATTTAAGTTTTTGGTTTGTCACGTATGATTACTTTTTCTAGTCCAAATAAATGACTATGAGTAGGTATATCAGACTTATTTTATTTCAATTTTACTACAGATATTATGTTTTTTCACTAATTTCTATTATGATAGTGCAAGTATATTTAGTGCAGAATGTTCGGCATTTTAACCGACATTCGGCCGAATGACGAAGTTCGGTTCAAGCTGCCGAAGTTCGGTTAAACCGAATGTAAAAGGAATTTCGGCCCATCCCTAGTATTTATCTAAGTAACCGAGCAAAGCTTGGTCACCCAGGTACTTTCCCACTAATGTGAATAGGTGGCAATACATGTTTGCAAAAGTATGATTGTCATGGGAATTCCTACTTATTACTACCTTCTTAATAGTATATTATGGCACAAGTGTGTAACGTTGGTGATTACCGCTGAGGCGTTATAGACCCGAACCGTTAGTCGAGGGTCTTAAGAAAGCCGAGGCGGGGTCAGGTGGTGTTGTGTGAGAAGTGTCCACCAATATTATAGCACTAGTACTAGTATTGGTAGTAAGCACAGTACTGCTTCCCCCCGCAGCCTGTCCGGGTCGTCCGCGGCGGGGAACGTGCACGAACAGATCCTGACCCTGGCGGCGAGACCTTACGGGGACTCCCCGCTGTTCAAAGACATTTTGCCTGATAGCGGTAAGTTATTTATATTCTCTTTATATTTATTCTACACTACTCCTACATTCCTGTTTAATTCCCGACCAAAATAGGGGTGTTATAAGTTTGACGTCGATGTCTGTCTGTCTGTCTGTGTGTATGTATGTGGCACCGTAGAGGTCAAACGGATGGGCCGATGCTGTTTTTTTTTTATTTGAAGGTTAATATCCGTGATGGATGTCCTTAGCTAGGTTTATTTGGTTAATATCAAATTCAAGATGGCCGCCTCCACAAAATGGCGAACATAATATTTATTCATAACCTACCTCAATATGGGTATCAAATGAAAGGGCTTGACTAGTAAAATACTATACACTACAAAAAAAATCAAAGCCAAGATGGCCGCCACCACAAAATGGCGAATTATATATTTTTTTTTCACTACTACTTCATTATGGGTATCAAACGAAAGGGCTTGACTAGTTGAATACTTTGCACCATGACAAATTTCAAATCCGTTTGAAATAAACGATTAATCTATACTAATATTATAAAGCTAAAGAGTTTGTTTGTTTGTTTGAACGCTAGGATCTCGGGAAGTACTGGTCCGAATTGTAAGATTCTTTTTCTACTGGATAGTCCATTTATCGAGGAAGGCTATAGGCTATAGAAAATAACGCTACTATTAATAGAAGCGGAGCATGAATAAATAATGTAACAAAAACGGAAAAATATTTCTTTTTGAGAGTTTTCGTACGTTTCGTGTTTTGACATGACAGCATGTGTCAAAGATTGCGTCATTAAATATAAACCTTTGCTAATCAAATTGTTTCTAAATCTGAGTTGGTACGACCAATATCCGACAGGTGGCGTAGCAGGTAGCTGAAGAGGTGTTTTGTTTGAAAGCGATATTCTCAGGAATGACTGAACCGATTTCAGTCATTCTTTCACCATTGTATATGTACGGGATCCCGATGAGTGCTATATATGTACCACGGGCGACGCCGGGGCGGACATCTAGTAATTAAATGTGTTAACAACCACGTTAATTATTAAAACTTTTTTATCCCCATTATCAGTTTTGTTATCTGTTGATTTTTTGCAGTCTGGTTTTTACAATTAAAGTTATTTTACTAATTTTAGATTTATGATTGGAGAATGTGTTTGTCCGTGTGCAGGCTCCCCGGCCGTGGACGCACTGCGGCCGACCAACCCGGCGGCCGTGGCCGGCGTGCTGGAGCGCGCGTACCGCGCGAGCGAGCCCGGAGCCAGCCGCCTGCGCCTGCTGCCGCGCGCCGACACCGCGCGACACAAGGTACCCGCCACGCTCATACACACCCTGAGATAGACCCTCAAACTTACACCCTTTTTTTTTTTGGACTTTTCACACACAACACCAACTGACCCCAAACTAAGCAAAGCTTGTAATATGGCGGCCAGATAGCTGATATAATACTTATATAGTTGTAAAATATACTTATTATACATAGAAACGCACAGACACAGTGCAAGTATTTGAATTCATCACACAAATATTTGCGCTGGGTGGGAATCGAACCCACGACCCTCGGCTTCACAGCCATAGTTACTACCTACTAAGCCTCGTGGCTTAGTGGGTAGGCCAGTCAAAAATTATTTTATTGCGGCAAAAATATACAACTTGTCTTACATGCTATTACAAACCAAATTTCAAGCAATAAGGATGTCAACACTAATCACCAATTAATGTTTTCCAATTCTAAATATTAGCTTACATAATATTAGTTAAGTTAAATTAGTTCGGCACACATGATTGAAAACTGCAGTTCATTGTAAGCATTAATTTATTACTTGTACTAGTTTTTTGTTATTATCATGATTATTTATGTTTTATTCTTATTAATACTATCAAGGCATACTGTCAACAGTGTTATTTTAATCTGGAATTGATATTGAAATCATTGGGCGCCCAAGACACAGGTTTTGCCTAGTTTGGGGCACTCCGATACGTCTACTTATAAGATAATGACCCTCTTGTGCGTAAAAGACTTCAAAGTCTTGATCATCGCCGCAAAATTGCTAGCTTATCGGTATTTTATCGGATACACTTCGGAGAGTGTGCAACTGATCTGCATGATCTAATTCCACCTTGCCCTTTCTTCTATCGGACTTCTCGTTCCACAAAAGGGCGACATCGTTTCATGGTTGATGTTCCAAAAAACACGAACGTAGCGATTTGACTCCACGTTTGTGATAAGAACGTCTAGGTTGTGGAATGCGTTGCCTGAGTGTGTTTTCCCCGCTGGTTACAATCTTGGTGTCTTCAAATCGAGAGTGAATCGGTTTCTTCTAGGTAAACACGCTCCATCGTAGGTCGCATCATCGCTTAACATCAGGCGAGATGGTGGTCAAGTGCGAACCTATTCTAGTTAAAAAAAAAGAAGTGTGTCACTCGGAGACTGCCGCGGTAAAGCTATTGCATGTTGCATGCATTTTTATCAACATAAGCAATAGGGATGTTAACAATTTTTCGGAATTGACTTTATTTTGAAGAGTGACATATTTGTTTACCATAAAAAATATCACGGGAAATCCGTTAAGTTGGCAACACTGCTAAGAGCATTTAGTCTGTAAAGCTAATACAAATAAGATTCAAAGTCGAATGACCGAGTGGGGAGGACGGCGTTACGGTCTTCCATCCCCTCTTTCTTGTGAACATAAGAAAGAGATGCACGTTCACTAAAATTCGGTCCCCAGCCCACGATAAAAGCTATGCAATAGCTTAAAAAAAATATTTATTCAAATTTATGTAACCTTGGTCATGTATTTTAGAATTGTGCTGTACTGTATTTTTTGAAAATAAACAATTATTATTATTATTCGTACAGACCCCTCTCACAAAGACTTTTGTGTCAGAGAAAACGTGTCTGTTGGGAAAACATTAATTAGTTTCTCATCGACATCGAAAGGGCCTTATCATGCCATATATTATCGTGGGCGTCCATGGACCAGTGCTAGCATAAATGAAAATCATTAAAGTCTTCACAATTTTATATTGTCACAATTCAATATTGAAGTGAAATATTCGAGCAGCGTGCTCAACGGATTAATCCATTAGAGGAAAGTCAAAGTCAAAGTACTTTATTCATAAATGTACAATTTACACGTCAATTAATAAAAAAATAGAAACAAAAGAAAGAGCATACAAATTGTATACATTTTCAAAGTTTGAAACTACTACTTTACTGTATTACAATAATTATTGTACAGAAAACTGTCAAGCATTATACGAGTATAATGTCTTTATTGCAATTGTACTAACCTATGTCAAATTTATTTATTTACATTTTTTATGGGAACTTTGCCATCACTCTCTAAAATTTCGCTGTAACTATAAAAAGTTTGATCGATAACCCAGCACTTTAATCTGTTTTTGAAGCTGTCGAAACTTGGGGCCGATATAACTATTTTGGGAAAAGTGTTATAAACTTCCGGTCCCATAATGTGAGCCAACTTCTGTATGGAGGATCGTATATACTGTAGTAGCACACTCTTGTTTACACTACTATCATACTACTGCAAAATAGATAATATCGCTGCTCGGTCCACCATACGAATCAAGAATGGTGTCACCACGACCACGCTCAGACATTGGCATTGCCCTGCTCGATGTTTAAAGAAATTGATTTGAATGAAAGCTTAATGCTGAAGGAGATCGTGACACCATAACATTAATAACAGTAGTGGTAGGACTCTTGGCAGAGTCTAACAGTAGTGGTAGGACTCTTGGCAGAGTCCGCCTGGGGAAGTACCACACCTTTGCCAGTGATGTGAAAACATTACTGTTCCGGTATGAAGGGCAATGTTTCCTGAGAAATTACAGGGCTTAGAGATATAACATCTTAGATCTCTGGGTGACGAGCGCCCTCCGGTTTCACCCGCGTGGTTTCCAAAGTGAGCTATCAAATTCTGAGTTATAAGTGTTCACTTCTATCGGTAGTTCCTATGACTGACAATTTTTTTTTTTTTTTAAATAAAGAGTGACGAGACGATCAGGACATGTGCCTGATGGTAAGCAACATGCCTGACACATAACAGCACAGTGACACGCAGCTATTGGAACACGAAGAGTCCAAATCATTACCTAGCACTGCACTGCGCTCGTCACCCAGAGATCTAAGATCTTATATCTCTAAGCCCTGTAATTTCTCTGGAAACATTGCCCTTCAAACCGGAACACAGTAATGTTTGCACATCACTGCTTGGCGGTAGAATAACTGGCAAAGGTGTGGTACTTCCCCAGGCGGACTGTGCCAAGAGTCCTACCACTACTAAAGATGTATTATGTATTAGAGACGTGCGTTGTGTTTCAGAAGTCCCTGTTCGAGGGCCTGGAGGAGTACGACGCGTCGCTGGACGACAAGCTGAGCCTGAAGCCGAGCCGCAAGCGCCTCGTGCTGCGCCCCGGCCAGCGCGCCGGCGACGCGCACGACAGCTCCGACAACAGCCAGTCTGCCGCCCCTTATAGGTCAGTCTGCCGCCCTTATAGGTCAGTCTGCCGCCCCTTATAGGTCAGTCTGCCGCCTCTGATAGGTCAATTTCGAGCTCTTATTATAGCCAGTCTGCCGCCCCTTATAGGTCATTCTGCCGCCTCTGATAGGTCGATTTCGAGGTCTTACTATAGCCAGCTTGCCGTCTTTTATAGGCCATTCTGCCGCCTCTGATAGGTCAATTTCGAGGTCTTACTATAGCCAGCTTGCCGTCTTTTATAGGCCATTCTGCCGCCTCTTATAGATCAATTTCGAATTCTTACTATAGCCAGTCTGCCGCCCCATATAGGTCATTCTGCCGCCTCTTATAAGTCAATATCGATTTCTTACTATAGCCAGTCTGCCGCCCTATATAGGTCAGTCTGTCGCCCCTTATAGGTCAGTCTGCCGCCCCATATAGGTCAGTCTGCCGCCTCTAATAGGTCAATTTCGAGCTCTTATTATAGCCAGTCTCCCGCCCCTTATAGGTTATTCTGCCGCCTCTGATAGGTCGATTTCGAGGTCTTACTATAGCCAGCTTGCCGTCTTTTATAGATCATTCTGCCGCCTCTGATAAATCAATTTCGAGGTCTTACTATAGCCCGCTTGTCGTCTTTTATAGGTCATTCTGCCGCCTCTTATAGATCAATTTCGAGTTCTTACTATAGGCAGTCTGCCGCCCCATATAGGTCGTTCTGCCGCCTCTTATAAGTCAATATCGATTTCTTACTATAGCCAGTCTGCCGTCTCATATAGGTAAATTTTGAGGTCTTACTATAGCCCGCTTGTCGTCTTTTATAGGTCATTCTGCCGCCTCTTATAGATCAATTTTGAGTTCTTACTATAGGCAGTCTGCCGCCCCATATAGGTCATTCTGCCGCCTCTTGTAAGTCAATATCGATTTCTTACTATAGCCAGTCTGCCGTCTCTTATAGATCTTTCTGCCGTCTCATATAGGTAAATTTTGAGGTCTTACTATAGCCAGCTTGCCGTCCCTTATGTGCCAGTTTCGTAGTCTTACTAAAGCCACTTTAGCGTCCCTTATACGTACCAGGTTAAATTACCGCCTTATTTAAATCAGTCCAGAGGTCTGCCTTTATCACTAAACCCTGTATAATTAAACCACAAAATTATGTTTTAATTTGACATTTGACAGATCGCCCGAAGATAAACCGCAACAGAGCGAAGACACTGGTGGGTCGCCGCAGGAACAGAGAGAGAAGGAGGTAGAGAAAGACAACGTGCCGGCGCCGCCCGCGCGTGCGACAGAGACGGATAGAGACGCCGAGCGAGCCAAGCGGAACATCAGCTTCGACAATAATAGTAGTGAGTTGATTTTTGAAATATCTTGTTGATTTTTGAATATCTTGTCACTCAAATGTTTAACTTATTTACTTAATCAATTAGAACGGTGTAACGCCAATTATACTAATGATAGAAACGAAACATTCATTTTCTATCATAATATAGTGAACAAAAGTAAAATGTAATCAATTTAGTCATGTCAAATTATGGTATGTTATAATAATTTACGCACATTCAAATACTAGGCAAATAGAAAATAATTCAAAAGTTAACACTAGAATTAGGTTTATAATGTTCCCGACTCCCACTATTTTCCTCTTCTTTTTTCATTTTCTACTTCATTCTCCTAATCCAAGAAATATGTAAAAAAAAATAATTAAATGACAAAGACCACGGACCCCGGAGTCTGTGGAGTGGCTAATTTTAATAATAAAAAAAACGACTTTACAGACAACCAAATTTTTTTTTTTTTTTCAGACAATGTGAGCTCGGACAGACAGGGCAGTTGGCTGAGCGCGTCGAAGGCGCCGTGGGGGGAGAGCAAAGAGAAGTCGATCGACGACGACAACACCCCCCGGATATACCCCAACCTGGGTACGTAACCGTATACACGACTAGCGGGCCCTGCCGACTTTGCACGAAAATTTTTTTTTTTAATTATTATCTCAGCCTATATACTGTCGCATTGCAGAGCATTTTTTTTTTAAATAAATGGTGACGAGACGATCCTGACATGTGCCTGATGGTAAGCAACATGCCTGACACATAACAGCACAGCGACACGCAGCTATTGGAACATGAAGAGTCCAAATCATTACCTAACACTGCACTGCGCTCGTTACCCAGTGATCTAAGATCTTATATATCTAAGCCCTGTAAGAGCATAGGCCTCTCTCCCTTCCATCCAATTTCCCGGTCCAAAGCAACAGACCTCCAATCCTCAGTCGGTCGGCTGGTCGTACATGTTGTGGGACCCAAATAGTTGTTCGTTTGGTCCAGAGTTGTTCCGGCATTCGGCATATTTATGACCCGCCCAGTCCCATTTGAGCATGGCCACTTTTTGAGTGACATCTATTCTATTGGCTTTTGATCGTATAGTTGTATTGCGTAAAATAATAAGTAGGGTAAAAAGCTAAAAAGACGGGTTAACATACATATATTTGAATACAAGAACAAACATAAGAATTTTGAATAATTTTTAAAGATTTTCCCGACTATCTTGGATTTGTAAATTGTACAACATTCTACTAGTCAAGCCCTTTCATTTCATACCCATATTGAGGTAGGTTCTGAAGAAATATTTTGTCCGCCATTTTGTGGAGGCGGCCATCTTGTATCGATAGTAACACATAGCTAAGAACCACCGCATCGAAATTAACCTTCAAATAAAAATACCCGCATCGAAATCGGTCTATCCGTTTGAGCTCTGCAGTGCCACAGACAGACACACACAGACAGACTGAAATCGACGTCAAACTTTACCATCAGGCGAGTTGGTGGTCAAACGCGGACCTATAGTTTTTGTGTTAATGTTGTAAAAATTTAAATTTAAGAAAAGGCTTACATAGATCAGGTTTTCCCGCATGGTTCCATTGTACCAATCGCAAGCAGATGAGGTGTATGTTAGCTATGGCGACATAGTGATGTGCTGCGACAAAAGTATGACACTTCCACAAGAACGACATGATAGAGCGGTCAGACCCATGCTTTCGGTGTAAAGCGTTTGTTCCAACTCTATACGTAGTATAGTAGTATAGATTGAATAATATTCTTTTCATCCCACCAGCTCGGAAAGAGTACTTTTGCTCCTCGATATCAGGGCGCAAAAGTCGTTTTTACCCTCTAGAGGTTAAAGTAAATTTGAATTTAGAACATCGTGTGTACTGAGGTTTTGAATTCAAAACATAATTCAACCTATTTATTTCCACCTCCTTGGTGCCGAATGCATTATACATTTTTTTTATATGTTAAAAACTCAGACTCGGAACCTCCTTGGTGCACTTACTTTTTTTTAATTTGCTTAGCGCGAAAACATTTAAAAATTTGCATTTCGTAATTTCCTCGCTGAGGTGGAATGAAAAGTTACGTGTTAAAATTGAGCACGCGGTTAAAAATCAACTTTGCACTCTTGTATAACAAATAACTATTTTTTCCAGATAAGGAACTGCCTTCAGAAGGATCGGATCGACGCGCCAGCTGGTAAGTTTTCTCAATGCTATCTATACAGGGTTATTGGTAAATCAGCCTGCATCCTTTAACGGGGTTATTAAGTGAAAAAATATTATATGTACTTAACGGTATGTTAATAAATTATATAATATTTTTTTTAAATAAGGAGTGACGAGACGAGCACGACATGTGCCTGATGGTAAGCAACATGCCTGCCACATAACAGCACAGTGACACGCAGCTATTGGATCATGAAGAGCCCAAATCATTACCTAGCACTGCACTGCGCTCTTCAACTAGAGATTTAAGATGTCATATCTCTAAGCCCTGTAATTTCTCTGGAAACATTGCCCTTCAAACCGGAACACGGTAATGTTTGCCCATTACTGTTTGGCGGTAGAATAACTGGCAAAGGTGCGGTACTTCCCCAGGCGGACTCTGCCAAGAATCCCCTACCATTGCCAAAGTTATTCCACATTTTATAAAAAATTGTATATTTTTTCCCAGACATAATAAAAAAAGTGTATCTGCCCGGTTTAAAAGCATTGTACTCTTAATAACAAGAGCGTGTGCGCACTATAACACTCGATAAATAATGTGACGAAGTAAATTAAAACCACTAAACAGAGAGAGACCAACATACACTTTTTTTTTTGAGAATTGAGTTTTAACAGAAGTCATTAGTTTCAATCACAATCTGGTGTAACTATACATAACCATAAGCAGCCCTCTAAATGTTCCCACTGCTGGGACTCGGGGCCTTCTCTCGCAAGGAGAGAGTTTAAGGCCATAATCCACCACGCTGGCCAAGTGCGGGTTGGTGGATGACACATGACCTCGAAAGACTCTAGGTACATGTCGGTTTCCTCACGATGTTTTCCTTCACCGTTTTTAAGTTAGCGGCATTACGCACATGACTTCGAATAGACAGTGGTGCGTGTGGTGGGCTTCGAAAGCGGGGTCTCCGGATCGTCGGGCGCCGTTCTCCCGACTAGACCAGCCGTAACTTTACATAGAAATATATAATCGTAAGGTTTTTCAATTCATTTATTCGAACCATAAATTCATAAGAACACATCCGTCATCAGCCTGTATTCGTCTACTGCTGGACATAGGCCTAGGTACGGCACTCAGCTACATACCCCATGATACGCCACTCAGCCCGATCCTCGGTCATACTTCTCCAACCGCCACCAGCTGCCTTTCGAATATCGTCACTCCATCTAGTCTCAGGGCGTTCTACACTACGTAAAACAACACGTATAAAAACACTTGGTAACGTCATTTACAAAAAGGCAAAGAATCTGTTTACATCTATATTAATAATTTTGTCAAGGGGTACGGTAGACTTGATCGAAACCTTATATGAATAACAAAACATTAAAAAAATAATGATTTTGAGTCGACAACATATGTCCACAAAATTCGGATTATGGAGAATTTCGTTAAATTCTGATGGCACTGACAAACAAACCGCTGTCGCCATCTTTGGTGTGAAGCACGTTTCGTTCCATCAATCAACACATTGCGTGCGTCCGTCGCGCCAAAAAAAGTATCCATCACAAAAAACTGTGACTTGTGTGACTACGTAAAACGAAACGTCTTGCCGCCGGACCGGAATTTTATTAGTAGGTACTTATGTTTAGTATGCATTGCACCCGTGCGAAGGGGCGGGTAGCTATTAATAAGATAAAATAACAATGTTGACAGGTTGACAACTAAGCCGCTCCGCAAGCCGCTGACGACCGCGCCGCAGAGCGCCGAGACCTCCATACGGGACCTGGGGCTACGCCCCGCGGCCGCGCCCTCCGGGGAGGACAAAGAGAACCAACTGGGTAAGACAATTTTTAAAGTGTTCAAAGAAAATCTTCTTAGTCAGACTGACACTATGACTGGGTCAAAAATATACCATTCTAATTTATTATTTTTTAATGTTTATTATTTACTTCACAAGTATGTTGAAAAAGTCGCATGGAAGTCCTCGGCTCTCTTAAGACCCTCGCCTAGCGCCTCGGGTTTCAGTGACGCCTCAGCGGTATACACCAACATTATACACTTGTACCATAACTATTCATAAATAAACTAAAATTAGTTTTTTTTAGTTACCGTGCTTATTATTTATAGGTTTTTTTCAGTGTGTTTTGGTTTGTTTGTATTTCCAGACGGCGGGAATGAGCCGCCGCACCCGTCCGGGGTGAAGCTGACGCGGCCCGGGTACTACACCATGCCCACGCTCGACGAGATGCTGGGTGAGTCGACCTTATGTGACTTATAGATATGTTTATGGTTTATAAATAGGGTACTCATGAGTAATATAGGGTAAACTTTATTTATTTTTGACGTGACAACGTCTTATAAATTGGTTTGCCGGGTGACACTTCAAGAAACTGCGTTACGCTCCGCTCACGTTATGCGCTCACAACGAGAGCGAGTGAGAGGCACGCGTCCCTTCCACTCGGGCATGGTTAGCCCGCCTAAGAGCGAGAGAGACAGACATAAAAAGTGAAAGGCCCGCGTCCCTTCCGTAAAATTATTTTACCACTCAAAGTCGTTGTCACGTAAAACTTTCGCCCGTATACCGACTTTACAGGCAACCAATTTTTTTTATAGAACAAGAAGTATTTAAATTAATTTATTGTAATTACCCATTTTTGCAAATAAATAAATTTTATTATTTTATTTTATTTTACAAAAAAATAATCAGTCTGAACAAAAACTTCAATCAAATAGATTCTTTTAAATGTTTGATATTAATTTATTTTGTCACCCGTGAACGTATCTTCTAAAATCCCATCTAAATTAAACTTCCATATTCACGGTTATTTTATTTGTATTTCCTCGAAATTCCTAATTGAACATTTTAAGATGAGCGATTGAACATTATTTGGTTTAACAAAAGTAAAAGTATTTACTATTCATTATTTTTATCAACTTCAGATTAAATTAAAATACGTTTAGATAAAGGGTGTATTAGCCTATTGCGGGAGATATTTTTTTTATAGCTACGTTCAAACGTTGGCTACACTTACTGGATATGGTATCACTTTGCAGTAACGATACGCTGCAGCTGAGATTAATTTTCCCCTAAATTTTGCGATATTTGGGAAAATCGGGCGGTCTTAGTTTCCATTTTAGCCACGAGCCATTAGATCTTTGTAGACCTAGTCTTACATTATCTTATCTTATACCTTTAAACGAGCAATTCTTGTATATACGAGTATATATATAGAATCTGAATCTCGGAAACGGCTCGAACGATTTTCATGAAATTATGTATACAGGGGGTTCTAGCTAGGTTTTATTTTTTTAAAACATCATTTTATGCGTGTTTTAGACAATGAAAAACTCCTACAATGTCATTAGAATACGATAACTTATTTCGCCACTGTTCTTTAAGTCTAAATGGCTCAGACGGAATATGCTCGCCCTCGGAGACAACAGGCCCCGGTTCGAATCCTGGTGGTTACTTTTTTTTTTGTTCTTTTTTTTTGCTCGCTCTCGGAGTCAACAGGCGCTCCGGTTTGAATCCTGGTGGTCCTTTTCTTTTTTTTTCTGAGAAAATCTTATCCTTAGCGTCTTTTAGTAGGTCTAAGTAAGTCATCACTTCGTAATTCGTACCTGCCTAAATATCATTTAAAAAAACCGGGCAAAGCTCGGTCGACCAGGTACTATTACTTAATCTGTGTCACAACTGTCTCGTCTGTCTTGCGGACCATGCTTAGGGCTCACGTAGTATAATTCTTCTTATCCGTTCTGATGACCTGATACGAGAATACTGACACGAACTCAGTTTTTCAAAAGTTTTAAACTGGTTTACGCGTAATATCAAAGAGTTTACAAATACTACGTATAGAGTTCGATTTTCCCAAAGAGATTGCATCTACTACGTATAGAGTTAGATTTTCTCGTCACTAGTAATTTAAAAAAAAAACTTCCACAATAGCGACAAGGCAAGAGAGATGCTACCCGTGCTTTCGGTGTAAAGCGTTTGTGCCAACTCTATACGTAGTATATGTAAACTCTGCATAATATCATATACTCACGTAATATCATTATTATTTATTTTCATCAATTATTATTTATATTATTTTCATTATTATAATTATCATATAATCACGTAAGTTGGTATAATATCGTCCGTGGTTGCAGCGTACAAGCGGCCGGACGGCAGGCTCGTGGTCCCGAGCCTGACGATCGGGCGCACGCACTACGGGAACGTGTACTACGACGGCGAGGTCGACGTCACCGGACTCGATTTGGACACTCTGGGTGAGAGAAATAAATATATCTTTTATCTACTCAGGATTAGCCCTCCTAAACTTCAGGGCGCACGGAATCATGCTAACGTTGGGAAGAGTGAGCGCACTCTTTCCGTTCTAGTCGGTTGTAGGAAGCGGGGGACGCCAGACGTTTTTACCCATCACTGATTTTGATAATTTTAAACATAAATATAAAAGATTACGCCTTCCTGTGCGTTCAAAAAGTGTTCTAATAATTTTAGAAACTCAAATCTAATGGAATTACATTTCGTGCGTACTTAATTTAAAATCTCTATATATAAAAAATGTTATGTTGGTTTGTGTACGCTTCAAAAACTCAAAAAGTTCTGCACCAATCGAGCTGAAATTTTACAATGATATAAAGGATGGTTTTTATCTATTTTTTGTATCACAATGTGCCACAGCGAAGCGTGGCAGGGTACAGCTAGTTATTTTATAATTACATACCGATTAAAATGGCTACCATCAGTGTGACAGAGAGAGAGAGAGAGAATAATACCAATTATAACTAGCTCGAGCTTATATGTCTTATTATGTATTATGTCTTAAACAGAGACAGATGTGTCTTAAATAGAGACAGATGTCACAGACGCAGTTGATTACCAATGTCAAGATGTTCAGGGCAAATCTTGAGTTCTACAATCTTTGTTTTATCTATAATTCTATACTATAAAGGTGAAGAGTTTGTTTGTTTGAACACTAGGATCTCGGGAACTACTGGCCCGAAATGAAAGGTTCTTGTTCTGAAGAACAAATAAGAATGATGAAATGTCTGACATAAGAAAAACATTACAAGAACAAATACAAATACAAAAATCTTTATTGCTGTTTGTAGGTAAGATAAGATGATACAAAACATTTTAAAAGTTGCCCCATACAAACTGGCCTCTGCGAGAGGCATGCAATATGTCTGGCAAGACAATTTGTTAGTCTTAATTTATAAATAAAAAAAATTAAATAATAGTCAGCTGATTAAAGTCTTCTTCTCCTCATCTTCTATTAATTTCTGGTTTTTATTTATGTCATCTGATTCTTCATCTTAGATTAATTTCTGGCTTCTATTTGGTTGTGATATATATTTGTGTGAGATAAATGTTTGGTGAGCACAATTTCGCCAACGTCTTGTTTCATCAGGATATTGTCTTGTGTTTTTGAGTTTGATCAATATGTCCATCCAGGGTCAAGAACAACATTAAAAATTTTGATTTACCCTCCGACTACCTTGGATTTGTGATTTGTACAACATTCTACTCACTAAGCCACGAGGCCAGTCAATCCCCCCAGATAATGTTTGTAAGATAGTGCTGTGCAAATAATGAACGTCCAACATTGTCTCCGCTTCCAGTCCACTTCCTGAACAAGGAGGTGATCATCTACCCCGAGGACGCGGACAAGCCGCCGGTGGGCGAGGGGCTCAACAAGCGCGCCGTCGTCACCCTCGACCAGATCTGGCCGCGGGACAAGACGGAGAACCGGCCCATCACCGACCCGGACCGGTGAGATACCCACACTTACCACACTGTACATTACTATACGACAGGTCCTGCAATTATATTAAATTACTAGATGTCCGCCCCGGCTTGCCCCGTGGAACATATATAACACTTTTTACATAAATACACGGGTAACTCACGTTTGATATAGTCAGTCCAGTCCGACTCAAGTTTCGATCCGTCCGGCGACCTTTTTCAAGGAGAGTGCGCGCGCGTGAGTTACCCGTGTATTTATGTAAAATGTGTAATAACCACGTTAGTTTTCATACTAATATATAGCACTCATCGAGATCCCGTACATATCCAACGGTGAACAAATTTTAGAAATCGGTTCAGTCATTCTGCTTTCAAACAAAACACCTCTTCAGCTACCTGCTACGCCACCTGTCGGAAATTGGTCGTACCAACACAGAGATTAGCAAAGGTTTTATATTCAAGAGGTATGTAATCTGTGATATTCAATGACGCAATCTTAGACACATGCTGTCATGTGTCATGTCAAAGCACGAAACGTACGAAAACTCTCAAAAAGGAATATTTTTTCCCGATTTTGTTACATTCTTGATTCATGCTCCGCTTCTATTAATAGGAGCGTTATATTCTATAGCCTATAGCCTTCCTCGATAAATGGACTATCCAATAGAAAAAGAATCTTTCAATTTGGACCAGTACTTCCCGAGGTACTAGCGTTCAAACAAACAAACTCTTCAGCTTTATAATATTAGTATAGATTTGATATAATGACAGTAATAACATATGTACCAATTTTAATTTTGATATTGTTTTTTAGTTTAACTTACTTTATGATCATTCAAAGCTGGATGGGCAAGTCCATTTTAAAAGTACGAAATTGTTAGAAAATGTATTTACCATTGGATAACCCATTCAATTTCAAGTGACTTTTGTTATGCAACCAGTTTCCTAAAAACAATATTTAATATAGCTACCATACAAACTTTACGCGTGACGCATAGAGAATACGACAGTGTGACGTCACGTTTCTGTAGTGATTTGCATGAAGCGTTTTTGGAAAAGTTCAAAATTGTGAAATTAATAAAATCGTGATATCACGGGAAGTTTTTAAGATAACAAAGTAAGTCATTCACCTATGTTTCAGTTATTGAGTAGCCTTTTTTAACATTAAATTAAAAAATGAGTCGACATGCCTATTAGGACATAATGAAATGATTTCTATTTGGAGTCTGGCTAACGAAAGTAGATACTGCCAAAGCGCGGCAAATTTAAAATATATTAGCATGGCATCCCTAAACTGGAAATCTCGCCAAAAATAAACACGAGCCAGCCGCTACGATACATCAAAAACACGCCATTTTGTTGCGTCAGAGATAGGGATACCATACACTGATTCTGATTCTACCAAATCTTTCGGAAAAATCAACGAAAATTATTTTCTTAAAATAAAATTGCATAAGCTTTTCTCTAATAAATAGCGTAATTAATAAATCTATTTATTAGGGCAACTTAAGGGTTAGCGTTGCTCTTCTACGTCGTACTTATTTTTGATGAATGCAATTTTAGAACACGTACGAATTTTTAAAACTTAATTCATATAATGTTTAAATCAGTTTGTTTTAAAAATGTCTTTTTGGAATCAAGTGTCCCTAAGTACTTTCTGTTTAAAATATCCCAGTTCGTAGGGTAAATACCCGATGGTAGGAACACTTAAGTGTTGTCATGGAAAAACTATGCAAAAAAATCCTGTATCTACTTTCGTTAGCCAGACTCGTATGCATAATTGTCATTTGTTAATGTCTAAAAATTTTTATATTTACATGCTTAATTGTATTATTTTATATTTTATTTTTTTGCTTTTATATTCCATTTCTAGGGTTCCGTAGCCAAATGGCAAAATACGGGGACCCTTATAGATTCGTCATATCTGTGGGTATGTCTGTCTGTCTGTCCATCCGTCCGTATGTCACAGCCACTTTTCTCCGAAACTATAAAAACTATACTATTGAAACTTGGTAAGTAGATGTACTCTGTGAACCACATCAAGATCTTAATACAAAAAATAGCAAAAAAAACAATAAATTTTAGGGGTGTCTCATACTTAAAACTGAAACTCAAAAATTGTGTC
Organism: Ectropis grisescens; assembly: GCA_017562165.1. Lineage (NCBI taxonomy): Eukaryota > Metazoa > Arthropoda > Insecta > Lepidoptera > Geometridae > Ectropis > Ectropis grisescens. Next base: position 11,673,298 of record CM029795.1, on the reverse strand, counting down.
CATCAAAACCATACGTTTGGTGTATATCTATCTATGGATAAGTCTTCAAAAATGAAATTAACGTTTCTAACATTTTTTTTTTCTAAACTGAATAGTTTGCGCGAGAGACTCTTCTAAAGTGGCTAAATGCATTTTTAGGATGCGGTCATTATCAGTAGAATCACTCCATAAAATAATACCGTACATCAAAACTGAATGTATATACGCATCATAAATTTCCTTCAGGTAGCATTCTGTTGCCATTGGTCGCAGTTGTATTAATGCGTAAATCCCTCGAGACATCTTATTACTGGTAGTACTTATATGCGTTTTCCAGGATAGAGCAGAATCGATCTCGAATCCGAGAAGCTTAACTAAAGTAGTAGTTTTCATAGACTTTGCAGCATCTATTTGAGGAATATTTACTGTTGGTTCAATACCATAATGTTAGTTTTTCCGAATTCAAGTTAACTCCATTCATACTAAACCAATTACTCAACATTTTCATATTCCATGCAATTTTGTCAATCAATTCCTCCATATTTTTAACCGATTTCCAAAAAGGAGGAGGTTATCAATTCGAACCCTTTTTTTATTATGCATGTTACCTGATTTCTCGAGAACCCCCGAACCGTTTTGGATTAATAAAAACTTGTGTTGCACAAAAAAGGGTAAAATAAACTATTTTCGTACAAAAAATTAAACCGACTTCAAAACCACAAATAGGCACTGAAAAACGAAAAATGAACTAAAATCATTATTATAAGCGCTACTCGCTCATCTATTTGAAGTCGGTGCCAGTCAGGTCAAAAAGTTAGTAGATTAATGCTATGCAGGCACATGATACGAGTAAGTAGGCACAGGTAAGTAGTATCTATCCACTACCTGTTAGATTTGGCTGGTACCGACTTTAAATAGATGAGTGAGTAGCGCTTATAATAATGGTTTTAGTTTATTTTTCGCTTTTGAGTGTCTATTTGTGGTTTTGAAGTCGGTTTAATTTTTTGTACGAAAATGGTTTATTACTGGTTTATTACTACTAACAATTACTGTAGTGTCATCGGCACATTGAATTAATTCTCCGTGTTATAAGCCAGATGATTTAAAAATAAAAGAAACATTTATTTTTTTAAATAAAGAGTGACGAGACGATCATGACATGTGCCTGATGCAAACAAAAGCAACATGCCTGACACATAACAGCACAGTGACACGCAGCTATTGGAACATGAAGAGTCTAAATCATTACCTAGCACTGCACTGCGCTCGTCACCCAGAGATCTAACATTGTATGTCCAAAAGAGGAACCTTGGGGTACGCCAATATTTACTTTTTGTGGAGCAGGTCTAACTGATTTTCCATTTAATTTAATTTCTACTATTTGCTGACGATCGGTCAAATACGATTCTAGCAATTTCACGAATTTACCTTTCATTCCGTACACTTTTAGTTTCTCTATTAAAAGCTTGTGATAAACCGAGTCCAAAGCCTTAGATAAATCTATGAAAATAGCTGCAACTTTCATTCTTTCATCAAGGGATGTTATAACTTTATTTATAAAAACATGTGCAGCAGTTTTAGTTGATTTACCCTTTCTATAGGCATGTTGAGTATCTGACAATGCATTATGTTTATCTAAGTGTGACATAATTTCTCTAGATAACACTGATTCTATTAGCTTTGAAAGTGTGGGTACAATGGCTATTGGTGTGTAGTTTTGTCTCCTTTTCCATTAAATAAAGGACATAGGAGGAAAATTTTTAATGCTTCTGGCTATTTTCCTAATTGTATCATGTTATTGACCAAATATGTGAGATGATCCAGTAATAGTTGCATAATTTGGTACAGAAAACAGCCGGATATATCAAAATGTATTTAATGTTCGAAAGCTTAATTTTAACCTTGGCCAGCTTTAGTAACTGATCTGGTTTGAACTCTAAAAAAAACCTGTCCCCTGTCCATAACCACCTAAGCCACCCTGTCCATAGGGTTCTGGGCTATCCGTGCTCTGTCCAAAACCTCCGCCTGAAATAAATAAAGATAAGTATTAGTAAAACAATATTACTTTTTTTCTATCGGAATGCTCGTAGCTCGAAAAAGCGACATCGTTTCATGGTTTATGTTCGATAGACACGAACGAAGAGATTTGACTCTACTGTTGTGATAAGAACGTCTAGGCAAAGTCAAAGTCAAAGTTCTTTATTGATAAATGTACAATTTACACGTCAATTTTATAAAAAAACAAAATAAGAGTATACAAAGAGTATACATTTTTAAAGTTTAAATTGAACTTTATATTGTACGATAATAGGTATCGTACAAATAAGTGTCAAAAATTAAAATATATGTACTTATTACAATTGTAATGAACAATGTCAATTTTTTACAATTTTATTGTGAGTTTGCCATCACTATATAAAAACTCGCTGTAACTATAAAAAGTTTGATCGATAAGCCAGCTTTTTAATCGGTTTTTGAAGCTACCCGAACTCGGTGCTAATTTAACTGTTTTAGGAAGAGTGTTATAAACTTCCGGTCCCATAATGTGAGTCAGTTTTTCCGATCTCGCGAGAGAGTGAGGTATACTATCCAGCTTGTCCGCGTTACGTATATTGCGCGAATGTCTCTCCTCGCGTGTCGTATGAGTCTAAGTTGTTTCTGACATACACAGCTACTTGGTAGATCAAGATTGCAGGCAACGTAAGTATGCCAAGCTCTTTGAAATATGGTCTGACGGATGTGCATTGCGACACGCCCACGATGGCGCGTATGGCACGTTTTTGGGCGCGGAAAGCACGCTCCCAGTCGGCAGCGCGTGCGTATAGTTCGGCTCCGTACTGGTTTTTAAATAATTTTGGAAAATAAATAAAAACCAGCTTGTGTGTGAATTGATTGCTAGAATTTTATTGAATACGTGTCTAATACAAAGATCGTGGAAAGGGTGAGAGAGGAACAATTTTATTGGTTGAAGAATATATCACGTCATGTAGCTGTGATGCCATTGGCTGATGATGACGCGATATTTGCCGTGCTACAAAATAAAGGAAATTTCGTGAAAGTACATTAGAATGAAACTAGGTGTCGCTAGGGGTTGTTTTTGGCGTGAACATAAGCCCCCGGCCTTGAAAGGGCTGGCTTTCAACAGCTGCTACTTCAGGTCTTCATTGTGGCTTCATCGCTGACAAGTGGGCAAATTTTGGTGTATGATCTCCTCACTATGCCGGATCCGGTTTGCACGTCTGCCACTCTTGCGATACCATCTTTGCCAGGGATGGTTCTGACTATACGTCCCAGATGCCATTTCAGTGGTGGAAGTCTGTCGTCTTTGATGACCACTAGTGTGTTAGGATGCAGGTCTTCGGTGTGCTCTCTCCACTTGATGCGTGTTTGTAGCTCGGAGATATATTCTTTAGACCAGCGTGCCCAGAAGTGTTGCCTGATCTGCTCCATCTGCTGGTACCTGCTGAGTCGACTGGTGCTGACATCGCTCAGGTCATCAGAAACAGGCGCAGTCAAGGTACGGCCGACCAGGAAGTGAGCAGGACTGAGGGAATGTAGTCGTGAGGATCCGAAGATATGGGTGACAAGGGGCGAGAGTTTAAAACAGCTTCTATTTGTGTCAGTACCGTGCTAAACTCTTCAAATGTAAGATGTGCGTTACCTATTACCCTACGTAAGTGGTACTTACAAGATTTTACCCCGGACTCCCAAAAACCGGCCATGTGAGCAGCGTATGGAACAATAAATCTGAATTTAATTTGTTGACTAGTAGCATAATCTATAATATCTGAACTACATCTCTTTAAAAATTGTGCGAAATCGTTTCTTAGACCCACGAAGTTCTTGCCATTATCAGAGAAAATCTCTGCAGGTTTTCCGCGGCGTGATAAGAACCGTTTTAAAGCTAATAAGTAAGCATCAGTCGTCAGATCGCTGACGAGCTCCAAATGTATTGCGCGTGTGACGAAACAGATAAACAAACACACATATGCCTTTATCAAACGAGCGCCTCTGCCTTTGCGGTTTAGTATGTAGACAGGCCCACAGTAATCAACGCCGCATTTAAGAAACGGATGAGTAGGGGTTACCCTCTCTGAAGGTAAATTACCCATCAAAGGACTCAAAGTTTTACCTCTCAAACGTTTGCATGTAACGCAGTCGTGCACTACCTTGCGCGCGAGATTTCGTCCACCTAACGGCCACCAGGTGTCGCGTATGTGGTATAACAGAGCTTGCGGCGCCGCATGTAAAAGTTTTCTGTGCTCATTACGAAACAATAATAACGTAAAATGATGTTTTCCTAGTAATAAAATAGGATGTTTTTTTGTCAATAGAAAATTCTATCGAGTATTGAATACGTCCACCTACTCGTAAAATGTTTTGTTCGTCTATAAATAAACTGTACTTACTTAAATTGTGTTTATTTTTTTAATTGCTTCTTTTGAGATACAATATTATACTCATTAGGGAAGCATTCTAATTGTGTTAATTTAATTAATAAAGTAGTCGATTCTTTCAGCTCCTCGCTACTAATACCACCTAAGCGTTTGTTGTTTTTATTGCGTGTGTTATGTATAAAGCGTAAGACATACGCTGCGGTGTGTATCATGCGAGAAAATTGAGAGAATCGCGAAAATGGGAATATACTGTCATTAGTGGTAGCGCTGGTGTCTTGTGTTAAAAATGACCGAATGTTTGTTTTAATTTCCGGTAAACTGTGTGTGTCATCGTTTGTAGGAACTTGAGTTAAATGATCAAAATTTAAATCGCTATCATATAGGAATCGCGGCCCTTCCCACCATAAACTGGAATTGGAAAGTTCATCCAGGGTGGCTCCACGTGACACTAAGTCGGCTGGGTTGTGTTTACCACTTACGTGCCGCCATGGAAGATCCTTAGTGAGATCGTGTATTTGTGAAACCCTGTTTTGTACAAACTGTTTTAATAAGTTAGGAGCCATACGTAACCAACCAAGTACAATGGTTGAATCAGACCAAAAGATCGTGCTACTGAACTGACAATGAAGTGAGTTAATTACTTTATCGTATAGCTTAGCACTAACAGCGCTCCACATAACTCCAAGCGTGGTATAGTGATAGGCTTTTTAAGGGTGCGACTTTGCCCTTAGAACAAAGTAGACGCACTGAGACCACCGAATTTTCAGTAACTGTGCGTACGTAAATGCAAGATCCATATGATACTTGTGATGCGTCTGTAAATATGTGTAGCTCGATGTGTGTGTAACTGTGATAGCTATCAATGACATGACGCGGTACGCGGATCGTATTGATAATAGAAAGTGATTTAACAAACTGGTTCCAAATCTTCGTGACGTCATCAGGCAACTCATCATCCCACCCTAATTTTAATAACCATAAACGTTGTAATAAAACCTTAGCGAGCATTATAGTGGGACTAAGAAGGCCTAACGGATCAAAGATTTGTGAAATGTGTGACAGAATTGTGCGCTTAGTTACTGACTCATTATTATTTTTAAATTCATAATGTGAGTTAAAATGAAATTCATCACTTGTACTGTACCAACCCATCCCTAGCGTTTTAGAACTACTACTGTTATCACTTAATGTAAGCTCTTTTAATGTGTGACTTGAGTCAGGTGAAATTAATGACAACTCATTGTCATTGCATTGAAAATTAAAGATCCATTTCCGTAATGGAAAACAGCCCGATTTTAGAACCTGTGCGGTTTGACTACAGATGTCCAACAATTTTTCCCTGTCATCCGTGCCAGTAATCATATCATCAACATACATGTCTTCATTAATTATTCTTTTGACATCAGGATCTTCACATTCAATAGCTAACTGTTTTACGCAACGAACACTTAAGAAGGGTGCTGAGGCAGTACCGTATGTGACAGTGTTCAAACGATAAACGCGCAGTGGTTCTGTGACATCGTCACGCCATAAAATAAGTTGTAAATCGCGTTGATGTTCAGCAATTAAACACTGCCGATACATTTTCTCCACGTCGGCGCAGGCTACGTATCGATGTTGCCTAAATCGTAACAGTATTGCGAATAAATCCCCCTTGTATAGGTGGGCCTACCATTTGTAAATCATTAAGTGATAATTTCGAGCTAGAAGCAGCGCTCGCGTCAAACACAACGCGCAACTTCGTCGTGGTGCTGTGTTCACGAAACACTCCATGGTGTGGCAAAATATAGTGAGGTGAATTATAAGATTGAACTTCAGTCATGTGACCTAAATTCTCGTATTCGTGAATGAAATCAGAATATAACTGTTTATACTCTTTAGAGCGCTGTAAACGCCTTTCAAGAGCGTAAAAACGACGTTCAGCTTGAGGATACGTATCCCCCTAGAACTTCGGGTGACTGTTTAAAAGGAATGCGAACACAGAACCTTCCGTCGCCGTTGCGTGTGGTGGTGCGAACGAAATGCTCCTCACATGCCCGCTCCTCGTCAGTCTGCGTGCACCGAGTGCTGGGTACCTCCTCGAGCTCCCAAAACTGCCGTAATAGGGTGTCTGTTGTGTGTGTGAAATTACACTGAATATGTCCTTCATTGTGTGTGTGTGAATTGATAGGACCTGAAATTATCCAGCCTAATTTTGTGTTAAGCAAATAAGGTCCATTTTGCAACCTAATTTTGCCTATAGTAAGTAGATCCCAAAATTTATCTGCGCCTATTAAAATATCTATATTTTGGTAATCTAAAAACTGAGGATCTGCCAATTGCACACCGTCAGGAATACTAAATTTCGCATCCGTTTGATAAACAAATGGCATATCTGAAGTAATCTGTGGTAAAACAAAACATTGAAGATTCGTAGTGTAGGTATTTATGTGCGATTTAATTTCAATTTCACAGATTTGTGTGCACTGTGTCACTGAATTTCCTACACCGCGAATCTCGTGAGTGGACTGTATTAATTGTGTGCCTAATAAATTACATAAGGATTTCGAAATAAAACATCGTTGACTGCCGTTGTCTAATAATGCGCGTACAATGTGAACAACATTATTATTGCCAATAACTTCAACTAACGCAGTCGATAACAGGACCGGTTTTATGTCAAAGTTTTGTATGTGTGATGCGTGAATGTTTGTGTGACCGCTGATAGACACGGTTGCTGGTGTGCTCGAAGAGGATGGGACGGTTGCGACAAGAGAGGGGGGCAGGCGAGTCGGAATGAAGCAGTGAGTTATGTTTTTTAGAGCATTTTTTTGCACGGCCCATATCGACACGACTCGACATTATGCCCTGCGCGTAGGCAATTTTCACATAAATTGTTATCTTTAATAATTTTAAGTTTCGAATTTAGATCACTATCTAAAAATTTTACACAAGAATAAATTGGATGATTTACTTTGCATAAAACGCAGGCCTTATCGAAAAACTGCCGTTTTTGTGTTTTATATGTGCTAGAAACATTACAGTGCGATTTTTGTTTATTATTGCTAATGTACTGCGTTTTAGTAACTTCGTTTTGTTGTTTGTTGTGATCGCGCTCGCGCGATACTTGTAATGTTTCCAACATGTCTGACCGGTTTTTCAGAAATGTCATTAAATGATCCAATTTAATCCTAAATTGAGAATCGTGTGACGTCAGTGTGCCTTTATATTGCTCCCATTCGCGCTCAGTAGTTTTATCTAGCTTTGAAACAACCATATAAACAACTAGCGTGTCCCATGAATCCGTCGGCTCACCCAGTGTATTTAATGCACGAAGATTCTTAAGAGTAGTGTCTATTAACTTTCTCAATAAAATGTGTGACTCTTTGTTTAACGGTGCTATATTGAACAATGACTTGACGTGATTATGAATTAACAACCGGTGGTTGTCATATCTATGTAATAAAAGCTCCCATGCTATAGAATAGTTATTAGATGTTAATTCTAATGAGTCAATAACTAAAATTGCACTGCCCTTTAGTGCTGATTTTAAATAGTGAAATTTTTGGATGTCGCATAGTTCCGTCGATTGGTGAATAAGCGACAGAAAAGTGTCCCTAAATTCGAGCCAGCCTTCATATGAACCGTCAAAGGTTGGCATAGGTATAATAGGCAGTTTAATTGTATGTAACAGCTGTTTAGCGTTGGTGGAGCTCGTTTCGACTACGTCATTGCCTACAGGATTTAACAGGGATTCAGCGTAAGCCTGTATACTGTAATAAGTATCTTCAAACATTTCCCGTTGTGTTAATTGATCATCTAGATTGGAGTCATTGACAGCTTCTTCGATATTAGTTTGAATGCGGTTAAATTCAGTATACAAGCCCGTGGCTCCCTGTATCCTTAGTTTCAAATCATTACGGTTTTGAGAAGTTAAATCAAACGTATCACAATTTGAATTTACGTAATTAACGAACCTTGTGAGTCTAGCCTTAAGAACTCCGCGTTTTTTAACGAGATCACGAATTAATTGTTCAGATTTTTCATCACCGTCGCCTCTAATAGGTGACTTATCACGAGAATTATCTTGGCTCATCATGGCAGTCAAAGAAAGTCGGGATACTCACCGTGTAAGCCCTGGAACAGCCTCGGTGTGCTAGCAACGGCACTAAGCTGCTAAAGACTTAAACCCGGTACTTCTGGCACTAGCAGGCACGGTTCTAAACACAAATAAACACAGGATTAGGTAAATAAGGATGGATGGTCAACCGTTTTGTGTGTTCCTGCGTGTCCTGTGTACTCGTACTCCTTGGCAACTTCCTTCCAATTTTGCGATTGTAATAGGTATTTCTGTAATCCAAAGGTGCTTCTTCTGATTCGGATCGTAGGATCAATTTTTATGTATGCGCTTTTATATATCTTGTGGATTATAAGTTTTAAATAATTTTGGAAAATAAATAAAAACCAGCTTGTGTGTGAATTGATTGCTAGAATTTTATTGAATACGTGTCTAATACAAAGATCGTGGAAAGGGTGAGAGAGGAACAATTTTATTGGTTGAAGAATATATCACGTCATGTAGCTGTGATGCCATTGGCTGATGATGACGCGATATTTGCCGTGCTACAAAATAAAGGAAATTTCGTGAAAGTACATTAGAATGAAACTAGGTGTCGCTAGGGGTTGTTTTTGGCGTGAACACCGGGAATGCACCGTGGCGAAGTAACACGAACGAGATACATCTGCAGACACCACTCGGGATACCCGTCTTAGTGCAAAGCACGCACTGCTTACTTTAGCACACATCTTGTCGATGTGGTGTTCCCATGTCATGCAGCGGTCAATCTCGAACCCCAGAAATGTTGTGCTTTGTACCTGCTCAATCCGGACCCCGTCAAGTAAGACTTTTAGCGATTTTGTACAGTGACCCGATAGACAAAAGTGAATAAAATGAGTCTTTTTGGAGTTTACCATAAAACCGTTAGCACGAAACCATGTGTTTAAACCGTTAATTACAGTATTTAATTTATCTTCTAATTCCTCTATCGAAAGGGCGGTTACTATGGCAGCCACATCATCTGCATACATGAATATGTCTGCACCCTTTACGGCGTCAGGTAGATCGTTCAATAGGAGTGAAAACATGATGTTTGAAACTGACGAACCCTGCGGCACTCCCATAGATGAAGACAATGGGTCTGATTTATTATCGCCATCGCCAGCATCCACCAGTTGAGAGCGGCCTCGTAACATGTCAGTCAACACAGCGTATGATTTCCCAGCTATGCCATAGTGTTTCAGCTTTAAAGCCAAGGTCTCATGGTCTGCGACATCAAAGGCCTTCGATAAGTCACAGCACAAGACTGCCACTTGCTGTTTGCGTTCACGAGCAGCCAACACATTACGAACCACTTCACGCGTTAGAGAAGTTGTAGACCTCCTTCGCGGTATGCGTATTGTTGTTCACACAGCGCGTCGGTTTCCGATAGGTAGGCCACTAATCGCGAACTCAAGCCATTTTCGAACACTTTGGCTATTGCTGGTATAATCGATACCGGTCTGTATCCATCAATGTCATCCCTTTTGCCTTTGCCTTTAAATATCGGGGACACTTTTGATATTTTCAGCGGTGACGGGTACGAGCCTTCCCTAAGACACTTATTAAACAGTGTGGCGAGAACTGGAGCTAGGGGCAAAATTGCTAGTTTTAGTAGCTCCATCGACACACCATATATGTCTTTTGACTTTTTTGGGGGTATTCTAGACGAGACTATGCGGAATACTTCATCCGCCGAGAAACTGGTCAGTCTGAGAGAGCGGTTAGTTGGATGACGCGCTGAATACGCTGCCTGAGTGGGTTTTCCCCGATGGTTACAATCTTTGAGTCTTCAAATCGAGAGTGAATCGGTTTCTTCTAGGTAAACACGCTCCATGGTAGACCGCATCGTCGCTTAACATCAGGCGAGAGTGCGGTCAAGTGCCTATAAAAGTTAAAAAAAAACAAGCAGGAGCGCGCGCAGCTTGCTACTATTGTTATATTATTCGTTAAAATGAAAATAAAATCGGCCAGATAAATGCCGAAAATTTTCGAAAATAAGATGTGCCTTTATTTTAATATCTCAGTTTTGTTAGACGAAATGCATTTGCGTATCGTGTAGGGGCACGGCGAGGCGTGTCGAGCTCGACGCCAATAAGAGTGCTTCCTCTACCGAATACAATCCTCACAGGTTTCTCCAGCAGTGGATTGGCAGCACACACTGCAGATTGAACTGCTCTCCAGGTCCTGAAGATAGGGAGTACGGCCCACAGCAATACTGGCGCACCCCTTTCTCTTCAACAGCCTTTCTCTGTAGCTTCACCACGTTGGCTTTTTTTTTTAAATAAAAAAAAGGTAAAGGCAAGGTAGCACAGACAGGTTGCACGTGAACGAAAGGAGTTTGCTGTCAATACTTAGTACATTTTTTTTTAAATAAAGAGTTACGAGATGAGCAGGACGTGTGCCTGATGGTAAGCAACATGCCTGCCACATAACAGCGCAGTGACACGCAGCTATTGGAACATGAAGAGTCCAAATCATTACCTAGCGCTGCACTGCGCTCATCACCCAGAGATGTAAGATGTCATATCTCTAATGTAATTTCTCTGGATACATTTCCCTTCAAACCGGAACACAGTAATGTTTGCACATTACTGCTTGGCGGTAGAATAACTGGCAAAGGTTCGATTCACTCTCGATTTGAAGACACAAAGATTGTAATCATCGGGGAAAACCCACTCAGGCAAAGTATTCCACAGCCTAGACGTTCTTATCACAAAATTAGAGATCTCTTCGTTCGTGTCTTTGGAACATCAACCATGAAACGATGTCGCTTTTTCGAGCTACGAGCATTCCGATAAAAAAAAGAGCAAGGTGGTATCAGATCATGCAAATCAGTCTCTCCGAAGTGTATCCGATAAAAAACCGATAGGCTAGCAATTTTTCGGCGATGTTCAAGATTTTGAAGTTTTTCCCGCACAAGAGTATCATTGCCTATGAGCCTTTTGGCACGTCTCTCGATCGATTCCAGGGCTGATCAGCTGATACTTAGCTGATCCATCCCAAAGGTGCGAACAGTACTCCACACAGGAGCGAATCTGTGCTTGATATAAAGTGTGTTTCGTGGTATAAAACCGTCCATAACTTCGGCCGATATATCGTTTATCGGACTTCGTAGTAGACCTGCTGGTCACGGTGGCCGAGCCCTCTAGCCTCGACAATGCTTGGATTGCCCCGGGTGGGGGCCCGGGTGATTTATCATCTCTCTCCCGGATTCGTTATTTTGTGTCAGTATCGGAGCTCAGCTCACACTTGGCCTATTTGTAAATTGTTTTAAAATCAAGATTTTTGGATTTGAGTGCGTTATTGGTAGGCTTGAAGGAGATACAGATTTTGCTGCGCGCCTGAACTGAAAAAAAAATGTGTGCCTAAGGCTATGAACACATGGAGCGGTTTCCAACCGCGACGGGCGGCGGTTTTATTTCAAAGCTCACGAGACCGCGGATTTTTGCAGTTTCGCAGCCGCCGCGGGTGATATTTTCGCCCGCGCCGTTATGTCCCGTTACGCTCATTGTACGCTTGCACCGCATCTATCAATGTTTTGAAATGGCGTATTTACGTTAAACTGTCGTCCGTAAACCAACCGACTTTACAGACGTGACAACGTCTAATAAATCGATGAACGCCGGCTGCATGCACGAAAAAATGTCCCGTTACGCTCGTTGTCCCGTTACGTTCATTGTACGCTTGCGCCGCGTCTATCAATGTTTTGTTATGACGTTGTCACGTTAAACTATCGTCCATAAAACAACCGACTTTACAGACAACCATTTTTTTATTGATTAATACATACTTGCAGTTGTGCTGCGGGAAAAAGCCAGCTGTAACAGAATTATATAATAATTAGTACACTAGTTGGGAAAACGGAGTGCCCCAGGTTCAAATCCCACGCGCACCACTGTCTTTTCGAAGTCATATGCGTAATGCCGCTAACTTAAAACGGCGAAGGGAAACTTTGTGAGGAAACCGACATGTACCTAGAATCTTTCGAGGTCGTGTGTCATCCACCAACCCGCACTGGGACAGCGTGGTGGATTATTACCTTGATTCTCTCTTTGTGAGAAAATGCCCCGAGTCCCAGCTGTGGGAACATTTGGTGGTGGTGCTATGCTCATGCTTATGTATTTAGGTTTCACAAATTTTATGAAAATTAGTTGAATTTTTTGAATTTAATGTATAAATTTAACACGCACGCACGTTTTGTTTTTCAGTGAATCATTTCAATATCTATACTAATATTATAAAGTTGAAGAGTTTGTTTGTTTGAACGCTAGGATCTCGGGAATTACTGATCCGAATTGAATGATTCTTTTTCTATTGGATAGTCCATTTATCGAGGAAGGCTATAGGCTATAGAACATAAAGCTACTATTAATAGAAGCGGAGCATGAATCAAGAATGTAACAAAAACGGGGAAAAAATCCTTTTCGAGAGTTTTCGTACTGTGCTTTGACATGACAGCTTGTGTCTAAGATGGCGTCATTGAATATAAATAAACTTTTGCTAATCAAATTCGTTTCAAAATCTGAGTTGGTACGACTAATTTCGACAGATGGCGTAGCAGATAGCTGTAAGAGGTTTTTTTATTTGATAGCTACATTCTCAAGAATGACTGAACCGATTTCAGTCATTCTTTCACTGTTGGATATGTACGGAATCCCGATGAGTGCTATATATGTACCACGGGCGAAGCCGGGGCGGGCATCTAGATATATAGCATTTATGTATAAACAACATCAATGATTGGGTGTTTAAGTATTTGTTCCTCAATCTCGACGTCTAAATGGATTTGTTGAAATTTGGAAACTTTAATAAGATAGCCAATTGCCTGTCCCTGGTCACTCCGGTTCCACACTTTTTTTTTCGGTCAACTGTTACTGGTACTGTAGTGCCACAACCACGAAGCGTTCGAAAACACGATTTTATTAATAACCTGTAGCGCAGAAATGTATTTACTGTGGTTTTTAATCTTTAGAAATATACATAAATGGCGTTTAACCAGGTTTAATTTTTTTCGGCCATTTCAATGGGGCGTGTTCAAGACGTAAAAAGACCTGTCAAATACAGTTCGCAATTTCACCGTAGGTGGGCCACTGTTTTATTTTGTTAGAGAAATTTCACAAAAACCAACAGTGGCGCCACACTTGACAATATTTAGAACCATCTTTGACAAGTCTTTTTGCGTCTGCAAAACGCCACATTGTTGGAATGTGTTCGCTGTCGCGTCGGAAACAATGGTCGAGGAGCAAAAGTACTCTTTCCGAGCTGGTGGGATGAAAAGTATATTAACCAGTGCGTCCTACCCGTTATGACCTACGGTGGCTAAACGTGGACACTGACAGTCAAAATGGTCCGAAAGCTCAAAGCTCCTCTGCGAGCTATGGCACGGGCTATGCAGTGCCGGATTAAGCCATCGCGGGGCCTGTAGCAATTACTGTCAAGGGGCCCTTGGTTTCCTTAGGTTTAGGAAGGTTAGGGTCAAGTTATGCAAGATATTTTCGCTACATATTTACAATCAGACAGACGTCGGAGCGCGGGGCCCGTAGCATTTGCTACTCTTGCTATAAGGCTAATCCGCCACTGGGGCTATGCTTGGGGTTTCTCTGAGGGATTGCATTCGTAATGAAGTAATTCGTCAGAGAACTAGAGTCACCGACATAGCTCAGCGTATTAGCCAACTGAAGTGGCAGTGGGCCGGTCACATCTGTCGCAGACCCGATAGCCGCTGGGGCAGACGGGTTCTGGAGTGGAGACCGCGAATCGGCAAACGTAGTGTAGGACGCTCTGAGACTAGATGGAGTGACGATATACGAAAGATGGCTGGTGGCGGTTGGAAATGTAAGACCGAGGATCGGGCTGAGTGGCGTATTATAGGAGAGGCCTTTGTCCAGCAGTGGACGAAAACAGGCTGGTGATGATGATGATGAAGGAAATATATAAAACTACGTCATAGACCACTCACCAAGGCAAAGATGGCGGCTGCTACAAGGTTCATATTGGCCTTCGACGAGGGCGCCCTACAACGGATGTTATGATCGAATAATATGTTAATCCACGTTCCGGCTCTTATATCTAATTTCACAACTGAACCATCATATTAATAACACATATTGTGTTAAAATTTGATATGTCGATGTTTGTTTGTATGTTCTGTTTTTAACCCCCGACCAAAAAAAGGGGTGTTATAAGTTTGACGTCGATGTCTGTCAGTCTGTCTCTCTCTGTGTGTGTCTGTCTGTGGCACCGTAGACTCAAATGGGCCGATTTCGATGCGGTTTTTTTTATTTGAAGGTTAATATCCGTGCGGATGTTCTTAGTTATGTTTGGTTAATATCGATTCAAAATGGCCGCTTCCACAAAATAGCGGACAAAATATTTCTTCACAACCTACCTCAATATGGATATCAAATGAAAGGGCCTGAACAGTAGAATACTATACAGAAATCCAAGATGGCCGCCACCACAAAATGCCGAATTGTATTATTTTTTTCACTACTACCTCAATATGGGTATCAAATGAAAGGGCTTGACTAGTAGAATGAACATCCGCGTGTCGTGCATTACTTTCCACGAATGATCGGACAAAACGAGATAGAGTGCTACAAACTTCGAATGACAGAGCAGGATGCAACGAAAGACATTAACGGGTTCCCATTTCGTTTTGACGTGACAACGTCTTATAAATTGGTTTGCCGGGTGACACTGCGTTAAAGCGCAAGAAACTGCGTTACGCTCCGCTCACGTTATGCGCTCACAACGAGAGCGAGTGAGAGGCACGCGTCCCATCCACTCGGGCATGGTTAGCCCGCCTAAGAGCGAGAGAGACAGACATAAAAAGTGAAGGGCACGCGTCCCTTCCGTAAAATTATTTTACCACTCAAAGTCGTTGTCACGTAAAACTTTCGCCCGTATACCGACTTTACAGGCAACCAATTTTTTTTTTAATGTTCGACGAGCAGTACATGTGCCTGATGGTAAACAACATGCCTGCCACATAACAGCACAGCAGAGACACGAAGAGTCCTAATCATTACTGCACTGCGCTCGTCACCCGGATATCTGAGATATTATATCTCTAAGCTGTGTAGTTTCTCTGGAAACATTTCCCCAACAAAACTAAACCGGAACACAGTAATGTTTGCACATTACTGCTTGGCGGTAGAATAACTGGTAAAGATGTCGTACTTACCCCGGCGTACTCCACTAAGAGTCCTACCACTACAATTTTTTCGTTATATATAATATTAGATGTCCGCCCGACTTCGCCCGTGATTTTTTTTTAACTTTTATATGTTTACACTTGACCGCCATCTCGCCTGATGTTAAGCGACGATGCGGTCTACGATGGAGCGTGTTTACATAGAAGAAACCGATTCACTCTCGATTTGAAGACACAAAGATACATTATATAGCACTCATCGAGATCCCGTACATATCCTACAGTGAAAGAATGACTGAAATCGGTTCAGTCATTCCTGAGAATATCGCTTTCAAACAAAAATCCTCCTCAGCTACCTGCTACACCACCTGTCGGAAATTGGTCGTACCAACTCAGATTTAGAAACAAATTTGATTAACAAAGGTTTATATTCAATGACGCAATCTTAGACACGTGCTGTCATGCCAAAGCACGATACGAAAACTCTCAAAAAGGAATATTTTTTCCCGATTTTGTTACATTATTGTTTCATGCTCCGCTTCTATTAATAGTAGCGTTATGTTCTATAGCCTATAGCCTTCCTCGATAAATAGACTATCCAATAGAAAAATAATCATTCAATTCGGACCAGTTCTTCCCGAGATCCTAGCGTTCAAACAAACAAACTTTTAATTAAACAGCTTTATAATATTAGTATAGGAAATTAGTATTAGGACATATCAAATTAAATCTTGAAATGTGAAGAAACAGAACAAAACTAGTCAATAAGACAAATAACACATTTATTGAACAACACTAAGTTTGTACAGATTGTAGATTGGTTCGGTCAATATAGTTGTTACATTCCAAACTATGTCATTGGTGATAGGATGTTATCATTTATTTGTATACCTACCTGATTTTTGCCTACTTCTCTTGTCATACAGTTAAGTACATTTTTTTTCTGCTTTATTTTTCTAATTAGGGTTCCGTAAAACATTAAAACGGAACCTTTATAGATTCGTCATGTCTGTCTGTCTGTCCGTCCGTATGTCACAGCCACTTTTTTTTCCGAAACTATAAAAACTATACTGTTGAAACTTGGTAAGTAGATGTATTCTGTAAACCGCATTCAGATTTTTATACAAAAATATAAAAACAACAATAAATTATGGGGTTGCCTAAAACTCAACATTTTTTTTTTTCATCAAACATGGATTTGATGTAAACGTGTGGGGTGTGTCTATGGATAGCTCTTAAAAGTCATTATGAGGTTTCTAATATATTTTTTTTGTATACTGAATAGTTTGTGCAAGAGACACTTCCAAAGTGGTGAAATGTGTGTCCCCTGTAATTTCTAAAGTAAGAAAATGATAAATCTAAAAAAATATATAATGTATATTACCATGCAAACTTCCACCGAAAATTGGTTTGAACTGGTAAGTAGTTTTTTTTTAGTACGTCATAAATACACTATTATAAAACTTCGATCAAAGTTACAACAAACTACAAGAATTATGTGTACTATATGTGTAAATGTTACTTGCTGCAACGGAACCCTTCAAGGGCGAGTCCGACTCGCACTTAGCCACTTTTTTTTTATCAGTAAACATGCGTAAAATTACCACCAAGGAAGGCACTGGATTTTCACGACACAGGACTTCACCTAGTGTGAGATCCAGGGTCCCTTAAACAATATAACTATTGTACTTGCCATATTGTTTTTTGCTCAAATAAATTTATTTATTTATTGTTCCCAAACGCTGAAAAAAACTTTGTTTAATTGTCAGTTTCATTCTAACCACAATTTGTGCTACTAAATTGCTACTTACAATATTACTAGATGTCCGCCCCGGCGTCGCCCGTAGTACATTATATAGCACTCATCAGGATCCCGTACATATACAACGGTGAAAGAATTACTGAAATCGGTTCAGTCATTCCTGAGAATATCGCTTTCAAACAAAACGGCCATACAAATCGGCCATCTCGAATCTATTAACCAAACATAGCTAAGAACATCCGCACGGATATTGACTTTCAAATAAAAAAAACCGCATCGAAATCGGCCCATCCGTTTGAGCTCTACGGTGCCACAGACAGTCACACACAGACAGACAGACATAACTTAATGTATGTTCCATGTACTTTTTTGAAATAAACATTAAACTATGTTAAACTGGTTTGTTAAAAAAAAACGTAGGTGAGAGATGTACTCGCCATTTATATTTATGCCACGTCCAACCCAATCCAGCGTCTTATACATCGAGAGAGTTTGAGAACAATTTGAGTAAAATTTGGCTTACATCATCAACATAAAACATGTGTATGTCAGGGCTGATGGGCTCACGATCTGAAAGTCTAAGTAGCACAACGTCAAACAAAGCGAAAAGTCTAGTGAGCAATCTGCCTAGTTAGCTAATCGCCCATGTAGCAAAACGTCTAACTATCATCAGGTCTATGTAACAAAACGTCTATTTAGGAAGTCGTCAATTTCTTAAAATGCCTGGACACTTAACCACAAAAATAAATATCATTATAATACCATGTGAGGGCAAGTATTACATACATGCAAACTCCTTGATTTGTTTTCTGTTGGCATGTAATCTTTTTAGTAGCGACACTTATTGTCAAGTGTGATATTTGATTGACATTAGGTACTCATGATTCCGGTATCGATTACTACTGCCATTCATAACCTGGCTACATATAAGTGATCGTGTTCAATATTATATGGTGATCTGACTTCCGAATTCTAAAATGGATGAAAAACAAACATTTACTTTCATCGAAAGTCAAAAGAAAAGGCGTGTGCTGTTGTTGAGTGGTCATAGGTACAATTTAAATTTAACGAATAAAGGAGGGTCGACTCTATGGAGATGCTCCCAGCGTAACGAGTGTAGTGCATCTGTTACTATTAATAAAGATGAAAATAAGATAATTCGTCAGTTGAAAGAACATACCTGTAAAGCTAATTTTGATAAAAATAGAACGGACATAGTAATGGATAAATGCAAGAAATTAGTTTGCCAACACGCAAAGCCTGTTCAGAAAATATTTGAAAAAGAATTCGGAAAAGTGGATGAAATTGAACAGGTACCTGATTTTAACTCAAAGAAAGATACATTGTTCAGGGCCCGTCGTACATATTTCAATGTTTCAAAACTGAGTACAAAAACTTAAATGATGTTAAAATTCCTGAAATTCTGGCCGATAAATTCCTTGTTTGTGAAGATGGTTGTAATATAATAATAAAATCTTAATTTTTTCAACACCTATAAGTAGAAAATGCATTGAAACTTTGAAAGGAAAAATGTTTTTATTGATGCAACATTCAAAGCTACACCCAAGCCATTCTATGAGCTCTTATCAATTCACGTTGATATTAATAGTTGTGATGAAACAACTTGTATTATGGGAGTTATATATGCATTGCTTCCTAACAAAACGCAAGATACGTACGAACGCCTCTTTGACCTAATCAAGCAGCATTTTAACATGGACATGTCGGTCATTAAATGCGATTATGAGATGGCGCTTATCAATGGAATAAAAAAGCTTTTCCGAACACTCAAATAACTGGCTGTTACTATCATCTTAATAAGGCCGTTTGGAAAAAGCTTCAACGTTGGGTCTTACTGAAAACAGAGAGTGCCGAGAAACTGTCAGAGTATGTTCAAATTTACCTCTGCTACCTTCTCAACACATTAGAGAATGTTGGACAAGCATTGTTGACAATGCCATCAAAAAGTGAGGAAATGAATATTTTTTTACATTACTTTGAAAGACAATGGCTACAATCATTGGCAGATATAATAAGTTGTCCTAGCTATTATAATTTTCGCACAAACAACGCTCTCGAAGGATGGCACAGGCGGCTGAATACTAATATAAAATCAAAACCAACCTTTCTGCTATTCCTCAAAACCCTTAGAAAAGAAGCCCTTTGGCAAGATCGTAAATACAAGAATATTTTATTTGAAGGAAATAAGAGGAAAAAGATCGATATAATGTTTAACGCCAAATATAAAAGAGAACTGCATAAGCTTGAAGGTCAAAAAGTTAGCCCATTTGAATTCTTGATAAACATTGGCCATATCAAAAGAATATTAGGTGCGTAATTTAAAAAAATATGTTTAGGAAGACTTTATCTTTTGTTTGTTTACTTTTGTTTGTTGTGTTGAAGAAGATTATTTTAGTTTATTTCAAATAAAAAAAAATATAGTTTTATACGACTTTTACTAATTATGATCTTAAGTGTACATAATGAAAAACTAACGACTTCCTAAATAGACGTTTTGTTACATAGACCTGATGATAGTTAGACGTTTTGCTACATGGGCGATTAGCTAACTAGGCAGATTGCTCACTAGACTTTTCGCTTTGTTTGACGTTGTGCTACTTAGACTTTCAGATCGTGAGGCGGCTGATGATCATAAAAGAGGACTCTTCCTTTTATCGTAAAAGTAATAAGTCCATAAGTTCTTACTAATGTCGTAAATTGAGCTGTTACTAATATCATAGAAGTGAACACTTACTGATATTGTAAAAATGAGTTCATACTGATAGTGTAAAACTGATCTCTTACTAATACCGTATAATTGATCTCTTACTAATACTATATAAGTGAGCTCTTACTGAAAGTGTAAGTGAGCTCTTACTAATACCATATAATTGATCTCTTACTAATACTATACAAGAACAAAATTAAAAATTTTGATTAACCCCCGACTACCTTAGATTTGTTATCTGTAGAACATTCTACTAGTCAAGCCCTTTCATTTGATACCCATATTAAGGGAATTGTGAAAAAGGAAATGTAATTCGCCATTTTGTGGTAGCGGCCATCTTGTATTTGAAATTTGTCATAGTGCAAAGTATTCTACTAATCAAGCCCTTTCATTTGATACCCATATTGAGGCAGTAGTGAAAAATATTATATAATTCGCCATTTTGTGGTGGCGGCCATCTTGGATTTGAAATTTGTTATAGCGTTTAGTACTCTACTAGTCAAGCCCTTTCATTTGATACCCATATTGAGGTAGGTTGTGAAGAAATATTTTGTCCGCCATTTTGTGGAGGCGGCCATTTTGAATCGATATTAACCAAACATAGCTAAGAACACCCGCACGGATATTAACTTTCAAATAAAAAAAACCGCATCGAAATCGGCCCATCTGTTTGAGCTCTACGGTGCCACAGACTGACACACACACAGACAGACAGACAGACATCGACGTCAAACTTATAACACCCCTTTTTTTGTCGGGGGTTAATAAATGAGCTCTTACTAATACCATGTAATTTATCTCTTACTAATACTATATAAATGAGCTCTTACTAATACCATATAATTTATCTCTTACTAATACTATATAAATGAGCTCTTACTAATACCATATAATTGAACTCTTACTGATATCGTAAAAATGCGGTCTTGCTGATGTTGTGTTTATATCACAAAAGTGACTTCTTACCAATATCTTAACAAATGTTTATCTTCAAAATGTAGTTGTTATTAATACAATATTATTTGTAATGTTTGTCGGCAGCCTGTGGGAGTACGAGAAGAAGCTGCGCCGCGTGTGCGACAAGCACCACACCAAGTTCATCGAGTACCGGCCGCACACCGGCAGCTGGGTGTTCCGGGTACGTAGCTCTCTCTCGCTCTTTGTATATATATACTAGATGCCCGCCCCGGCTTCGCCCGTGTTATAATATATAGCACTCATCGGGATCCCGTACATATCCAATGGTGAAAGAATGACTGAAATCGGTTCACTCATTCCTGAGAATATCGATTTCAAACAAAAAACCTCTTCAGCTACCTGCTACGCCACCTGTCGGAAATTGGTCGTACCAACACAGATTTAGAAAAAAAATAGCAAAGGTTTATATTCAAGGCACAGATTACTGAAATTCAATGACGCAATCTTTGACACATGCTGTCATGTGTCATGTCAAAGCACGAAACGTACGAAAACTCTCAAAAGGGGAATATTTTTTCTCGATTTTGTTACATTCTTGTTTCATGCTCCGCTTCAATTAATAGTAGAGTTATTTTCTATAGCCTAAAGCCTTCCTCGATAAATGGACTATCCAATAGAAAAAGAATCTTTCAATTCGGACCAGTACTTCCCGAGATCCTAGCGTTCAAACAAACAAACAAACTTCAGCTTTATAATATTAGTATAGATATATATCTCTCTCTTTGTATCTCTCTCTCTCTCTCTTTGTATATCTCTCTCTCTTTCACTCTCTCCTTCGGTGGGTCTTCCGGGTACGCGTCACTTTCTCTCTTTGTGCAACGAAGCTCCTTGCGGAGGGCCTGGAGGAGATAGTGATATTGCTGCGTGACCGAACTGGAAAAAAATTGTCAGTCACAGGAACTACCGATAGAAGTGAACATATAACTCAGAATTTGATAGCTCACTTTGGAAACTACGCGGGTGTAACTGGAGCGCGTAGCCTGGCCACCTAGAAATGCGTCAGCCAATGGGAAATGCGGACGCATTTCTAGACGGCCAATGACCACGGTCCCGAATTTATGTCTTGAATAATAGGCGAGTAGCTTTTGCTGATGTGCCTATATCTCAGTGTTGAAATAACAAATTATAGGTAATTGTCTGTTTAAATGATTTTGTCTTTTACTATCCATCTGTCTAGTTTGTTCTTAAAAGAGTTTAACGATTTTGCCGAAACAACATCCTCGGGCAACCTGTTCCAGTTGTAAACCACTCTCTTGCTGAGGACGTGATTTACCCGAATATTTCTTATCACTCCCGAGCGTGACGCTAGAATTCAATTCAGGGCCCACGGAAAATCTGTGTGCCTGTGGCGCGCCAAAAGAAGTTTTCACTTCAAAAAGGAGATAGTCCACTATGTTCGTCAAGTGCTTATATATCTTAAAGTTGACTAAGTATTTTAGTTTTAGTGGTATTCGTTTTTGCTGGTTGCCTGGAAGAGATTGCTCTTAGCAATAAGGCCGCCACTTGTGGCACTAGTTACTAAGTGTTTATTTGTAATATTTTAATTTGTTTGTGTCGCAATAAAGAGTTTCTATCTATCTATATATGACTGGCTTCGTGGCTTAGTGGGTAGTAATTCTGCCTGCGATGCCGAGGGTCGTGGGTTCGATCCCCCACCCAGTACAAATGTTTGTGTGATGAATTCAAATGTTTGTACTGTGTCTGGGTGTTTCTATGTATGATAAGTATGTTACATTTACAATTATACAAGTATTATATCAGCTATCTGGCCGCCATATTACAAGCTTTGCTTAGTTTGTGGTCAGGTGGTGTTGTGTGTTAATTGTCCACCAACACCAATACTCAGCGGGATCCCGTACATATCCAACGGTGAAAGAATGACTGAAATCGGTTCAGTCATTCCTGAGAATATCGCTTTCAAACAAAACACCTCTTCAGCTACCTGCTATGCCACCTGTCGGAAATTGGTCGTACCAACTCAGATTTAGAAACCAATTTGATTAGCAAAGTTTTATATTCAATGACGTTGTGGCGTCAGATGGCGTTGTGTGTGAAATGTTCACCAATATTTATGTATTTATTTATTACTAGCTGTACCCTGCCACGCTTCGCTGTGGCACATTGTGATGCAAAAAATAGATAAAAACAATCCTTGATGCGGATTATATATCATTGTAAAATTTCAGCTCGATCGGTGCAGAACTTTTTGAGTTTTAGAAGCGTACGCAAACCAACATAACATTTTTGTATATAGAGATTTATCTATATTGGGTCGTGGGTTCGATCCCCACCCAGTGCATATATTTGTATGATGAATTCAAATGTTTGCACTGTGTCTGGGTGTTTCTATGTATGTATTTAAAACTATATAAGTATTATATCAGCTATCTGGCTGCCATCACACAAGCTTTGCTTAGTTTGGGGTCAGATGGTGTTGTGTGTGAATTATCCACCAATATTTATTTATTGATTTATTTATCTATATTATTTTGTTCGGCAGGTGGAGCACTTCAGTAAATACGGTCTGACGGACTCCGACGAGGAGGACGAGCTGACTCCTGACGTGATGAAGCGCCAGCTCGCGCCGCAGGCCCTGCAGACGTCCGCCGCGCCCGGTCAGTCGCTCACGTAACCACTAGTGCTTCACTGCATGGCGCGCCCGATCCGTTGGAAATATATCAGTAGCGTCCAAGTATCATATTGAGTTTGTTCACAACAATTACAGGAAGAAACGTCAAGATTAACTGAAAAAAAAAACTATATTAATAACTAGATGTCCGCCCCGGCCTCGCCCGTGGAACATATATAGCACTCCACACACATATCCAACGGTGAACAAATTTTAGAAATCGGTTCAGTCATTCCTGATAATATCGCCTTCAAACAAAACACCTCTTCAGCTACCTGCTACGCCACCTGTAGTCTAGTGACGGTAAAAAAAAGAAAAATACAAAAAAGAATAAACTATTTTTTTTAATATAAGCCCAAGATGTGTATAAGTACACAGGTACAGTACATAATTGTGAGTTAAGTAGTAATTTTTGTAGTTTTCACTTCTACTATTTCTTTAATTACTAGCGGCCCATTCCGGCTTCGCTCGGATAATAACCTAGATACCAACTATAGTGTCATCTGCCGGGCTGATTTGTGAATCTAAACCATCCAGCGCCCTACCCAAACGTATACAAAAAAAAACATTCAAATCGGTCGAGCCGTTTAGGAGGAGTTTACATACAACGATAAGTGGCATTGTTTTTTATAATATATAGTATATAGATTTATCAACAACTTGCACACTTACAGTCACGCCAACTCCCAACTATTGGGACTCTCAACTGTGTTTTTTTTTTAATATATATATTTTTTATTAATTTTAGTTTTATGTAAATACTTGTATCTGAGTATTAAAAATTATAAAAAGATAATACACAAAACTAGTAGTTGCTTTTTAAATTTAAGCTTAACATGTATATAATTAGGTAGATATTGTGTAGGTAATTATTTCTCTCTACTGTTATTTTTTTTTTAAATTCAATCCAATTTATTACTTCGAATCTTAGGATTTTACATCACTTGGTATTGGTAACGTCACAAAACAATTATTTTTGAGTAGTGATTCCGTTTGCAATATACATGCGGCTGTAAAGAGGCTCTGTCAATAAATGCAGCTGTACAGAGGCTATGTCAGTAAAATTATATCAATACAAGCTGTACCTTGCCACGCTTCGCTGTGATGCAACATTGTGATGCAAAAATTAGATAAAAACAATCCTTGATGCGGATTATATATCACTAGATGTCCGCCCCGGCTTCGCCCGTGGTACATTATATAGCACTCATAAGGATCCCGTACATATACAACGGTGAAAGAATTAATGAAATTGGTTCAGTCAATCCTGAGAATATCGCTTTCAAACAAAACACCTCTTCAGCTACCTGCTACGCCACCTGTCGGAAATTGGTCGTACCAACTCAGATTTAGAAACAAATTTGATTAGCAAAGGTTTATATTCAATGACGCAATCTTAGACATATGCTGCCATGTGTCATGTCAATACACGAAACGTACGAAAACTCTCAAAAAAAGAATATTTTTCCCGATTTGTTACATTCTTGATTCATGCTTCGCTTCTTTTAGTAGTAGCGTTATGTTCTATAGCCTATAGCCTTTCTCGATCAATGGACTATCCAATAGAAAATTAATCTTACAATTCGCATCAGTACTTCCCGAGATCCTAGCGTTCAAACAAACAAACAAAACTCTTCAGCTTTATAATATTAGTATAGATTGTAAAATTTCAGCTCGATCGGTACAGAACTTTTTGAGTTTTTGAAGCGTACACAAACTAACATAACGTTTTTATATATAGAGATGTATAAATTTCACTTATTTAAATTGCATTTCAGTACATATGTTTTTGCTCATTCTTTACGATCGTCAGTTAAATTGTTGACTGAATAATAGGCTTTTTAAGTAAATATTGTTTTATAGCAGTATATATGTATTTTAATTATACCCAATGTAAGTTTTATGTAATGATTTGTAACTGAGTAGTATTAGTATCAATAAAGATGTTTATATTACTATGATAGACATGTATGTTACGGTGACGATAGTATTTGTCTTAGACTAACGTTCTACGTTCTCTGTGCATTTTTTTTTTATCTTACTTGCTTTGTACTTGACCGCCATCTCGCCTGATGTTAAGCGACGATGCGGTCTACGATGTTCAACATAATTAACATTAATTTGACGTTTAGAATAATTTTAAAATTTATTGAAAAAACTCAAACCTTTTATTCATTTACAAATAAATGTGATTTTATAATAACTAGTATAAGTGATTTTAATGATATTAATAAAGATTATACGATTTTGATAGAAGTAGGTGGCGTGTTTTGGTTTCTTTTTTCCATTGGAATACACTACTATTAACGAGTAGAAATAAATAAATTTAAAAAATTGTCAGTCATAGGAACTGCCGATAGAAGTGAAAACTTATAACTCAGAATTTGATAGCTTACTATGGAAACGACGCGGGTGAATCCGGGGGGCGTGGCCAATGGGAAATGCCGACGCATTTCTTGATGGCCAATGGCCACGGTCCCGAGTTTACCCGAAAATTTCTTGTCATTCCCGAGCGTGACGCTAGAATCCAATTTATAGCCGAAAAACCTGTCCTTGGCGCGCCAAAAGAAGTTTTCACTTCAATAAGTTTTCACTTTAATAAGTTATCACTTCAATAAAGTAAAAACACTAACACTAGATCCACACTAGATCCCACACTAGGGTGACCTGTGACGGGGGCATCCAGGCTCCTTGTGCTTAGTGCATTTAGGAAATAAACAGGCTTTTGAATAAAAAGATGTAAGAATAATAAATACATGGCATAATATATGACATTTGTGTGATATTCATATGTATAAACAATGCTGTTCGTGGGTCTGGCTAAAAGTTGGCAACGGCCGGGCCGATTTGGCTGATTTTGGTTTTGAAACGTTTGTCATAGCTCAGGGGAAAGGTTTAAACGGTGAGAAAATATGGAAAAATTGGATAACGGGACACTCACGTATATACGGTCGGTCAACCCGACTCGAGTTTCGGCCGCGTCCGGCGGCCTTTTTTTCGACGGCTGCCCGTTTGGCACAAACGGGCAGCCGTCGAAAAAAAGGCCGCGCGCGTGCACTCTCCTTGAAAAGGCCGCCGGACGCGGTCGAAACTCGAGTCGGATTGACCGACAGTATATACGTGAGTGTCCCGTTATCCAATTAAATATATGTAGCAACCACGTTAATTTTAATACTAAAATATGGAAAAGTTGTGAAGATGATAGTAAAAACAACAATTTAATTTTCTCATATATACCGTTCTATATAACTTCCAGTCAAATATTTGGCGTTGCCGACCAAAATATTCAGCCATTTTAGCGAAACGATAGTTTTAATCAAAGAGTAATAATAAATAAATAAATATTGGTGGACAATACACACACAACACCATCTGACCCCAAACTAAGCAAAGCTTGTAATATGGCGGCCTGATATAATACTTATATAGTTGTAAATACATACTTATAATACATAGAAACACCCAGACGCAGTGCAAATATTTGAATTCATCACACAAATATTTGCACTGGGTGGGGTTCGAACCCACGGCCCTCGGCTTCGCAGGCAGAGTTACTACCCACTAAGCCACAAGGCCAGTCAGAATAAAATCTTAATATATATAAATCTCGTGTCACAATGTTTGTCCTCAATGGACTCCTAAACCACTTATCCGATTTTAATCAAATTTGGACACTGTTTGTAGATGGATCCAACTTAAAAGATAGGATAGTTTTATTTCAATTAATAGGCTTTATGTGACCATATCCGAGCGAAGCCGGAACGGGCCGCTAGTATTATTATAGTTTTAATCAAACAGTATATAATTTTAGTATGAAAACTAATGTGGTTATTACACATTTAACATAAATACACGGGTAACTCACGTATAATGTAGTCAGTCCAGTCCGACTCAAGTTTCGATCGCGTCCGGCGATCTTTTTCAGAGAGTGCGCGCGGGTTCGCAGCTCGTTTAGCACTGGTGGTGCTAACGAGGTGCGAACCCGCGCGCGCACTCTCCTTGAAATGATCCCAAGTTAACTTATAGATTTCTTTAAATCACGAGTGTGACGCTTGAACTCAACTCACATGCCACGAAAAATCTGTGCATAATGCGCCAAAAGAAGTTTCAGATGAAATTGTTCTAACAATACGTTTATAATTTATTTCAGCTGTGAAACCAACACTGGGAGCGCCTTCCGGCGGTCTTAGTGCGCCACCGCCGGGTTTGGGCGGTCTTGGCGCGCCGACGCCCGGTCTAGGCGGCCTGGGAGTGTCGTCCCCCGGTCTAGGCGGCCTGGGAGGCCTGGGAGTGTCGTCCCCCGGTCTAGGCGGCCTGGGAGGTCTGGGAGTGTCGTCGCCGAGCCTGCCAGTGACGTCGGCGGGGGGCGCCGGCAACGAAAGCATCTTCGCGATGCAACAGGCGTCGATCAATTGGTTCAATGGTTCTAAAGGAGGTAGGTCGAGCGTTATATACATATTAGCCGTAGGAATATATATGGCTACTTACATAAATGGCTACTTGCAATACACCAAACTATGAAGTAGTACGAAATACTCGATATTAAAATAGGCCTGTCGACTCATTTTTGATGTAATGTGCTATCAAAAGTCTATTCTATAACTGAAACATAGGTGAAAGAATTACTTTGTTATCTTAAAAACTTCCCGTGATATCACGATTTTAAAATCACAATTTTGAACTCTCCCAAAAACGCTTCATACAAAACACTACAGAACCGTGACGTCACACTGTCGTATTCTCTATGCGTCGCGCGTAAAGTGTGTATGGTAGCTATATTAAATATTGTGTTTAGGAAACTGGTTTCATAACAAAAGTAACTTGAAATTGAGTGGGTTATCCAATGGTATATACATTTTCTAATAATTTCGTACTTTCAAAATGTACTTGCCCATCCAGCTTTGAATGATCATAAAGTAAGTTAAACAAAAAAAAATATCAAAATTAAAATTGGTACATATTTTATTCTATTTAAATACTGTCATTATATCAAATAATTTGATATAATTGCAGGACCTGTCGTCACGCCTATTATCCATATCAGTATTCATTAATTGTATCTCATGGTGTAAATTTCAATTTCTGGCGATTGACAATGACATTGACTATCTAGATTTAATTCTTTTTTCGACCAAATTGACTTAAGTAATTTATTTAATTCTAATCTTTTCTTATGCAATCAATCTGATGACATTGTAATTTAAATACATTTTTGCATACCTCTCACGAGGAAAACATAATGGACCTAATTGTAAAAATGACAACAAATTTATCTACATAATTATGTTTACGCAAATAAACCTCATTTCATTTAAATCGAGTTTTAGCAAAAGTACAATAAGTTTCTGAAAAAAACTAGTTTTGATAAAACTAGGAACCAATGACTATATAAACTTGTCTTGTAACCCAAATTCTAGCCAATTCGAGATTCATAAAGGATCTCGTGTTTTCGTAAAACCCCCAAAAAAAATCAGTTTGATTGAGAAATGTCAAAGCTATTATCTAATAACCCCTTTTTCGCGAAATTCCTAGGATTTTCACGAAAATACGGTTTACCAAATCATCCTACGACATATTACACGTGTGTGTATGTATGTATGTATATTTTATCAATATGTTAATCATAAATTTATAATACAATAGTCGTATAAAATATTACATGTCAAGTGTTTATTTAAAAAAATAATTACTTGTCAAAAACCTGAATACAACAAACACAAGTTTGGAGTCATCATTGGTAAGCATTAATGTTGTACTTAGTTATAAATAGGGTTTTTGTAGGTGCACGCTGGGCATGCAATTACCTCGAAGGAAATCTTTTAAAAAAACTGCCCTAAAACTAAAAAAAATATATATTTTAAAGCAATTAATTTTGGTAACCTTTACAAATAGACTCATAACTGTTGAGATTTAGCGTGTCCCCGAAAAAGGAGGAAGAAAAGGTCTGGGTTTTAAATTTGCCAGTTATTCTACCGCCAAACAGTATTGTGCAAACATTACTGTGTTCCGGTTTGAAGGGCAATGTTTCCAGAGAAATTACAGGACTTAGAGATATAACATCTTAGATATCTGAGTTATTTAAGATACGGCTGGTCTAGTCGGGAGAACGGCGACTGCCGATACGGAGCCCCCCGGGTTCGAATCCCACCACGCGCACTACTGTCTATTCGAAGTCATGTGCGTAATGCCGCTAACTTAAAAACGGTGAAGGAAAACATCGTGAGGAAACCGTTATGTACCTAGAATCTTTCGAGGTCATGTGTCATCCACCAACCCGCACTTGGCCAGCGTGGTGGATTATGGCTTTAAACTCTCTCCTTGCGAGAGAAGGCCCCGAGTCCCAGCTGTGGGAACATTTAGTGGGCTGCTTGTGCTATGCTAGATATCAAATCAAATCATTTATTGAGCTTGTGGTCCTGGGTGACAGTTGATGTTACAAAATAGGAATAGGGATCTCCAGTTCCCGCTGTGTCAGCATGCAAGCTGTTACATTTTGTATAGTAATAAGGTATAATAAAGTATTAGTAAAAATTAAATAATCAAATTATGTCATACAATTACATGTCACATTACAAAAACTAAATTGAAATGTTAAAATTATATAAAATATAAGTCAAATAGTCTTGTCTGTTAGGAAATCATTTAGGGAATAGTATGCTTTGGATAATAAGAAATTGTTGAGTCTTTTTTTTAAACTTACAAAGTCGCTCCATTCACGGATAGATTGATATCTGGGTGACGAGCGCAGTGCAGTGCTAGGTAATGATTTGGACTCTTCATGTTCCAATAGCTGCGTGTCACTGTGATGTTATGTGGCAGGCATGTTGCTTACCATCAGGCACATGTTCAGCTCGTTTCGTCATTCTTTATTAAAAAAACAATGATATTGCTTCCAGGTTTCGAGATGGATACGACGGAAGATAACACCGAGTCGCAGAGCCTCTACCAGGACAGCAGAGGTCAGTGTACTAGCCCCCAGTCTGCCATTGAACAGACAACAATACAGCGTCCTACATAATATTAGCTCCTTACATAATATGAAATTGGTGTTTTGTCATACTGGTTATAGGCGTGACGCCAGGTCCTGCAATTATATTAAATCTATACTAATATTATAAAGCTGAAGAGTTTGTTTGAACGCTAGGATCTCGGGAAGTACTGGTCCGAATTGAAAGATTATTATTCTATTGGATAGCCCATTTATCGAGGAAGGCTATAGGCTATAGAACATAACGCCAATATTATTACGCGGAGCATGAATCAAGAATGTAACAAAATCGGGAAAAAATATTCCTTTTTGAGAGTTTTCGTACGTTTCGTGCTTTGACATGACACATGACAGCATGTGTCTAAGATTGCGTCATTGAATATCACAGATTACATACCTCTTGAATATAAAATCTTTGCTGATATTTTTTTTTTCTAAATCTGAGTTGGTACAACCAATTTCCGACAGGTGGCGTAGCAGGTAGCTGAAGAGGTGTTTTGTTTGAAAGCGATATTCTCAGGAATAACTGAACCGATTTCCGACGTTCTTTCACCGTTGTATATGTACGGGATCCTGATGAGTACTACATAATGTACCACGGGCAAGGCCGGGGCGGACATCTAGTTATTTGATATAATGACAGTATTTAGATAGCAGGGATGTTACGAAGCTTCGGTTCCGAAACTTTTAAAACGGAGGTTGTAATCGGAGGTAAGGAGTATAAGTATTTGAGATAATCCCTTATTGTGATTTAACTGCATTGTCTTTATTTGAAATATCTGTGTACCTAGTTCTGCTGTTGTTACATTGATGAGTTGTGGTTTGTCATTTATATTTTTCTCTAATTGAATAATACTACTTAAATTTGTTAGTTTTTTCACCGATTATAAAGTTAACTTTATTGTATCTGTGTAACTATATTATGTTATAAGGTCAATAAATAAATCTAATCTTGTGGTAGAAAGTAAATGGAAATACAAAAATCCTAACCCCCTTAAATCAATTGCCCGCCAATGTTTCTCGTGTCCATGTGGTTTCATGGTGGATATTCCAAAGACACGGACAAAGAGGTTTGACTCTACGTTTGTGATAAGAACGTCTAGGCTGTGGAATGAGTTGCCTGAGTGGGTTTTTCCCGATAGTTATAATCTTGGTGTCTTCAAATCGAGAGTGAATCGGTTTCTTCTAGGTAAACACGCTCCATCGTAGACCGCATCGTCGCTTAACATCAGGCGAGATGGCGGTCAAGTGTAAACCTATTAAAGTTAAAAACAAAAAAAAAAAAATTGTGTTTGACAAAATAATGTTTTATTAGTCCCCAATATAAATCTTTCTCATGCCACCACTTCTGTACCAGCCTACGCCTCCGACTTCGGTTCCGACTCCGATAAATCAAATTTAAAAGCTCCGACTCCGGCTTCGGTTCCGATAAAATGACCTCCGTTACATAACTGTTAGATAGAATAAAATATGTACCAATTTAAATTTTGATATTTTTCAGTTTAACTCTCTTTATGACTATTCAAAGCTGGATGGGCAAGTCCATTTTAAAAGTGCGAAATTATTAGAAAATGTATTTACCACCGGATAACCCATTCAATTTCAAGTAGCTTTTGTTATGAAACCAGTTTCCTAAACGCAATATTTAATA
The DNA here is from genome assembly GCA_017562165.1 of Ectropis grisescens. Lineage (NCBI taxonomy): Eukaryota > Metazoa > Arthropoda > Insecta > Lepidoptera > Geometridae > Ectropis > Ectropis grisescens. The sequence continues at coordinate 11,640,952 of CM029795.1, read as the reverse complement.
TACCTACCATACAAACTTTACGCGTGACGCATAGAAAATACGACTCAGTGACGTCACGCTTCTGTAGTGTTTTGTACGCAGCGGTTTTGGTAGAGTCAAAAATTGTGATTTTTAAAATCGTGATATCATGAGATGTTTTTAAGATAGCAAAGTGATGGTCGTACCAACTCAGATTTAGAAACAAATTTGATTAGCAAAGGTTTATATTCAATGACGCAATCTTAGACACACGCTGTCATGTCAAAGCACGCTACGAAAACTCTCAAAAATATTATTTTTTTCCCGTTTTTGTTACATTCTTGATTCATGCTCCACTTCTATTGACAGTAGCGTTATGTTCTATAGCCTATAGCCTTCCTCGATAAATGGACTATCCAATAGAAAAATAATCTTTTAATTCGGACCAGTACTAAGATCCTAGCGTTCAAACAAACAAACTTTTCAGCTTTATAATATTAATATAGATAGAAAACATCCAGGCACAGTGCAAATATTTGTATTCATCACACAAATATTTGCACTGGGTGGGGATCGAACCCAGGCAGAGTTACCACCAACTAAGCCACCAGGCCGCCAGTGAATGAGTACGAGTCGTTCGGCAGGGTGCGGCGTGCGGAGCCCCACCAGCGAGCTGGCGCGCCTGGACCGGCGCCGCAGCCACCGCGTGCAGCTCATGAAGGCCTCGCTCTACGCGGACCCAGGTGATACCTCCTACTGTAACGAACTTCACCATACACACAGAATTTTCTACATGCACAGAATTTTCACCATAGGTACACATGATTTTCAACATACACAGGATTTTCACCATAAGTACTCAGGATTTTCACAATACACAGGATTTTCACCATAAGTACTCAGGATTTTCACAATACACAGGATTTTCACCATAAGTACTCAGGATTTTCACAATACACAGGATTTTCACCATAAGTACACAGGATTTTCACCATACACACACATAATTTTTCTAATATATTATAATTTAAATTGAAGATTAATTAACTAATTCAGCATAGCATACACAGAATTTTTACCATACGCAAAATTTTCATCATATTTTATATTTTAATATTATTTTTCACACCCTCCCTCAAAATGGGTATCAAATGAAAGGGTTTGACTAGTAGAATACTATAATACACTATGATAAATTTCAAATCTAAGATGGCCGCCACCACAAAATGGCGAGTGACATTTCTTTCTTCACAACTCGCTCGATATGGGTATCAAATGAAAGGGCTTGACTAGTAGAATGTTGTACAGATTACAAATCCGAGGTAATCACAATTTTTAATTTTGTTTTTTTGTTTACAGATATGGAGGATGACGTGTCAGTGTCGACGGGCGACCAGCTGGTCCCGATGTGTACGCCGCTGCTGTCGGCGGCGGGCTCCGAGCCCGACCGGGAGCCGGCGCCCGCGCGGCCGGCGGACGAGGACGAGGACGTCGCGCCAGCGACCGTCACACACGTCGACACTGAAGGTAACGAGTACGATTTAGAAATAAAATAAAAAAACAAAAAAAAATGAACAAAATTTCATATATATATAGAAGAAATAAAACTCAGTGAAAATTGCGTGGTGGCGCCACCATCGTTTTTTTATCGCAATTTTCACTGATGTTGTGAACTCGGTACTGGTTTTGTCTTATATTCTCAAATTAAAATGGCGGACGATGGTGACGTCACCCCGGCGATCGTGCTACACGTCGATTCTGAAGTTAACTTTGACGTTTTAGAAATTCGATAAAAAAATATTAAAAGGATCCAAATTTTTCATATATAAAAGTTATAAAATTCAGTCAAATTCGATGGTGGCGCCACCACTCAATTCTAGCTGATGTTAGTGTGAACTTTGTACTGGTTATGTCTTATATTCTCAAATTATGGGGACTAAAATGACGTCACCCTGGCGATCGTGCAACAAAGTCGAGACTGAAGGTAACTTGGACGTTATAGAAATTGAATAAAAAAATTATATAAAAAAATTTTTGAACAAAATGTCGTATAATTATATAAAAGTAATAAAACTCAGTGAAATTCGATGGTGGCGCCACCACTCATTTTTTCATTAATGTTACCGTGAACGCAGTACTAGTTACGTTCTACATCCTCAAATTCGGATGGCGGACGATGATGACGTCACTCCTCTTGCGTAAAGAGTAACAAACCTTATATACAGAGAAGTTTTTGTGTTTATAATATTATTAGAATTGTGTATGTCTTGCAGAGGCCCAAATGCCGCCTCTCATAGTGAAGCCGCACACCATAGTCCTACAGTACCACCGGAAAGTGCCGCCCTTCAAGCACACCATCGCAGGTAACATTGGCTTAGTAAACGTTATTATCATAAAGCATTTTCTCAGAAAAAAATCTACTCTGACATCTATTTAATATAGATATATATATATATATACAGTCGAACACAGTGCTTCCTCCTTTTTTGAAGTCGGTCATAATCGGTTCACCCAGCTCAAAGTCACGAGGGGAAAACAAAAAAACCTGGCGAATAGGGAATATGCATGTAGTTTAAATTGGCTTGATTTTTTTTTCGTAGAATCCTTAATGTCCCGCCATTATACCGAAACAATTATTTTATTATTTAGTTAGTTATTAATTATAAAAAATATTATTTAAAAAGTGCAAAATAGGCGCGGGAAATTCAAGTTTGCGAAACGCATCATTATCTGTGGAAACCAAATGTGACGTCACATGACATGTTTTCTGCTTTAACGGTGTCGATATTCGTACTGAGCTAGTAGTGTTAGAGAGAAAAGTCGTGTTCTCCATCGTTTGATTAGCTAGCACAACCCAAAAATCGGTACAAAGTAACTGCAACACTTGTAGTAAACAAACACAGGTCGTGGCCTGTGACGCCATGCAGGCGCGGGAAAGATGGCGGCGTTTAAACTGGACAAATTATATCGATATTTTAAATATTATTTTAAAAATCAATTTGTACATTTACAAGAATGTTTATATTTTTTATTGTGTTATAATAATGTAAAAAGTGAATTAAAAATATAAAAAAATGCATGCAGATTCCCTATTGAAAACCTCATTTTTTAAAGTCTGTCGAATAACAATCGCTTGTAGTAAACAAGCGGTTGTTGTAGATAATAGAAATGTATTGTGTTGCAGTTTTCTGAATAAACATTTTGTCATATTTTATTATGAGCATTGTGTTATATTTTAATGAACATTTCCTTGTAAAAATTATGAACATTTTTGTAGTGTTAGTATGAACATTGTAATATTAACATTATTATTGTAATATTAACATTTTTTTATAGTTTTCGTGAACATTTTGCTATACATTTATTGTGAACAAAGTTGTTATACTTTTATTAACTTTCTTTAAAATATTTTTTTTCTAAAATTTTGTAACCAGTTTTGTTATCGTTTTTATGAACAGTTTATGATATATTTTTCGAACATTTTGTAACAAGTTTTGTTTTAAGTTTTGTGATATTTTTTTATGAACAATTTGTTATAATTTTTGAGAACATCTCATTATATTTTTAATTAACATTTTCATATAAACATTTTGATATATTTTTTTTTAATAGTGATGTTAACAATTTTTTGGAACTGCTTTTATTACAAATACAAATACAAAAATCTTTATTGCTGTTTGCAGGTAAGATAAGATGATACAAAACATTTAAATAATTGACCCATACAAACTGGCCTCTTCTTCTAGAGGCATGCAATATGTCTGGCAACGCAGTTAGATAGATAAGATAAGATAAGATAAATTTTTCATTAGTCTGAAAAGTTTCCATTGGTCTGAATTTATACAATGATAATAATAGTCAGCTGATAAAGTCTTCTTCTTTTTTTCATTTTTAACTTTTAATCGGTTGTATCATATATGTCATCTGATTCATCATGTATTAATTTCTGGCTTCTATCCCGTTGTGTTATGTTAGTGTGATATGTTTGATGAGTACAATTACGCCAACGTCTTGTGCTTCAGCAGGATGATGTTATGGACTTTGACAAGTGTGTGGTTTCATGTAGATTATTTTAAAGATTGACCCTTGTTTATCGTAAAAAAATAACATTTTATTTTAAAATATTAGTATTTTCGATGAGTACATATAAAATTTTAGACTAATTTTGAATTTTGCCGCTAAAACACTAACGACTAACATGACGTCACTAGTCGCAAAACATTGGTCGCGATTCATGTCTGTATGTCCAGTTTATGTGTTTTCTTATCATTACTTGAATACAAACAATCAAAATCGTCGTCGCTATGATCGCAAACTATAATAAAAAATCAGAAAAGTAAACAGTTTAATCAGTTTCAACAGTTTGTTTTGCGACAAGTGACGTAATAATTCATATTGGTGTTTCCAGTCACGTGACAACAGATTAAAAATATAGCATTTAAAATCATTTATAATAAATTTACTACGTAATATTAAATTATAATAATGTGTAATTTTCGATATTCTATTAATGCAAACTATCATAAAATTGACATTAAACATTAATGTGTGATTAGTGTTAACATCCCTATTGTTTGATTCAGGTCGTCTAGGCGCGGCGTGCGCGGCGGACCTGTCCGTGTCGCGCGCGCGGCACTCGCGCGTCGGCTTCGGCGCCGCCGGCGTGCTCGCCTACGTCACCACGCACGCCGCGCTCGCGCCGCTGACCAAGCGTGAGTACCGCGCGCCCACCGCTGGGACTCTGACGGACAAACGCTTTAATATGCAGCTAAAGTTACGCTTTAGCATTGGTAGGACTCAAAGTCAAAGTACTTTATTCATAAATGTACAATTTACACGTCAATTAATAAAAAAATAAAAACAAAAGAAAGAGCATACAAATTGTATACATTTTCAATCATTTTTCTCCTGTCAGAGTCCGCCTGGGGAAGTACCACACCTTTGCCAGTTATTCTACCGACAAGCAGTAAGGTGCAAATAATTCAGTGTTCCGGTTTGAAGGGCAATGTTTCCAGAGAAATTGCAGAGTTTGGAGATATAACATCTTAGATCTCTGGGTGACGAGCGCAGTGCAGTGCTAGGTAATGATTTGAACTCTTCATGTTCCAATAGCTGCGTGTCGCTGTGCTGTTATGTGGCAGGCATGTTGCTTACCAACAGGCGCATGTCCTGCTCGTCTCGTTACTTTTTATTAAAAAAACAAAACAATCATAGGAACTGCCGATAGAAGTGAAAACTCAGAATTTGATACGTTGCTTTGGAAACTACGCGGGTGAAACCGGAGGTCGTGGCCATGAACATGGCCATCTAAATAAGATCCAATGAGAAGTGCTGACGCCTTTCTAGATGGCCAATGGCCATGGTCCCGAGTTCACCCGAAGATTTCTTATCATCAACAAGCGTGACTCTAGAAATTAATGCACAGCCCAGGAAAAATCTGTCTGTGGTGCGCCAAAAGATGTTTTCTCAAAACTACAAAAATTTTGAGGGTAGTTTAAAAAAAAATTGTAATTTTTTTTTCACATGATGATGATTTATATCCGGCTTCGAACCCATATGGGTACCGCGCCGCTTGACGGGAATGCTGGCTGATTACCAGTAACCGTTTGTAACTGATTACCAGTAAAGGCTTGTTCACATTAGGCTAGTAGCGAGCAATTTAGTGACTAAATGTGTCTGAACACTGAAAATTTAGTCGAGTAGTTTAGCAAGTGATGTAGTGGAGTCGATCCATTTTGTTCTATTTTCAACGGGCGAGTAGCACCCCCACCGTTTGTAACTGATTACCAGTAACCGTTTGTAACTGATTACCAGTAACCGTTTGAAACTGATAACCAGTAACCGTTTGTAACTGATTACCAGTAACCGTTTGTAACTGATTACCAGTAACCGTTTGTAACGTTGATTACCAGTAACCGTTTGTAACTGATTACCAGTAACCGTTTATAACTGATTACCAGTAACCCTTTGTAACTGATTACCAGTAACCCTTTGTAACTGATTACCAGTAACCGTTTGTAACTGATTACCAGTAACCGTTTGTAACTGATTACCAGTAACCGTTTGTAACTGATTACCAGTAACCGTTTGTAACTGATTACCAGTAACCGTTTGTAACTGATTACCAGTAACCGTTTGTAACTGATTACCAGTAACCGTTTGTAACTGATTACCAGTAACCGTTTGATTACCAGTAACCGTTTAGTAACCGTTTGTAACTGATTACCAGTAACCGTTTGTAACTGATTACCAGTAACCGTTTGTAACTGATTACCAGTAACCGTTTGTAACTGATTACCAGTAACCGTTTGTAACTGATTACCTGATTACCAGTAACCGTGAAACTGATTACCAGTAACCGTTTGTAACTGATTACCAGTAACCGTTTGTAACTGATTACCAGTAACCGTTTGTAACTGATTACCAGTAACCGTTTGTAACTGATTACCAGTAACCGTTTGTAACTGATTACCAGTAACCCTTTGTAACTGATTACCAGTAACCGTTTGTAACTTTGATTACCAGTAACCGTTTGTAACTGATTACCAGTAACCGTTTGTAACTGATTACCAGTAACCGTTTGTAACTGATTACCAGTAACCGTTTGTAACTGATTACCAGTAACCGTTTGTAACTGATTACCAGTAACCGTTTGTAACTGATTACCAGTAACCGTTTGTAACTGATTACCAGTAACCGTTTGTAACTGATTACCAGTAAACTGATGACCAGTAACCCTTTGTAACTGATTACCAGTAACCCTTTGTAACTGATTACCAGTAACCGTTTGTAACTGATTACCAGTAACCGTTTGTAAGTGATTACCAGTAACCGTTTGAAACTGATTACCAGTAACCGTTTGAAACTGATTACCAGTAACCGTTTGTAAGTGATTACCAGTAACCGTTTGAAACTGATTACCAGTAACCGTTTGAAACTGATTACCAGTAACCGTTTGTAACTGATTACCAGTAACCGTTTGTAACTGATTACCAGTAACCGTTTGTAACTGATTACCAGTAACCGTTTGTAACTGATTACCAGTAACCCTTTGTAACTGATTACCAGTAACCGTTTGTAACTGATTACCAGTAACCGTTTGTAAGTGATTACCAGTAACCGTTTGAAACTGATTACCAGTAACCGTTTGAAACTGATTACCAGTAACCGTTTGTAACTGATTACCAGTAACCGTTTGTAACTGATTACCAGTAACCGTTTGTAACTGATTATCAGTAACCGTTTATAACTGATTACCAGTAACCGTTTGTAACTGATTACCAATAACCGTTTGTAACTGATTACCAGTAACCGTTTGTAACTGATTACCAGTAACCGTTTATAACGCGTTTCCCCCAGTGTCGGCCCTGTCGGAGCTGGACAAGTACCTGGCCGGGCGCGGGCCGCACGACTGGTCTCCGGCCGCCGTGGCGCGCCTCTCGCTGCTACATCCCGACCACCACTACAGGGTCGAGGTACGTACATCAGCGTACGCATTGTACACGACTCTATTGTCACATAGGTACCCTAGATAGGGGCCCTCGAAACCAGCTACTGTAACAGGTCAGTTCTAAAAAAATGTGTGCGCTTAAGACCGCACGGCGGAAGTGAAAACTAAAATAAGAAATACTTAACTATTTAAAGACTACTAAATAAGTTTAAGAATTAAAAATAAAAATAAGAAATTTAAAATTAGAATATACAGCAACACGAGAATAACATGCGGCTGAATGACTAGTGTATCCATGGTAAAGAATAAATTGAAAACAAAATTTTACTTCGGAAATAGCGTTTGACAAGCTATTTTTTTAGTATTTGCGTTATTTGTTGCGTATTGCGTTACTTGTGTAATTAATTTTATAGGTGTTTCGCTAAAAATTCATAAAATGCTGTGATGAAAATAGGTATCATTTTGTGTGTTTACGTAGTGAAAGTGCTGTGATAAAACAGTAATACGAGTATATTACAAACAAAACTTTTTTGCAATGGATGTGAAAAGTAAATTTAATATTTCGTGAGTTCAATTAATGACATTAATGTGGTAAGTTGATATCGGGATAAAAATACATAACTATAATGAATACAGGGATACGGGCTACATTATCTTTCGCGCTCTGGCGCGCTTATTCACTGTATTTCGTTTCTCGCTCTAGCATCCCGAGTTTACCCGAAAATCCCTTATCATACCCGAGCGTGACGCTAGAATTCAATTCACAGCCCACGAAAAATCTGTCTGTGGTGCGTCAAATGAAGTTTTCACTTCAAAAACACGACTTTTTATTGTTAGGTATTAAATTTATTGTACAAGATTCTTTATTGTAGTATACTTATTAACTCTACGAAGACTACTACTACTATAGACGAAGTTACAGACGTAAACTAGTAAATGTATAAAAATTAAGGTTGTTTAATATATTTTTTTTTACCTTTTATAGGTTTACACTTGACCTCCTTCTCGCCTGATGTTAAACGATGATGCGGTCTACGATGGAGCGTGTTTACCTAGAAGAAACCGATTCACTCTCGATTTGAAGACATAAAGATTGTAACTATCGGGAAAACCCACTAAGGCAACGTATTCCACAGCCTTGATGTTCTTATCACAAAAGTAGAGTCAAATCTCTTCGTCCGTGTCTTTAGAACATCAACCATGAAACGATGTCGCTTTTTCGAGCTACGAGCATTCCGAATAAATAAATAAATATGGGTAGACAATTCGCACACAACACGATCTGACCCCAAACTAAGCAAAGCTTGTAATATGATGGCGAAATAGCTGATATAATACTTATATAATTCTAAATACATACTTATTATACATAGAAACACCCAGACACAGTGCAAACATTTGATTTCATCACACAAATATTTGCACTGTGTGGGGATCGAACCCACGACCCTCGGCTTCGCAGGAAGAGTTACTATCCACTAAGCCACGAGGCCAGTTTTATAATATTATTTTGTACAGGAGATCCTCGGGCGCCAACTAGAGACTCTCATTGAGCACTCGGAGTTCGTCGAACCGTCGAACCCGGACTTCGCGCCGAGGCTGAAACTACGGGAGTCCCCGCAAGAGAGACTCGCCACTCTGCGTCAGCTGACGAAAGACGCCGAGCTGTACCGCGACAAGAAACCCAAGGTGAGACGCTACAATCGTATTCCTTGGTATACAATGTTAATCGTGTGACGATAGAACATGTGGTTCTATTTTAGGCCAATGGGCCAAATAAGTTTGTCGGCAATTTAGGGGTCAAAGGATTCCAACTAAGTTAGTCGCTATTATCCACTCGGCGACAGTTGACGAAAGACGCTATACCGCGAAAAAACGCAATGTGAGGCGCTACTGTCAATGTTATGTGCCAAAAAATATGACTATTATATGGAAATGTTAAATCAATTTACGAACACGGGTACAAATACGTTTGTCGGACAAGAAATCGAAGGTGAGTCGCTACTATCGCAATATTGTACGAAAAATATCACTGTTGTATGAAAAATGTTAGTTAAATTTTTTGACACAAGGTGAAATAAGTTTATCGGACAAGAAACCCAAGGTGGGACGCTACTATCGAAGCTATGTACGAAAAATATTACTGTTGTTAAATCACTAAATCATTTCTTTATTTGCGAAAATGGGTAGGTACAATAAGATATAACATTTAAATAATAAATAAATAAATATTGGTGGACAATTCACACACAACACCATCTGACCCCAAACTAAGCAAAGCTTGTGTGGTGGCAGCCAGATAGCTGATATAATACTTATATAGTTTTAAATACATACTTATTATACATAGAAACACCCAGACACAGTGCAAACATTTGTTTTGAGAACTCCATAGTTAACCTTTCGGCATGCAAAAATCAAAATTGTCCACTAACAAAAAGACAAAAAAAGAACTGATTACTTGCTTGAACTAAATTGCTGATACTTTACAATGTCACTTTACATAGAATGTCAAAAGATTCATTTTTTTGTTTGTAAATGCAAAACAAAATTTTAAGCCACTTATTCAAAAACAGGACAAACACAAACAAATTTTAAGTTCGTAAGATAAATAAAATATGTCAAATTGATGGTTATTTAGTGAATCAATGATGTCAAGTGATCGAATACCTAACTACTTAATAATGTCAGTTTACAAATAATGTTAAATCCAATCTCAATGTCAAAAATGCGTCACAAATATTACATAATTGCTAATGTCAACTCTAAATATCTAAACTATCATCAGTCAGATACTCATTTATTGTGTAGTACGCCTTCTCAATCAGGCAACGTCTTAATTTTTTTTTTTATTATTACTTTTTATTTTATTGTATGAAAGTTGTTAGTGCGATTATTGGACATGAGATCAAATAAGTTTGTCGGACAAGAAACCAAAGGTGAGCTGGTACCATAGAACCTGTGGTGGCTAGTGTGGGAGTCGCGTATGTAGTTAGTCGGCCTGGCCTCCCGACTACTAGTCACCGATTTTGAAGGTTGCGAAGTGCAGTGGGTGCTCAAATCAAACACGTGACTTGATCCAGTTAGAAATATAATGAAACGTAAGATAATAGAAGAACAATGACACGAAGCAATATAAATTAAAATAATAGTTTTTTTTATTTTGACGTGACAACGTCTTATAAATTGGTTTGCCGGGTGACACTTCAAGAAACTGCGTTACGCTCCGCTCACGTTATGCGCTCACAACGAGAGCGAGTGAGAGGCACGCGTCCCTTCCACTCGGTCATGGTTAACCCGCCTAAGAGCGAGAGAGACAGACATAAAAAGTGAAAGGCACGCGTCCCTTCCGTAAAATTATTTTACCACTCAAAGTCGTTGTCACGTAAAACTTTCGCCCGTATACCGACTTTACAGGCAACCAATTTTTTTTTATTTAATCCACAAAATATACAATAACATTTACCTAAATACAACTCTGCGAAACTGCACGGCAGTTTGTAGGCAGCAATGCTCTCAGATCATTTGTTTAAATTAAATCTGTCTTTGCATACTAACATTTTGATTTCAGAATTTAATTATATGTATACACACGGATATTGTGGGTATACATTATTACATTGCGGGGCTGCGGTATGTTAAAAACTATTGTGATTTAGAAGAAAGTCAATCCCCTCAGCTCATTCTCTCCAACATAAGCTTTTTCAAAGCTATTTTAAAACATACTTTATTTTTAAATTGGTCCTCGAACCCCGCAGGCAAATCATTAAACAGTCTAGGTACAATCCATTTCCTATTGCGTGTTCCATAGTAGTTTATACAATACAATACTTTCTTTGTTAGGAAAACACTTTGTTAGGAAAATTTGGTAGACGGCGAGAAGCGCAAGACGTCCGAGTGAAAGCGAGTCGCGAGCTCCTCGCATGCGCGGTCTGTGTGTCGCCCTGCGAACCCGACGGAGTAAAGAGGTTGCTACTCGCTATAAACGGTAGCGGTTTTAATCAGCAACAATAATTAAAGTTGTAATTTATTTGGATTCGCAGAGGCGACATACCAGCATGTACGCCACAAACCATTTAACCAGGGCTGTTTTTTGTATTTTCAGTTCGGCGTGACCGGAGCGTACTGCCACGAAGTGTGGAAGCTCTGCGACGCGCTGTGGGGAGCGGACCTCGAGAACGATGGTAACTGTACTCGCCCGCGCCGGCACTAATCTATACTAATATTATAAAGCTGAAGAGTTTGTTTGTTTGAACGCTAGGATCTCGGGAAGTACTGGTCCGAATTGAATGATTATTTTTCTGTTGGATAGTCCATTTATCGAGGAAGGCTATATATAGGCTATAGAACATAACGCTACTATTAATAGAAGCGGAGTATGAATCAAGTAACAAAAACGGGAAAAAATATTGCTTTTTGAGAGTTTTCGTTGCGCGCTTTGACATGACAGCATGTGTCAAATATTGCATCATTGAATATAAACCGTTGCTAATCAAATTTGTTTCTAACTCTGAGTTGGTACGATTAATTTCCGGCAGGAGGCGTAGCAGGTAGCTGAAGAGGTGTTTTGTTTGAAAGCGATATTCTCAGGAATGACTGAACCGATTTCAGTCATTCTTTCACCGTTGGATATGTACGGCATCCCGCTTAGTGCTATATATGTACCACGGGCGAAACCGGGGCGGATATCTAGTACATATATATATATCGGGGAAACATTGCTTTCATTCAAACTATATAAGTATTATATCAGCTATCTGGCTGCCATCACACAAGCTTTGCTTAGTTTGGGGTCAGATGGTGTTGTGTGTGAATTGTCCACCAATATTTATTTATTTATTTATTAGTTTCTCATCGACATCAGGAGGGCCTTATCATGGCGTATATGATCCTTCTTGTGGGTGTCTATGGGTTAGTGCTAGCATAAATGAAAATCATTGAAGTCTTCACATGTTTTTTAATAATATTGGTGGACAATTCACACACCACACCATGTGACCCATCAATATTTAGCGTCACCTTTCAATATTACAGAAATACGAGCAGCGTATTCGATGGATCGTTTCGTTCTTGTATCGTATCAACCGTAGTAGCACACTCTTGTATACACAACTCTCGTATACATCGAGTACTCTCCAAAAACCTAACATATCGCTGCTCTGTCCACCATACGAATCAATAATGATGTCACCACGACTACGCTCAGACATTGACATTGTGCTATTCGATGTTTATATGAATTGATTTGAATAAAAGCTTAATGCTAAAGAAGCATTATGTGCGCGTAACATGAAGGTGCATTATATGCGCGTAACATGAAGGTGCATTATATGCGCTTAACATGAAGGTGTATTATATGCGCGTAACATTAAGGTGCATTATATGCGCGTAACATGAAGGTGCATTATATGCGCGTAATATGAAGGTATATTATATGCGCGTAACATGAAGGTGCATTATATGCGCGTAATATGAAGGTGCATTATATGCGCGTAACATAAAGGTGCATTATAAGCGTAGATTTCCCTCGTAGACTCTCTCATATATATATATATGTTTTACCGACTTCATAAAAGAGGTTATCAATTCGGTTGTGTTATTGAAGAACTTATTTTGACGCGCCACAGGCAGATTTTTCGTGGGTTGTGAATTCTAGCGTCACGCTCGGGTATGGTAAGAAATCTTCGGGTACACTTGGGACCATGGCTATACTCACGGCCACGCCCTACCCGCGTAGTTTCCAAAGTGAGCTATCAAATTCTGATTTAAGAGTTTTCATTTCTATCGGCAGTTCCTATGACTGACAATTTTTTTCTGTGTATGCAATAGCTCCGCCAATTTTGAATCGATCTTGATAGAGCACAGGCCCGTGAACAAAATGTATGGGTCATATGATACAGCAGCAGACCTATGTAGGATGATAGAAGAATATAAAATAATAATATTCAGCACTATGCCGGCATTTGAAAGCTGTCCAACTGAGTGCAAATTGAAGAGGCGGGGTTCCAACCCTCGCTCATTCCTTTTTGTCGCATGATTTTTGTACGGCATTGCGAAATAATGGATTAGAACAGATATTGGAACTACAAAAATAAAAAAAAAATTAAAAAAATATTGGTTTTGTCGGAAAAATTCATGATTTTCCGACGATGTTCATGGTAAATTTGATCATTTGATTGATTACGGCATTGGTTCCATACAGTTTCAATACCTGTTCTAATCCATTATTCCGCAATGCCGTACAAAAATCATGCGACAAGAAGGAAAGAGCGAGGATCGCAACTCCCTCTCTTCAATTTGCTTTCAAATGCATAGTGCTAAATCCTATTATTTTATACCCTTCTATCATCCTACATAGGTCTCCTGCTGTATCATATGACCCATAAATTTTGTTCACGGGCCTGCAGTCTATGATGGTTCTTTCATTTTGATTGATAAATGGTCTCATATGAATTTTATCGAAGTCGGTGTGACGTTTTTCGGAAAATTTAAAGAAATTATTAGGTTAAGTTTTGTGTCATCGAACGTGGTAGCTAGGATTACGTTTGACCGCCTCTCCTGCCCGCAGGCATGCCGGGCACGGACGACCGGTCGCTGGTGGACCGGCACCGGCGGCTGCTGGCGTGGATGAAGGACGCGGTGTCCGGCGTCACCGACCGGGACCTCGCCGCCGCCGGGGAGGAGGACCCGGAAGACGGTGAGATCGGTGGTTCTCAATCTTTTTTGGTGACGTCACCAAACCGCCCTTTTGGAGAGCGGTACTTGATGGAACCCTATTAAATGTAAGGTAACCCCCTCCCCCCCCCTAAACTACTGCTAGCAACTACAGCTGCCGACTTGCGGCTAAGCGGAGTGGACCGTTGTGTAATGACGTCACACGCGGTACATATGTTTCGTATTTTGAATGCTTGTATAATTATAACTACTTGGTGTTTTTTAACCGACTTCAAAAAAGGAGGTTTCTCAATTCGACCGTATGTATGTTCCTTTTTTTTTTTTTTTTTTTTAACAAAATAAAAACTAGTGAATTGTATTATAAAGAAGCTTTACTGTGCTGTAACAAAGTTTTTGACATACCTATTAACATTCCCCATTGGAATGGTATTTGTATATTTTTGACGGAATCATCATGATGAGTCTTGTTCCAGAGAACGGCGGCCACATCGGCCAGGTGTGGACGCTGCTGCTCGGCGGGCGCGTGCTGGCCGCGTGCCGGCTCGCGCGCGAGCGCAGGGACTACAACCTGGCCGCGCTGCTGGCGCAGTCGGCCGGTGAGCTGTCTCCGTCATACCCCAGCACCGTCACCCTTCACCGTCACCACCATTCATCGACGTTGACATTCACTCTCATCACCATTCACTGTCGTCGACATTCACTCTCATCCCCATTCATTCTCGTTGACATTCACTGTCATCACCATCACTGTCGTTGACATTCACTCTCATCACCATTCACTGTCGTTGACATTCACTGTCATCACCATTCACTGTCGTTGACATTCACTGTCATCACCATCACTGTCGTTGACATTCACTGTCATCACCATCACTGTCATTGACATTCACTCTCATCACCATTCACTGTCGTTGACATTCACTGTTATCACCATTCACTGTCGTTGACATTCACTGTCATCACCATTCACTGTCGTTGACATTCACTGTCATCACCATTCACTGTCGTTGACATTCACTGTCATCACCATCACTGTCGTTGACATTCACTCTCATCATCATTCACTGTCGTTTACATTCACTGTCATCACCATTCACTGTCGCTAACATTCGACAACATCACCGGTCATTGTAATCATCATACTCTGTCATCATCATTCACCGACATTGACATTCACTGTTATCACCATTCACCGACGTTGACATTCACTGCCATCACCATTCACCGACATTGACATTCACTGTTATCACCATTCACCGACGTTGACATTCACTGCCTTCACCGACATTGACATTCACTGTTATCATCATTCACCGACGTTGACATTGACTGCCATCACCATTCACCGACATTGACATTCTATCTATTTGTTTCTATGTGACGTGAATGCATGTAAATTAATTTTTATTGAATTTAATGTGACGAAATTAATTTATATTTGATTATGAGTCTATGATACTTGAAATAAATTAATTAATAAAAATAAAGTAAGTTATCACTTGAAAAATAGTGTAAATGTTATAAAACCGTGTCGTGTGTGTCAGGCGACCCCGCGCTCCGGTCGCTGGTGTCGCGCCAGCTGTCGCAGTGGCGCGCGAGCGGCGCGGACGCGCGCGTGCGGCCCGCGCGCCGCGCCGCGCTCGCCCTGCTGGCGGGCGCGGCGGCCGCCGGGGACCTCGCGCGCGCGCACTGGGCGCAGGCGCTCCACGCCACCGCTAGGTAACTGCTGATGTCACGTTCCTCGTTAGCGCCGCGCCGCGCTCGCCCTGCTGGCGGGCGCGGCGGCCGCCGGGGACCTCGCGCGCGCGCACTGGGCGCAGGCGCTCCACGCCACCGCTAGGTAACGGCTGATGTCACGTTCCTTGTGAGCACTAACCATAACTAACCCTGGACGTGGTCTAAACCGAAAAAGTATGATATTAGAACCCGGCTGAAGTAAACTTCACATCTACATAAATAATAAATATTGGTGGACAATTCAATTCATCTTTATCTTTGGGACAGTGTACCTTGACGTCCGACTCTAGAACGAGGACATATGGAAGAACATAGAAAAAATGTCACGTTCCATTCGCTACTGTCGCGATAGAGGCGCTAATAATAATTTATTCTCAAAGTGGGCATCAGACAAAATAAGCTTGGGAACCCCTGTCTTAGAATCTTTCGGGGGCATGCGTCATCCACCGAACCGCACTGCACCAATGTTTTAGGTTATGCCTTGATTCTCCACTTCACCTTACGAGAAAAGAGCCTCGGGTTCGACAGTGGGAATATTGAAGTCCAAGTACTTTATTCATAAATGTACAATTTACACGTCAATTAATAAATAATAAAAACAAAAGAAAGAGCATACAAATTGTATACATTTTCAAAGTTTGAAATGACTACTTTACTGTATTACAATAATTGTTGTACATAAAACTGATAATCATTTATATACTTGTCAATCGTTCCAGGTACCTGTGCACCCCGATACCGACCCTGGAGCAAATCATACGCAAATACGAGGGGTTCTTCCGGCCCCCCCGGGACGAGACCTCCGAAGAGCCTGACGAAGAGGTGGACCTGACCCAGATAGACGGAGACGAGATGGGCATGCAGTTCCCTCTGCCCCCGTACGCGAGTGGATACGACGTGGTCGTCTCTAAGGTTTGTTGTAGCTGTAAATATTTTACCTCTGTAGTAGTAGGGCTTTAATACATTTATTCGAACCATAATTAGGTATGGAATTATCTTGTGGGGTAACTCGAGCGACATTGACAAAGTTGTTCAAGTTAAAACTTCTTTTGGCGCGCCACAGACAGATTTTTCGTGTGCTGTGAATTGAATTCTAGCGTCACGCTCAGGAATGAAAACAAATCGTCGGGTAAACTCGGGACCATGGCCTTTAGCCATCTAGAAATGTAGAAATGCGCCAGCATTTCCCATTGGTTATCTATAAATGCGTTAGCATATCTAGATGGCCATGCTCAAGGCCACGCCCTCCGGTTTCACGTTTCAGTTTCCGTAGTTTCCAAAGTAAGCTATCATATTCTGAGTTTATAAGTTTTTTTTTTTAGTCACCATTCCCTAGTCACCTATTAATTATTTTTTTCATCCCATAATTGGGTATGGCATTATCTTGTGGGGTAACTCGAGTGGTGTTGAAACATTTGTATGAGTCAGAATAATAATTGTGTTCGTGTTATTTGTATAATCGTCGTGTGTGTGTTCCCAGGCGGGCGGCGCAGCCCGGCGCGTGCTGGACCTCCGCTACGAGTTACTCCGAGCGCGCGCGTTCGGAGGCCGGCCCGAGCCGCGCCCGCACCACTACACGAGGGACCCGCTCGACCACAGCCTCTGGTATGCGAAACTGGTGGCTATCTATACTCAGCAATATACACTAAGACACTCTCACACAGTGCACACTTATCCTATGTTTTTACACAATACACATTCATACAACACACACCCGCATAGCCGGCAACCGCAGCGGGCGCGCTTGAAAATCGCTCTTTTTTTTTTATTATTTAAATTAGCCACTCCACAGACTCCGGGGTCCGTGATCTTTGTCATTAAAATTATATATTATTATTTTTGAGAAGAAGAGGAAAATAGGAGGGAGTTGGGTACATTTAAAATCTAATTCTAGTGCTCGTCTGTAGAGCCGATCACTACCGGTTGGGATTCCGCTAGCAATCGACTCGACATCGAGTGTTTGCCTAATTGCCTTTTGCCATTTGCCTAAGCTGCCTCCTCCCGGCCCAGAGCCTCCACAACGGCCGCATTTCTGTCCCTGATGGCCATCTGTAGGTTAAAATCGCGGATGGTCTTCGGTGATACAGCCCACGCTCGCCGCACGAACCGACCGATGGCGTCGTCGGTGTCGTCAGCGTAGTATGTGAAGGTCCCCGTGTGCCGTGAGATTGCAACAACCGCATGGGGCACGCTCTCGTGCAGCTTCATGTTTGCCTTGGTTTTGATTGCGATTACCGACTCGTATGTCAGTCCCTGAGCTTCATGGATGGTAAGGATGCGTGACCCGGTGCCTGACCCATAACCCTGGTTTGTCAGGTCTCCTTCTCCTCTTGAGTGTGAACTAAGAAGAGGGTGTTTGGTAGGTTGTTGGGTATTTGCGCTCCCTTATATCTTCTCTGCTCTAGGGACTTTATACGGGGCGCTGAGGAGTACATACCGGAGTATATTTCCCTCAGCGCATA
Source organism: Ectropis grisescens (assembly GCA_017562165.1). NCBI lineage: Eukaryota > Metazoa > Arthropoda > Insecta > Lepidoptera > Geometridae > Ectropis > Ectropis grisescens. The sequence continues at coordinate 11,622,670 of CM029795.1, read as the reverse complement.
TGCGACTGTACTTAGCCTCAAGTGTCTTTATCTATATCTATACTAATATTATAAAGCTGAAGAGTTTGTTTGTTTGTTTGTTTGAACGCTAGGATCTCGGGAAGTGCTGGTCCGAATTGAAAGATTCTTTTTCTACACTAATATTATAAAGCTGAAGAGTTTGTTTGTTTGAACGCTAGGATCTCGGGAAGTACTGGTCCGAATTGTAAGATTATTTTTCTATTAGATAGTCCATTTATCGAGGAAGGCTATAGGCTATAGAAAATAACGCTACTATTAACAGAAGCGGAGCATGAATCAATAATGTAACAAAATCGGAAAAAAATATTCCTTTTTGAGTTTTCGTACGTTTCGTGCTTTGACGTGACACATGACAGCATGTGTCTAAGATTGCGTCATTGAATATCACAGATTACATACCTCTTGAATATAAAACCTTTGCTAATCTCTGAGTTGGGATGGATCGGCTAAGTATCAGCTTGAGGCTCTGGAATCGATCGAGAGGCGTGCCAAAAGGCTCATAGGCAAAGACATTCTAGTGCGAAAAAGACTTCAAAGTCTTGAACATCGCCGCAAAATTGCTAGCTTATCGGTTTTTTATCGGATACACTTCGGAGAGTGTGCAACTGATCTGCATGATCTTATACCACCTTGCCCTTTTTACTATCGTACTTCTCGTAACTCGAAGAAGCGGCACCGTTTCATGGTGGATATTCCAAAGACACGGACAAAGAGGTTTGACTCTACGTTTGTGATAAGAACGTCTAGGCTGTGGAATGAGTTGCCTGAGTGGGTTTTTCCCGATAGTTATAATCTTGGTGTCTTCAAATCGAGAGTGAATCGGTTTTTTCTAGGTAAACACGCTCCATCGTAGACCGCATCGTCGCTTAACATCAGGCGAGATGGCGGTCAAGTGTAAACCTATTAAAGTTAAAAAAAAAAAAAAGAGTTGGTACGACCAATTTCCGACAGGTGGCGTAGCAGGTAGCTGATGAGGTGTTTTGTTTGAAAGCGATATTCTCAGGAATTACTGAATCGATTTCAAAATTTTTTTCACCTTTGGATATGTGCGGGATCTCGATTAGTGCTATATATGTTCCACGGGCGAAGCCGGGGCGGACATCTAGTATAGTATAAGTATATTATATTTATTGAAAATTTTCTTGTTCTATTTATTTATGGTACACAAAACAGGAAATTTAAAAATTATACAAAGAGAGAAAGCATAATAGTTCTGAGCAGGTAAATATCCCTAAGCATGTGAACACAGCAAGATTACACAGTTAGTTATATTACAAATAATGAGAAAACAAAATTAATAATCGAAATACAAATACAAATGTTGTTAAGCATTTATATAAGTTACTAGCTGTACCCTGCCACGCTTCGCTGTGGCACATTGTGATGCAAAAATTAGATAAACACAATCCTTGATGCGGATTATATATCATTGTAAATTTTCAGCTCGATCGGTGCAGAACTTTTTGAGTTTTTTGAAGCGTACACAAACCAACATAACGTTTTTATAGATAGAGATATAATACACAAAACAACCGACAAGAACAAAATATCAAGCCCCACATACCAAACAAAATGTGTAAATTGCACGAAATGACATAAATGTATACCAGGTATAAAGCTACCTGTTACCATTGCAAAATACATAATTGAAAATAGAAAAGACAATGACTACAGTTAAACTACGAGTATCATAGGATAGCCAAAATATTCCTTCTATACTTATATAGGTTACTGTTGAATTTTTTTTATCTGTTGCTACCTTGCAGTCTGGTTTTGGAACTACTAAAGTGGTTTTTAAATAATGACTAGATGTCCGCCCTGGCTTCGCCCGTGGTACATTATATAGCACTCATCGGGATCCCGTACATATCCAACGGTGAAAGAATGACTGAAATCGGTTCACTCATTGAGAATATCGATTTCAAACAAAAAACCTCTTCAGCTACCTGCTACGCCACCTGTCGGAAATTGGTCGTACCAACCCAGATTTAGAAAAAAAATTAGCAAAGGTTTATATTCAATGCACAGATTACTGAAATTCAATGACGCAATCTTTGACACATGCTGTCATGTGTCATGTCAAAGCACGAAACATACGAAAACTCTCAAAAGGGGAATATTTTTTCCCGATTTTGTTACATTCTTGTTTCATGCTCCGTTTCAATTAATAGTAGAGTTATTTTCTATAGCCTTACAGCCTTCCTCGATAAATGGACTATCCAATAGAAAAAGAATCTTTCAATTCGGACCGGTACTTCCCGAGATCCTAGCGTTCAAACAAACAAACTCTTCAGGTTTATAATATTCATCATCATCATCATCAGCCGCAAGACGTCCACTACTGAACATAGGCCTCCCCCCCCTAGATTTCCACAACGATCGGTCCTGCGCAACCTGCAACCAGCGGTTTCTAGCGACCTTTGTGAGGTCATCTGTCCATCTAGTGGGAGGCCGTCCAACACTGAGTCTTCCGGTTCGTGGTCGCCACTCGAGAACCTTTCTTCCCCATCGGTTGTCAGTTCTGCGAGCGATGTGGCCTGCCCATTGCCACTTCAGCTTGCTTACTCTTTGAGCTATGTCGGCCACTTTCGTTCTTTTGCGAATATCCTCATTACGGATTCTGTCGCGCAAAGAGACTCCGAGCATAGCCCTCTCCATAGCTCGCTGTGTGACTTTGAGCTTCGTTATGAGGCCCACAGTTAAGGACCACGTCTCAGTTCCATAAGCCATCACTGGCAACACGCACTGGTTAAAGACTTTCGTCTTTAGGCATTGGGGTATTCTGGACTCAAAGATGTGCCGAAGTTTCCCGAACGCTGCCCATCCGAGTTGGATTCTTCGCTGGACCTCTTTGTCGAAGTTGGATCTACCTAATTGGATCTTTTGACCCAGGTAGACGTATTCGTCAACAACTTCGAGTGTGGTATTCCCAACAATAACCGGTACAGGTGATACATGAACATTTGACATGACTTTCGTCTTGTCCATATTCATCCTCAAACCTACCTGTTGGGATACTCTACTGAGGTCCCTGAGCATAGCACCGAGGTCCTCCAGCGACTCCGCCACAATGACTATGTCGTCGGCAAACCGAAGGTGAGTGATGTATTCGCCGTTGATATTGATGCCATATCCGTTCCAGTCCAGTAGCTTAAAAACATCTTCCAGCGCGGCAGTGAACAGTTTCGAAGATATAACATCTCCCTGTCTCACGCCTTTCTGTAGCTGGATATGTTTTGTGCACTGGTCCTGTAATCGGACAGACAGTGTGGCTTTACTGTAGATACACTTCAACACTTCGATATAGCGATAGTCAATGAGGCATCGCTGGAGAGACTGAATCACTGCCCAGGTCTCGATGGAATCGAAGGCTTTCTCATAGTCCACATACGCTATACATAGTGGCCGATTATACTTTCTGTATAATCTGCCGAAGCGTATGGATGTGGTCTATGGTACTATAGCCTTTTCGGAAACCGGCTTGTTCGGGTGGCTGGAAGTCGTCAAACCTGCGTGCGAGACGATTCGTGATGACCCTCGAAAACAACTTATAAACGTGGCTCAGAAGTGAGATGGGTCTGTAGTTCTTCAACAAGGTGAGGTATAATATTAGTATAGATTGAATGGTGTCGTGTGGTGTACGTTTCAGCTTCGTGCTGGGCGCGTGGTTCGGGCGGGTGTCGGCGCGCGACGCGGCCGCGGCGGCCGAGCGGCTGGAGGCGGCGGGCGCGTGGCAGCTCGCCGCCGCCGCGCTCGCCTACCACCCGGACGACGCCGCGTACGTTACACTTATACTATGAGCAATTATTTACAAGCGACCCTAATGCGACGGTCTTGTAAGATTGACGCATCACTAACTCACTCTCTTTCCCCTCTCTCTCACTCACTCTCTCCCTTCTCCCTCTCACTCACTCACTCTCTTTCCCCTCTCTCTCACTCACTCTCTTTCCCCTCTCTCTCACTCTCTCCCCTCTTCCTCTCACTCATTCACTCACTCTCTCCCCCTCTTACTCACTCTTTCCTCCCTCACTCACTCTCTCACCTCTATTTCTCTCTCTCTCACTCACTCACTCACTCTCTCACTCTCTCACCTCTATTTCTCTCTCTCACTCACTCACTCACTCTCTCCCCTCTCTCACTCACTCACTCTCTCCCCCCCTCTCTCTTACTCTCTCTCCCCTCTTACTCTCTCCCTCTCTCTCTCTCTGTTACTCTCTCCCCTCTATCTCTCTCTTACTCTCTCTTACTCTCTCCCGCTCTCTCTCTCTTACTCTCTCCCCTATCTCACTCACTTTCTCGCCCCTCTCTCTCTTACTCTCTCCCCGCTATCTCTCTCTTACTCTCTCCCGCTCTCTCTCTCTCCCCTATCTCACTCACTTTCTCCCCCCTCTCTCTCTTACTCTCTCCCCTCTCTCTCTCTCTTACTCTCTCCCCTCTATCTCTCTCTTACTCTCTCCCTCTCGTTGCACGTTTGCACCGCATCTATCAATGCTATGTTATGACGTTGTCACGTTAAACTGTCGCCCTTAAGCCAACCGACTGTACAGACAAACCAATTTTGTTTTTGTGCGTTCATCGATTTACTAGACGTTGTCACGTCAAAATGAGAACTGTAAATTCCAGCCGCAGCCACCTGATACGCGGCCTGGTGTCGCGGCACGCGCCCGCCGCGGCCGACACGCCCGACCTGAAGGCGCGCCTGGAGATGCTCAGGAAGCTACGGGTGCCGGATAAATGGGTGCTCATCGCCCAGGCGCACCGGGCCAAGTACGAGGTATGTCGCGGAAGATACTGGTTGTGGGGAACTCAGCACATATTCCAATTATTCCCTGCCAAAGACATCCCCGTGCGAACGCAAACGGAACTATGGACACGGTTCAAAAAATATGGCTACGTACGTTCTTGCGCAGATAAATTACATTAACTAGAACAAACTTAAAAATTTTGATTTATGCCCTCGACTACCTCGAATTTGTTATCTGTACAACAGTCTACTAGATACCCATATTAAGGAAGTTGTGAAAAAAGAAATGTATTTCGCCATTTTGTGGCAGCGGCCATCTAGGATTTCAAATTTGTCATAGCGCATAGTATTCTACTAGTTAAGGCCTTTCGTTTGATACCCATATTGAGGTAGTAGTGGAAACAATAATATAATTCGCCATTTTGTGGTGGCGGGCATCTTGTGCATAGTATTTTACTAGTCAAGTCCTTGCATTTGACACCCATATTGAGGTAGATCGTAAAGAAATATTTTGTCCGCCTTTTTGTGGAGGCGGCCATCTTAAATCGATATTATCCAAACATAGCTAAGAACATCCACCCGAAATCGGCCCATCTAACAGACTAATTACTTTTAGTCTATGACTAGTTCGGGAGCTGATGGGTCATATAGTTTTTAAAACAAATTGTATGGTATCGAAATAAATTTTATTTTATTTTTATTTTATTTTAATTACTTTTATGTAGTCGTCTGTACTATTTGGTGGGCGGTTAATTGTGCTTATCTATATTAAGATATTACACTGTACGCTCCAGTACCGGTCTGTCCGGAGATATAAGTTGTTTGTCGTCCATCGCAGCACCAGCCTTCGATCGAGGCCGAGCACCTGGCGTCGGCCGAGCAGTGGTCGGCGGCGCACGGCGTGCTCACGGAGAGCCTGCTGTCGCGGGCCGTGCTCGGGGACTCGCTGCACCAGCTACGGGGGCTCCTGGACCGGCTCGAGGACGCCAAGCCGCGCGGCTGGGCCGCGGGGGGGCGCGCCGTGCGCCGGTACCTGCAGGTCTGCGATCAGGTGAGGGGAACCGGTCTGCATTGGCTGGGGGGCTGGTCTCCAACGACTAGGTAACTGGCTTACAACGACCGAGAAACTAACTTACAACGAAAGACCAGGTAAAACTACCCTTCAACAGGGCGAAACTGGCTTCTAACAACTTGGAAAACTGGTCTGAAGACGAGGCGAATCTGACGTCCAGGGCCTACGACGGCTTGGGAAACTGCCTTGGGATCTGGCCGTTGACTGATCTCCAATAGGGATGTTAACAATTTTTCGGAACTGCTTTTATTTAGAAGATTGACGCATGTTTCCCGTAATAAATAACATTTTATTTCAAAATATTTGTATTTTCGATGAGAAAATATGCAATATTAGACTAATTTTGAATTTTGCCGCTAAAACACTAACAACTGACATGACGTCACTAGTCGCAAAACATTGGTCGCGATTCATGACTGTATGTCCAGTTTATGTGTTTTCTTATCATTACTTTAATACAAACAATCAAAATCGTCGTCGCTAAGATCGCAAACTATAATAAAAATGCAGAAAAGTAAACGGTTTAGTCAGTTTTCGACAGTTTGTTTTGCGACTAGTGACGTAATAAGTCATATTGGTGTTTCCAGTCACGTAACAACAGATTCAAAATGTAGCATTTAAAATAATTTATAACAAATTTATAACGTAGTATGAAATTATAATGTGTATTTCGATATTCTATCAATACAAACTATCATAAAATCAACATCAAACATTAATTTGTGATTAGTGTTAATAGCCCTATTGCTTCGTAAAATTGCCTTTTAGGACTTTCTACAACTGGCCTTCAGTGGGATGGCACAGGCCTCTCAACGATTTGGAAAAACTGGCTTCCAAACACTTTATAAACCTGAAAAAAACTAAACCAAATTTTGAATAATCTGCAATCAACAGTATGACCCAGTTCTGTACTATATGTGTGTCACGTTCCTGTCACGTTCCTTAGATAAACATTTCATGATTTTTCGTAGAAGTTTAATGGTACAGATGACCTCTGATGTGGAATGTTCCGACATCACCTAGTGTCATCGTATACAGCCAGCGAGCAACACGGAAGGGAGTAGGCATACACAGCGTTTCCCCTCTGTCAAAGTACAAGTCCGCGTGGACCATGGAGTTTGATAATATACTGTGGCTGAGGGCGGGGCTAGATTTGTGAATGGTGCTTTATTTTTATGTGTTAGTGATTTGGCTGTGTGAGTATGATCGGCAATGGATCTGTACAGGTATGTATTGTATGTAATAGTGCGGCTTTGCGCTAGTGTGCGACTTTCCACTCCCGCAAGAAATGACAGAAAGATTTGAACAATATTTTTTAGCTAAGGCTACTCCCTTCCGTGCTTGCGCGGAAGATCGAGTTGCTCGATGTATACAGCAGTCACAGTCGACCGGTGTATGCGATGTGTGTCACGTTCCCGTCCCGTTCCCAGGTCCGCGGGCTGGTGTCGGGGCCGGGCGCGCGCGCGCGCGGCGTGCAGGCGCGGCTGGAGGCGCTCCGGCCCGCCGTGGGCGCCGCGTGCCGCGACCTCGCCGCGCTGCCCGCCAGGTCGGTGCTGCCCACTTTTATATTTATTTACTAGCGACCCGCCCCGGCTTCGCACGGGTGCAATGCTGATACTAAATATAAGTACCTACTAATAAAATTCCGGTCCGACGGCAAGCCGTTTCGTTTTACGTAGTCACATAAGTCACAGTTTTTTTGTGATGGATCCTTTTTGGCGCGACGGACGCACGCAATGTGTTGATTGATGGAACAAAACGTGCTTCACACCAAAGATGGCGGCAGCGGTTTGTTTGTCAGTGCCATCAGAATTTAATGAAATTCTCCATAATCCGAATTTTGTGGACATAATGTTGTCGACTCAAAAGAAATATTTGTTTGTTTTGTTATTCATATAAGGTTTTTTTTTTTTTTTTTTTTTTAACTTTTATAGGTTTACACTTGACTGCCATCTCGCCTGATGTTAAACGATGATGCGGTCTACGATGAAGCGTGTTTACCTAGAAGAAACCGATTCACTCTCGATTTGAAAACACAAAGATTGTAACTATCGGGAAAAACCCTCTCAGGCAACGTATTCCACAGCCTAGACGTTCTTATCACAAAAGTAGAGTCAAATCTCTTCGTTCGTGTCTTTGGAACATCAACCATGAAACGATGTCGCTTTTTCGAGCTACGAGCATTCCGATAGAAAAAAGGGCAAGGTGGTATTAGATCGTACAAATCAGTCGCACACTCTCCGAAGTGTATCCGATAAAAAACCGATAAGCTAGCAATTTTCCGGCGATGTTCGAGACTTTGTAGTCTTTTTCGCACGAGAATGTCATTGCCTATGAGCCTTTTGGCACGTCTCTCGATCGATTCCAGAGCTTCCAGCTGATACTTAGCCGATCCATCCCAAAGGTGCGAGCAGTACTCCATACAGGAGCGAATCTGTGCTTGGTATAACGTTAGCAACTGTTCAGACTTGAAGTACCTTCGCACCTTTGAGAGGACACCTAGTTTCTTGGCAGCTAATTTAGCCCTAGATTCGATATACGAGCCAAAGTTGAGAGTCGATGATAAAGTAACGCCCAACAGCTCGAGATGGTCGGATACCGGCACGGATACACCGCGAAAAGTAGGAGCCTGTTGGAAAGGACTCCTTTTTTGCGGAAAACAGACACGCCTGCGTCTTTCCCTCGTTAAACCTGACCAGATTGGCATCGCCCCATTTAGAGACTGCCTCAAGGGTCAAGTTTAAACGCTCGATCAAACTCTCTCTCAGTACCTGAGTTTGCTGCCTATTGGCTCTCGCGCTCGATATGTAGCTCTCTACAACGGTGCTATCATCAGCGTACCCAAAGATACCGGGCTTCAACAGATCGTTGATATGTAGCAGAAAGAGTGTCGCAGAGAGCACCGACCCTTGAGGGACTCCGGCATTAATAGCCATTTGATCCGACGAGCATCCATCGATGACCACTCGTATGGATCGATCCTCAAAAGTCCGATATCCACGTTATAAAACCTGGAGACAAACCATAAGCTGAAAGCTTGCTTAAAAGGCCATCGTGCCAAACCCTGTCGAAAGCTTTCGAGATATCCAGGGAGACTGCAAGTGCTTCCCCGTGCTTCTCGATAGCTTCACTCCAGATGTGAGTGACGTACGCTAGAATATCCCCAGTGGACCGGTTTCGGCGAAACCCGTATTGTCGGTCACTGAGGAGGTCGTTCGATTCTAGGTACGCTAGGAGCCTGTGGTTTAAGACACGTTCCATAGTCTTGCAGAGTATGGACGTGACCGAGATTGGCCTGTAGTTGGCAGGGTCAGCACGACTACCCCTTTTGGGTACTGGTTGCACGTTGGCAAGCTTCCAAGACTTCGGTACTTGCCCAGTTTCGAGAGAGAGTCTGTACAGGCGCGTCAGTATTGGAGACAACTCAGGCGCACAAGCCTTCAACACTACGGCTGGAATGCCATCTGGGCCACTAGCTTTATTCACGTCCAGATTGCGTAGCACTTTGCGAACCTCCATTTGGCGAATATGTATTTCTGACATAGAAGTCGGACAGCCAGGTGAAGTAGGAGGTGTCGCACTACCAGCATCTAGACGCGAGGATTCCGCAAACTGAGATGCAAACAAGTTTGCCTTCTCCATTGCGGTGTGAGCCAGTGTCCCATCAGGTTTCAGCATTGGAGGCATTGAGGGGCGGCAGAAGTTCGATTCGACCGATTTAGCTAGAGACCAAAACGCTTTGCTGCCCGCAGGGTACGAAGCTAATTTGTTCCCTATTCGACTAATGTGGTCAAAACGAGCCCTCTGAAGAACCTTTTGCATGCCTTAGCAGCCTTGTTGAACGCTTTCTTCTTCTGGTGTATATCCTTTGCCCTACGCTGTCGAGCATCAACCCAAGCTAGGTAGGTCTCATGTTTAAATGCTTCAGCACTTTTACATTGAGAACCAAACCAAGGGCGAGCTTTGCTGGATAATGTGACGTCAGAGTATGGAATGAAATATTCCATAGCCGTTCGTATTACATTAGTCACAGCATCCGCGCAGACTGAGGGATCACCAGAAGTGAAGCACAATGGCTGCCACGGGTAAGATGCAAAGAAAGAGCGCATCTCGTCCCAATCTGCTGACTTGTATCGCCACAGCCGCCGGTTGCCTCTAGGGCTGGGATCAGGCGGATGGTAGACAGATACTGACTTCACCAGACAGTGGTCGGAGCTGCCTAACGGCGAAGATACCACCACGGAATAACGGTCTGGATCTGTTGTCAGCAGGAGGTCTAAGCAATAAGGTGTATGCGACTCAACATCGGGTACTCTTGTGGCCTCTTGGACCAGCTGGGTTAGGTCTAACGATAAAGCTAGCTTTTTCGTTTCCTGCCCAGCGTGGTCAGTGTCCCGGTATGGGAACAGCCATTCCTTATGATGGCCGTTAAAATCCCCCCAGTAACACTAATTGGGCTGAAGGGTACTTCTGCTGAGCCGCGTCCGCCGCCTCACTTAAATAATCCGTAAGCCTAGTTGTCTCCTGGTCACCGCTGTGCGACCGATATACACAGGCGTAGAGAATTTTGTCTATGCCCGTGTCTATCAAAACCCAAAGAACGGAGAATCTTGTGTCCTCTAAGTTACGGAGACGCCGACAGCAGATGTCGTCACGGGCGTACAGGCACACTCCAGCACGGGGCCGAAATTTGTGCTCCAGGGTGTAACCTGGATACGTTAGGTACGCCACATCCGACGGACAACCTATCTGCGTCTCCGTCAGAAACAAGAGTGTCGGCTGCTCAGTCTCGAGGTGGTGATGGACTGCAGAGAGATTTGAGTGCAGACCTCGAATATTTGTGAGGTGCACTTTAACCGACAAGGAGTGCGGCCGCGCTTTACACTTGTTTCTGTTATTTCTTTTTGTCATTTTTGTTTTGAGAGGGGGATCGGTGGGAAAACGGCAGTAGAACGAGGCCGCACACTACTGACCATTGACATTGACATTTCGATCAAGTCTACCGCACCGTCCGTACCCCTTGACGAAATTATTAATATAGATTTAATTTACCCACTCCACAGACTCCGAGATCAAATAACCTTTGTTATTTGAGTTCTCTTTTTTTAACATATTTCTATAGGAAGAGGAAAATAAAGGGGAGTTGGGAACATTTTAAACCTATCCAGACTACAAGCTAATTTAATCACAAATTTAAGGAAATCTCAATATTTGTAGCGGCCATTTTGGATTTCATATTATTGTTGTGTGAACTTCTTTCAGTGCTCTTGTTTACAAGCCAATTCAATGTCTAAGTAAATCTTGACTTTTGGGATGGTCATTTTAGATTTGTATAGTCATAATTTTGGAGATACAATAACTTACGTGGAAAGCATCCCTACTACTTTTATGTTTGCTCACTCCCCGTGTTGTGGTACCTACTTTCTGCAACTTTTGTTGTATCTGTATTCACTTTTTTTTTCATTTTTTTATCTTATTATTTTTTTTTATTGTGTAGTGCTGTTGGCTTTCCATTTAGAATAAAATGAAATGAAATGGTGGGAAATGGTCGTGTGCACAGGACGCCGCGCGACGGCACAGTATTTTTATAGTAAAATTATGCATTTCCAAACTTTGTTATATTTGGCGTATTAACCTCTCAATCAAGACTTTTACGACTGCCCAATTTGTAGTACTAGTTTGGTTGGCTATTTCACAGAAAAGTGTCCATAAAAATATTACAAATAATCCATCTCTGCGTAAATGACCTAACTTTTGCAATGTATGTAAACAAAGCATGTGCTTCATTGTAGTTTGAATTTGCCGCGTAAAACTTAGATGTATAATTTATCTGTGTACCTTCTTGTTTAAATCTATGAAGCTAGCGTTAAACGAGGGACAATTATAATTTGAATATTGAATACCGAAATAAGAAATGGTTAAACAATAGCTTTAAATGTTGTTTCTCTTTTCAGGTGAGTTACTTAATAATTCATGTTCAAAATAAAAACTGTACTTTGTGGTATAAAATAAAACCCCCCTCTTTTCAGAGCAACTCAATTTGGTTATAGTTTTACTGTTCACCATATTACCCAAGGATTACATAAAATAAACACATTACATGTAAAACACCATAAATGCGCAATTAAAGTCAAAGTTCTTTATTGATTTACACGTTAATTTTAGAAATAAACAAAATAAGAGCATACAAAGAGTATACATTTTAAAGTTTAAATTGAACATTATATTGTACGATAGTAAGTATCGTACAATTAAGTGTCAAAAATTAAAATACTTATTACAATTGTAATGAACAATGCCAATTTTTTACAATTTTATTCTGAGTTTGCCTTCACTATAAACATAAACTATAAATAAAAACTCGCTGTAACTATAAAAAGCTTGATCGATAAGCCAGCTTTTTAATCGGTTTTTGAAGCTACCCGAACTCGGTGCTGATTTAACTATTTTAGGCAGAGTGTTATAAATTTTCGGTCCCATAATGCGAGTTAGTTTTTCCGACCTCGCGAGAGAGTGAGGTATACTGTCCAGCTTGTCAGCCTTACGTATATTGCGCGAATGTCTCTCTCCTCGCGTGTCGTATGAGTCGTATAATATGGTTTCTGACACACACAGCTACTTGGTAGATCAGGTTTGCAGGCAACGTAAGTATGCCGAGTTTTTTTGAAATATGGTTATGATAATGCGCAGGACCCCGCGCGACGCGGCGGCACGCGCGGAGATGGGCGCGCACCTGGTGCAGCTGGCGCTGGCGGCGGGCGAGCCGGCGCGCGCGTTGGCGGCGCTGCTGCGCGCGCTGGCGCTGCCGCCCGACTGCACGGCCAGCGCGCAATACAAGGTCAGCGGAAATACGTTACTTCAACTAGCGCCCATAGAGAGGCTACGAGAAAATACTCTACATAAAACTAAAATATTCAAAAAAGGACAAAAAACAGTAAAAAACTAAAACACAGTAAAAAAACTGACACAGTAAAAAAATACTAAAACAGTAAGAAAGTACAAAAGCAGTAATAAAAATTAAACAGAAAAAAAATACAAAAACTAACACAGTAAAAAAGTACAAAAAACAGTAAAAACCTAAAATATAGTAAAACAGTACAAAACTAAAACACAGTTAAAACAGTAAGAAAGTACGAAAGCAGTAAAAAATTAAAAATAATTGTGCAAAAACTAAAACACAGTAAAAAAATAACAAAAATGAAAAAGTACAAAAACTAAAATACCCTAAAAACTAAACCACAGTCATCATCATCATCATCATCATCAGCCGCAAGACGTCCACTGCTGAACATAGGCCTCCCCCCTAGATTTCCACAACGATCGGTCCTGCGCAACCTGCAACCAGCGGTTTCCAGCGACCTTTGTGAGGTCATCTGTCCATCTAGTGGGAGGCCGTCCAACACTGCGTCTCCCGGTTCGTGGTCGCCACTCGAGAACCTTTCTTCCCCATCGGTTGTCAGTTCTGCGAGCGATGTGGCCTGCCCATTGCCACTTCAGCTTGCTTACTCTTTGAGCTATGTCGGCCACTTTCGTTCTTTTGCGAATATCCTCATTACGGATTCTGTCGCGCAAAGAGACTCCGAGCATAGCCCTCTCCATAGCTCGCTGTGTGACTTTGAGCTTCGTTATGAGGCCCACAGTTAAGGACCACGTCTCAGTTCCATAAGCCATCACTGGCAACACGCACTGGTTAAAGACTTTCGTCTTTAGGCATTGGGGTATTTTGGACTCAAAGATGTGCCGAAGTTTCCCGAATGCTGCCCATCCGAGTTGGATCCTTCGCTGGACCTCTTTGTCGAAGTTGGATCTACCTAATTGGATCTTTTGACCCAGGTAGACGTATTCGTCAACAACTTCGAGTGTGGTATTCCCAACAATAACCGGTACAGGTGAGACATGAACATTTGACATGACTTTCGTCTTGTCCATATTCATCCTCAAACCTACCTTTTGGGATACTCTACTGAGGTCCCTGAGCATAGCACCGAGGTCCTCCAGCGACTCCGCTACAATGACTATGTCGTCGGCAAACCGAAGGTGAGTGATGTATTCGCCGTTGATATTAATGCCATATCCGTTCCAGTCCAGTAGCTTAAAAACATCTTCCAGCGCGGCAGTGAACAGTTTCGGAGATATAACATCTCCCTGTCTCACGCCTTTCTGTAGCTGGATATGTTTTGTGCACTGGTCCTGTAATCGGACAGACATTGTGGCTTTACTGTAGATACACTTCAACACTTCGATATAGCGATAGTCAATGAGGCATCGCTGGAGAGACTGAAGCACTGCCCAGGTCTCGATGGAATCGAAGGCTTTCTCATAGTCCACATACGCTATACATAGTGGCCGATTATACTCCTCGGTTTTCTGTATAATCTGCCGAAGCGTATGGATGTGGTCAGTGGTACTATAGCCTTTTCGGAAACCGGCTTGTTCGGGTGGCTGGAAGTCGTCAAACCTGCGTGCGAGACGATTCGTGATGACCCTCGAAAACAACTTATAAACGTGGCTCAGAAGTGAGATGGGTCTGTAGTTCTTCAACAAGGTGTTGTCACCTTTTTTGAAGAAGAGCACCACCACACTTCTGCTCCACGCTTCTGGCGTATTACCGTTAAGTATGACGGAGTCGAACAGCTTCTGGAGGACTTTAAGTACCGGTTTTCCACCCGCTCTCAGAAGCTCCGTCGTAATTCCGTCGTCGCCAGGTGCCTTGTTGTTTTAAGTTGTTTGAGGCCATCCTAATCTCATACAGGCTGACTTCCGGGATATCTTCGGTAAAGTGTCGGGTCAGCTTGGCTCTGGGGTCTTTGCCATGCTAACGACAGGTTGTGCTTGCGTAGAGGTGTATAACTGTTCATAGAACCTCTCAATCTCCTCCAAAATCAGGCTTCGACGAGACGATGCTACCACTATCGGTCTTCAGTTTGGTCAGCTGACTTTGCCCAAGAGACAGATTTCTTGCGAACACTTTCGAGCCTTTGTTCTGCTTGATTGCTTCTTCAATACTCGAAGTATTGAAGCAGCGTATGTCGCGTCGCACACAAGTAGAGATCTGTCTATTGAGCCGTCTGTATACCGTCATGTCGACCGAAGACTGTAACCGCATATCTCGTCTGACTGCCATGAGATCTAGAGTTTGATCAGAGAGTTTTGGGTTCTATTTTGGCGTCGGCTCTTATAAAATTTTCTGCCAACAGCATGAACAGTTTCCACTAGCCTGTCATTTATTTCGTCCGCCGTTACGCACTCATCTAAGGATTCGAAGCGATTTTGAAGTTCGAGTTGAAAGTTATCGGGATCTTCGATCTGAGCATAATTTGGTCGGAGCGTGGACTTCATTAGACGTGATCTTTCGAACTTAATGTTTAGATTCAGCGTGCCTCTTACAATACGGTGATCGCTGCCGGTCTTAACCTTGCTGATCACAGAGACATCGCTGAATATTTGCCGTTTAGTCGTCATAATGAAGTCGATCTCATTTTTGTGGAACCATCTGGGCTAATCCAGGTCCACTTTCTTTGTGGTTGTTTCTTGAAAAGGAGTTCATCATAAAGAGGCTCTCCTTTCCAAGAAATCCGCTAGACGTTGCCCTGTTGGGTTCCGCTGCCCATATCCGAAATTCCCCACTCTCAACTCATCATCGCTACGTTTGCCCAGTTTCGCGTTGAAGTCTCCCATCACAACTGTGAAATGTGTTGGCGAGACATGTATGGCTTTGGAGATGTCCTCATACATGGCCTCAACCTCTTCGTCGGGATGTGTCGAGGTCGGTGCGTATACTTGTATGACCTTTAATGAATACCGGTCGCTAATTTTAAGTACAAGGTATACAACCCTATTCGACACACTCTCGATCATTATCACGTTGTTGACGAGAGACTTGCGGACGATAAACCCGACACCCCCTGGGATTGTTGATCTCCTCCCGGTAGTAGAACAAGTTGCCGGATTCAAGGATTATCCTGTCCTCGCCCTGTCTACGGACTTCTGATAACCCTATGATATCCCAGCGCAACTTGTCCACTTCTTCTTCCAGCTCCACAATCTTTTCGTCAGCCCTCAGCGTCCGTGCGTTAAATGTTGCCAGGTCGAGTCGTTGGGTTTGGTGGCGGGGCGTCTGCCGGGGATTCTTAGCACCCCATGCTCCGCCGGAACCAAGGCTGCCACCAGCGCCTGGAATAGCGGAGCCGCCGGGGACTAGGGGCCGTTCCTTTTTTGTGCCTATCATATGGGGGGGTATTTGCCATAGTCACCACGCTTGGCAGGCGGGTTGGTGACCGCGGAACCAGCCCTTCGCATCGATGACGCCGCTGCCCGTCATCGACCTGGTTAATTTAGGACTGGTTTTTAATGGATATACCGCCATTGGTTCGGTCGTCAGAGCCTCGTTAGTTGGCAGCAGGGTGTACCACGCGCAGAAGAGGTTGACATTTGGGGAAGCTAGATGCTAAGCGCTTCCCCCTTACACCCCGTAAACCACAGTAAGAAAGTACAAAAGCAGTAAAAAATTAA
This sequence comes from Ectropis grisescens, assembly GCA_017562165.1. NCBI lineage: Eukaryota > Metazoa > Arthropoda > Insecta > Lepidoptera > Geometridae > Ectropis > Ectropis grisescens. Next base: position 11,606,321 of record CM029795.1, on the reverse strand, counting down.
ACTCAATAAAAAAGTACAAAAAACTGTACAAAACTCAAACAGTAAAAAAAATAACTAACACAATAATAAATTACAAAAAACAGTAAAAAACTAAAACAGTAAAAAATTACAAAAACTTACACAGTAAAAAAGTACAAAAACTAAAACACAGTAAAAAAAATAGTTAAAACAGTAAGAAAGTACAAAAGCAGTAAAAAATTAAACGCAATAAAAAAGTACAAAAAACAGTAAAACAATAACAAACACTAACACAATAAAAAAGTACAAAAAACTGTACAAAAACTAAAACAGTAAAAAACAGTTAAAATGTAACAAAATAATAGTTTAAAACAGTTAAAATATAGCAAAATAATAGTTAAAAACAGTTAAAACAACAAAATAATAGTTAAAAACAGTTAAAACATAACAAAATAATAGTTTAAAACAGTTAAAATATAGCAAAATAATAGTTAAAAACAGTTAAAACATAACAAAATAATAGTTAAAAACAGTTAAAACATAACAAAATAATAGTTTAAAACAGTTAAAATATAGCAAAATAATAGTTAAAAACAGTTAAAATATAGCAAAATAATAGTTAAAAACAGTTAAAACATAACAAAATAATAGTTTAAAACAGTTAAAATATAGCAAAATAATAGTTAAAAACAGTTAAAATATAGCAAAATAATAGTTAAAAACAGTTAAAACATAACAAAATAATAGTTTAAAACAGTTAAAATATAGCAAAATAATAGTTAAAAACAGTTAAAACATAACAAAATAATAGTTTAAAACAGTTAAAATATAGCAAAATAATAGTTAAAAACAGTTAAAACAACAAAATAATAGTTAAAAACAGTTAAAACATAACAAAATAATAGTTTAAAACAGTTAAAATATAGCAAAATAATAGTTAAAAACAGTTAAAACAACAAAATAATAGTTAAAAACAGTTAAAACATAACAAAATAATAGTTTAAAACAGTTAAAATATAGCAAAATAATAGTTAAAAACAGTTAAAATGTAACAAAATAATAGTTTTAAACAGTTAAAATATAGCAAAATAATAGTTAAAAACAGTTAAAACATAACAAAATAATAGTTTAAAACAGTTAAAATATAGCAAAATAATAGTTAAAAACAGTTAAAACAACAAAATAATAGTTAAAAACAGTTAAAACATAACAAAATAATAGTTAAAAACAGTTAAAACATAACAAAATAATAGTTTAAAACAGTTAAAACATAACAAAATAATAGTTTAAAACAGTTAAAACATAACAAAATAATAGTTAAAAACAGTTAAAACATAACAAAATAATAGTTTAAAACAGTTAAAATATAGCAAAATAATAGTTAACAAGAACAAAATTAAAAATTTTGACTAACCCCCGACTACCTTAGATTTATTATCTGTACAACATTCTACTAGTCAAGCCCTTTCATTTGATACCCATATTAAGGGAATTGTGAAAAAGGAAATGTAATTCACCATTTTGTGGTAGCGGCCATCTTGGATTTGAAATTTGTCATAGTGCAAAGTATTCTACTAATCAAGCCCTTTCATTTGATACCCATATTGAGGTAGTAGTGAAAAATATTATATAATTCGCCATTTTGTGGTGGCGGCCATCTTGAATTTGAAATTTGTTATAGCGTTTAGTACTCTACTAGTCAAGCCCTTTCATTTGATACCCATATTGAGGTAGGTTGTGAAGAAATATTTTGTCCGCCATTTTGTGGAGGCGGCCATTTTGAATCGATATTAACCAAACATAGCTAAGAACACCCGCACGGATGTTAACTTTCAAATAAAAAAAACCGCATCGAAATCGGCCCATCCGTTTGAGCTCTACGGTGCCACAGACAGACACACACACAGACAGACAGACAGACAGACAGACAGACCGACAGACAGACAGACATCGACGTCAAACTTATAACACCCCTTTTTTTTTGTCGGGGGTTAAAAACAGTTAAAACATAACAAAATAATAGTTAAAAACAGTTTAAAAGTTGGTACAAAAGAAAATGGACAGTCATAAGGGAACTGCTGATAAAATTGAAATGCTCACGCATTTCTAGATGGCCATGCTCATGCCCACGCCCTCCGGTTTCCCCCGCGTAGTTTCCAAAGTGAGCTGTCAAATTCTGAGTTATAAGTTTTCACTTCTATCGGCAGTTCCTATGACTGACAATTTTGTTTTTATCATTTATTCACAGTAAATAGTTTGATACAAAGTATTAGGTTTAATAGATTGAAAGGTACAAAATTGTATGAACTCGCTTCATGTCAATTTTGAGATTCGAATATCCGAACTAAGCCTAAGCTTGTGCTTCAGAATATTCGTGCTCTCACTGGTTTGCTAATACTCAATAAACATATTCAAATATTATTTATATATAAATAATGCTGGACAATTCACACACAACACTATCTGACCACAAACTAAGCAAAGCTTGTGTGATGGCAGCCAGATAGCTGATGTAATACTTATATAGTTTTAAATACATACTTATTATACATAGAAACACCCAGACACAGTGCAAACATTTGAATTCATCACACAAATATTTGCACTGGGTGGGGATCGAACCCACGACCCTCGGCTTCGCAGGCAGAGCTACTACCAACTAAGCCACTAGGGCAGAAATATATATATTTATTGTTTGACGACTTAGTATAAAATTCCATGTACTTATCTGTTATTGTAGTGGTAGGACTCTTGGCAGAGTCCGCCTGGGGAAGTACCACACCTTTGCCAGTTATTCTGCCGCCAATGTGCAAACATTACTGTGTTCCGCTTTGAAGGGCAATGTTTCCAGAGAAATTACAGAGCTTAGAGGCATAACATCTTAGATGTCTGGGTGGCGACCGCAGGGCAGTGCTAGGTAATGATTTGGACGCTTCATGTTCCAATGGCTGGCACTGTGGTGCTATGTGGCAGGCATGTTGCTTACCATCAGGCACATGTCCTGCTCGTCTCGTCACTGTTTATTTAAAACAAGGAATTGTTATCCGCAGATCACGATGGAGCTGGCCGAGCAAGCGTCCGAGCTGTGCATGGAGCCGGCGGCCGGCTCGCCGTCGTCGGCGCCCCCCCGCGCCGCCGCCGCCAGCTAAGACCCCCACATGTAGCATATACGACACTTTACATAGGAACCAGCCGCTAGGAAATAATTTAATAATTGTGCGACCGCCTGCAGTCGTCGAAAAATAAAAGGCTCTTTTGACGTTTAATTGAATTTGTAATACATTATTCCAGCAATGAAGATAATTTCATTTGTGACATGAATTACAAGTATTGGCGGACAATTCACACACAACACCATCTGACCCCAAACTAAGCAAAGCTTGTATTATGGCGGGCAGATAGCTGATATAACACTTATATAGTTGTAAATACATACTTATTATACATAGAAAACACCCAGACACAGTGCAAATATTTGAATTCATCACACAAATATGATGTCGAAATACGCCTTTTATTTTTTTTGATAACTTGTAATCGAAATGTTCTAGTTTATTGTACGTAACCGCTTCTGCTATTGTCTTTTCCCTTTGCTCTGTGGTTCTTTTTGTATAAGTTTAAGATATAATATATAAGAGAAAGAAGGGCCTCCATTAAATTATGTGAAGCTTTTAGGGAGAGTAGTTTTTTTTTTGCAAGAAATAGTGTAATACTGTGAGACAACTGAGTAAAATTTTAAGTGTAATTTGATGAAAACCTCACGATATATCGCTATGTGAAAGAAAGAGGGAAAACTATAGTTTATTATTAGTTATTTATTTTTTTCGCAAAAAGAAATGTAGTTCTGTGAAAAACCAGAGTACAATTCATAATTGAATTTAGCCAAAATACGTGTTTATAGATAGATAGTTTACTAAACACACCGAGATAATTTAAAAGTTGAAACAATTTAAACACATTTTTAAGTGTTTAAAGGTAATGCGACGGTTTGACGGCTCATCGCTAAGAGCTATCTCTTCCGGGCAAATTTCAACTTTAACATATCTGGTTAAAGAATATTTATTAATCTCAAAAGAATTTACAAGAAATCACTTACTGAGATTACACACACATACAGTACATATTATACGTTGCTTCAAAACGCAGCGTGCAGACTAATATAAAAATGAAAAAACAGAAACAAACACTTATTATATATAAAAAAACATAACTTCAAAACTATATATCAACTTTAGTATAATAAATATCGCTATGGGAGAGAAGGGGGGTTGTAATATTCGTCTAAATTGCCTCAAGTAATAAAATTAATGGATGCCCTTAAAGTCATAGATTAGATCCACAGTCAGTAAAATAAAAGTAAAACGAACGTTCAATAAAAGAAAAGTAGGACGAAGCCGGGACGGACCGCTAGTTAGTTCTTAAATAAATACATAATGTTTAATGTTAACCTAATTAATTAATAAGTTAATTTAAAAAATATTGTCAGTCATAGGAACTGACGATGGAAGTGAAAGCTTATAACTCAGTATTTGATAGCTCACTTTGGAAACTACGGAAACCGGAACTTGAAACCTGAGGGCGTGGCCATGTCCATCTAGATATGCTGACGCATTTCTAGATGCCCAATGGCCATGGTCCCGAGTTTACCCGAAGATTTCTTATCATTCCCGAACGTGACGCTAGAATTCAATTCACATCCCACGAAAAATCTGTCTGTGGCGCGCCAAGAGAAGTTTTCACTTCAATAATAATGATAAGTATGCGAAAGTATTTTCTCGTTTGTAACGTTATTACGGGTTATTTGGAAGTCGAGAGAGAAGTAAAAAATATTTTGATTTGATTTGAGAAGTCGTTGTGGTCTCGTGGTTAGAATGCGTGGCTCATAACCGCGAGGTGCGTAGGTTCGATTCCCGCCTGCATCTCTTAAGTATATTTTCAAGTACAGATGTACTGCTTTGTCATCAATATTGGATTTATCATCATCATCGTCAGCCCATGTTCGTCCACTGCTGGACATAAGCCTTTCCAATATTGTGCCACCGAATCCGGTCCTCGGCTCTCCGCCAACCTTATTCTTGTGACACTCATCATATTGGAAGATTTGCCCATACTCGCCACGCTGGGCAAGGGCGGATTGGCAATTGGATTTATATATGAAGAAAAACATCGAGAGAAAAAAGGCATGTTCCTGATAAGTCTCGTATCATTTCGTGACTAACCAGAGTATGGATTGATTGGCTCGCTCTTTGTAACGGAAACTCCCAAATCTCAGCTGTGAGACGTAAATGTGACATAAAATATCCCGTAATTCGTGATACTCATCGATATAAATCGAAAGATGTGCCCTGAGCCCCTTGAAAGTGTTATAAAACTGTGTCTCTATGTGTAGCGTGAGTGGTTTACAACTACCAAACAGTTTACATATACCACGTATAGAGTTGGCAGAAACGCTTTACACCGAAAGCACGGGTAGCATCTTTCTTGCCTTGTCGCTCTTGTGGAAGTGTCATACTTTTGTCGCGGTACATCACTCTGTTGCCATAGAAAGTACGCACGTCATCTGCTTACGATTGACACAATGGAACCGTGCGGAAAATCTAACTCTATACGTAGTATATGTAAACTCTTTGACAACGACCAATCTAATTGACCCCTGGAATCGCTAACGTCGAGGTAAGTTGCGGTTCTACTTGATTTGGTTGTTGACAACGAGTAGCGATAGGTATAAAAATCCGGCGTTCACCGCTTCCTACAATCTAGTAAAACGGAAAGAGTGAGCACGCTCTTCCCAAAGATAACATAGTTCCCGTGACCTGAAGTTTGGGAGGGCACATCCATTGATTTATATTGACGGTAATAATAGTATAAATTAAGAGCTTTATATATATTATGTCGATAACTCGATTAAATTTGTAAAATCCATATCTCGATACGAATCTAAAATGTTTTTAAATAAGTTTATAAATATAAATCAATTGTGAGGGGTTGAAGAGTATTCTGGAAGCACGAGTCTACAAGGTGTATCATGGTAATTGCCCGTCCCAACTTATTTGAGTTGGGTTTCATCTGCCTAGGTCCTTTTCTCGTTGTTTTATTTATTTATCGTTTAAAACGGCAAGTCGCCAATTACAATGATTAACACAATATGACAAATATGTTAGATATCTCTAATTTACTAAATTTATAACAAAAAATACTTAAAAATCTAGTTATCTTCCGTTATGAAATGTAGCCTATTTACTATTAATGTTTCTATGCATCGTTCTGTTGCCTGGAAGATATCGTTTTAGCGATAAGGTCGCTATTTGTTTCACTAACTTTAAGGATATATTAAAAACAAAATTACAATAATTTTGTTTATTTCATTTTAATTTGTAAACAATAAAGAGTTTCTTCCTATCTATCTATTCCAGACTATAATTTGTTTTCCAAACTCCAATCCGTTCTGTTCAGACGTGATTGAGCTACAAACATCCAAATTTTCACATTTCCAATATTAGTAAAATTTTAAGTTGTGCCTTCAGAATTGGTCCAAACAAAGTGGTGAGTGCTTTCAGAGTATGCCCCAATGTATCTCTTATAGAGTTGTATGTTCGAGCTATGGATTCGTATTATTAAAGTAAAATTAATTATAATCTGTATAAATAAATAACATTTGAGTGTCTGTTTGTAATATGAAAATAACCTCTTAAAATCAATGCATATATGTAAAGACAGTACATATACCAAAATATATTTTTTTTACTATTTCGGTCTCATCTGTCCTTTTGTAGCCTGCTAGTCTCCAAAATGGCCGGACTTTCACTACGAGATAGCTGATATTCTAATACATAGCGTAGGCTACTGTTACTTCAGGATAATGAACAGGTTTTCGCGAAATAAGCATAAAATATTGGCAGCCATAGAAGATAGAAGTGAAAACTTATAACTCAGAATTTGATAGCTTACTTTGGAAACTACGCGGGTGAAACCGGAGGGCGTGGACATGAGCACGGTCCCGAGTTCAACCGACTATTTCTTTTATTCACGATCGTGATGCTTGATCACAATTTACACGCCCACGAAAAATCTGTTTGTGATGCGCCAAAAGTTTTTACTTATAAAACACTCTAAAATTGACTTAAAATCTGTTGTTTCATTACGTTGTTTATATTCGACAAATTGTGTAAAGAAAGTGTTTTGGAATTTCGGGTTTGGTCGAATAATAAAAGTAGTTAATGTGTTAACTACTCTTTCAGCATAGTGCAGGCTTTCTGTGTACCCTGTATACAAGTTATGTCTGTTAATTGTCTCGTATACCTGTCTGAGGATAATTGGCTAAATATAGTCGACTGAATTCAGAAGTAATCCTTGTTTCTGAATGTAGTGGTATGGCTAGCTTACTGAATGCTTTTCTATACACGTCACTGAATTCCGTAGTGACTAAATTTAGCCAAGTGTATAATAAGCCTTATTTATAGGTTTTCTGTCTAACGAAGCGATTTCAGAGTACAGAATTTTATCTGTCAAAATTAGTTCTCAATTTCGCCAAAGTTAGCGCTAGTGTTTGATTTTGTCATTTGATATGTAAATGTTTATAATTTGACGTATAATTTCTGTTGTTTCGGAAACGCTTCGTTATTTCATTTTATGCATTTTGGATAAATAAAAAATTAGTACCAAAAGTTTGCCATACGTGGCGCTGGCTTGATTGGAACCGCCATAATATGTAACTCGACTTATCTCAGTCATAGGGAATAGGGATGTTAACTATTTTTCGGAACTGCTTTATTTTGAAGGTTAACGCTTGTTTACCGTAAAAAATTAACATTTTATTTCGAACTATTACGATTTTCGATGAGTAAATATACAATATTACACTAATTTTCAATTTTGCCGCTAAAACACTAACGACTGACATATGACGTCACTAGTCGCAAAACATTGGTCGCGATTCATGACTATATGTCCATTTTATGTGTTTTCTTATCATTACTTGAATACAAACAATCAATATCATCGTTGCTAAGATCACAAACTATAATAATAAAAATGCAGAAAAGTAAACGGTTTAGTCAGTTTTCGATAGCTTGTTTTGCGACTAGTGACGTAATAATTCATATTGGTGTTTCCATCACGTGACAACAGATTATAAATATAGCATTTAAAATCATTTACAACAAATTAATTACGTAATATTAAAATATAGTAATGTGTTTTACGATATTCTATTATTACAAACTATTATAAAATTAACATTAAACATTAATTTGTGATTAGTGTTAACATCCCTATAGAAGTAAAAATGTATCACTTAGAATTGTAGTGTGAAATAACACAATACAATACAAAAAACAAAGTTGCACAATACAATATATACTTATGTAGTTAAAAAAACGAAATACGAACTACGGCTTTCATTTTCGAAAAATCCTGTCAATAATTGAGAATTTTTGATGGTTTTTTTGTCATTCTTAAAACTTAATTTGTATGTGTTTAGCGATATGATACCAAATCAATTGTTAAAAACAAATCAATAATTAAACATGGCGGTTAATTTCTAGTTTTAAAAAAATGCGTTCCAAAAATACAATGTTTATTTTTTATTTACTTGACACTACAAGGTTTTTAAAGCGCCGTGTGTCGAATGCCGTGTAAGTGTTTTTTTCTTTTCGTAAAGAATTTTCACTGTAAAATGCAATTAAAAAAATAAAAAAATCTGTAAAGGAATTTTATAAAATTGTAAAAATGATGCATCTTTTACGGTCTTGTTAGTAATGTACAGTAGAAAGATGTTGTGTAATTATTATTAAGTGTCAATTTTGTTTTGAATTGTAATAAAATTATTTTGTCAATAATTCGTTTTTTATTAAATAAAATTAACCTAAAGTCAAAGTTCAAATATATATATTTTTTATTTATGAATAAAAAAATGTATGTACATATATTGTGAAAATATATAAAGAACACTAAAAGCGTCCACACGCGAGTCCTAAAACCAGAGGAAATGACGTAAAAGTAGTAGGGCGGAGCCACGGATATCGGGGGATACGCCTTGAGGGGGTGGCAGTGTCTTCTCGATACGGTTAATATGACCGCATAACTCTTATATTCGTTCAGGCGCTCTGAAGCGCCTAGAGAGTACGTTAGCGCGTTAGAGATGGGTTAATGGAGTTTGATGATGTGATTTTTCTTCTAAAGTTTATTCGGTAATTTACATGGATCGTTTTTTTTTTCATTTTTAATTAACTACCTATTTTTCCATGTTTTTTACTTGTTTTATGATTATTAGTAATAACATATACAAAGAAATAAAATTGGAGCGTTTGTATGTAATATCAAATTAACAACTGTTTACTAAGTTGTGACAAATGAAAGTATGTACAGTACCTATACCTAAAAAGCTATTTTAAAATTTTTTGTCTATCTTGTTTGTTCCGCTAATCTACCAAACAGCTGGACCAATTATGACGGGACTTTCACTACCAGACAGCTGATCGTCTAAGGCATAACTTTTTACGTTTTTTTAACGTATACTTTTCTCTAACTTGATGAAAATAATAATATGTTAATATTATTACTAGTCTAGATTGTCCCACTGCTGGGCAAAGGTCTCTCTTCCTTCCTTGCAGATAGTCCAATTCACATCATTAGGATTTACGGCGTTCGATAGTCTAAGATATAATGTTTTACCTCCATGCCCTGTAATTTCTATGGAAACATAGTCCTTCAAACCGGAATAAAATGATGTTTATTTAAGCCTATAGCTAAGTCATCAGCTATCTTTCATTAAAAGTCCCTTATAATTTATTAGTCCATCCGTTTCAGAGATTACCCAGTACAAGCAGGAAAGCAAAAAACTAATAATGTTATTTTTTGTTATTGGCATCGTAAATTCTACTCCCTAATATTACAAATGCCAAACAATGTTTGGGCGTTTGGGTATTTGGATGTTTGTTGCTGAATCCCGTTTAAACGTATGAACGGATCGAGTTGTAATTTGAAATACAGTAAGATTATATTTTGGAAGAACACATAGACTTAGGCTACTTTTATCTCGATAAAAGAACGGGAACGAGAACTACGCGGGTAAGCCCGCGGGGCACTGCTAGTACTTTCGTATACATTTGACGTAAAACTGTTCATTTGAAAAATGCAAACTGATTCCTACTCCAACTTCATACATTTCTTTATGGTATTAATACCTACATGTCGTACAGGGTATACATTTTTATGTATAAATATATTTACGTATTTGTATATTAGTAAAACTTAATAAATGTAAATATAATAATACAGCCCAAAATAAAACGTCGAATAAATTTTGCAATCACTAATTTCAATCCCTAGTTACGTGTGTGAGCGTTGAGTGACTCCTTCTACATAGATAAAATTATTTGTTTATATGGAAATGTTCCGCCCATTTTATGTATGTGTCATAAAGAACGCAATCATAATTCTTAGTGTGCGTGCTAATATATGCGGTTGTGTGTCGTAATTATTACTTTTGTTTATGTAGTAATCATTTAGGTGGGAGGAGACTGGAGACACTAGGTTTCGAACTAAATTCGCAATCAAGGCATATCCCCCGAATATCCGTGGGCGGAGCCCACATCGAACCATACGCATCGGAAACCTGGTCAAAACCAGGGTGCGGCCCATGGCTTCTCTGCTCTGGTAAATGGTTTCGGAAAAGAGAATTTCAGTCGCCTCATGGTGGATGAAGCCCTCATGAACCATTTTGGAGCCATTGTAATGGTCTCACGGCTGTCTGGTGTTGGCGAAATTGTCCTCATCGGAGATGGCAATCAATTAATTGCCTTATATCGACAGGGAAAATCTCTTCGAAATGAGGTATCATCGCCCGAACCTGGTAGCAAAGATCAGCCAGGAAATGCTCTGCACACATCGAAACCCAATGGACGTCGCATATGAGCGTCCCTAGAGCAGAAAAGGTATAAGGGAGCGCAAATACCCAACACCCAACCAAACACCCCCTTTTTAGTTCACACTCAAGAGGAGAAGGAGATCCTGACAAACCAGGGTTATGGGTCAGGCACCGGGTCACAGAAATGCAGTCGTGGTGGAGGCGCTGAGCCGGGAGGAGGCGGCTTAGAAAATATAATAAAAATAAATAATAGGCCTAGAATTAGAATGAAAAGGTTCCCTTCTCCCCCCTATTTCCTTTTCTTCTCCTAATCCAAGATTCATGTAAAAAAGAAAACAAAGGTCACGGACACCGGAGTCTGTGGAGTTGCTAAATTTAAATTTTAAAAAAAGACATCGAACCATAAATCACCATATGATTAGTGATTTATGTTTAGTGTCTAGGCTCATAGGCAATGACTCTCTTCTGCGAAAAAGACTACAAAGTCTTGATCATCGCCGAAAATTTTTTTTTTTTTTTTTAACTTTTATAGGTTTACACTTGACCGCCATCTCGCCTGATGTTAAACGACGATGCGGTCTACGATGGAGCGTGTTTACCTAGAAAAAACCGATTGCCAGCCTATCGGTTTTTTATCGGATACACTTCGGAGAGTGCGCGACTGATTTGTACGATCTGATACCACCTTGCCCTTTTTTCTATCGGAATGCTCGTAGCTCGAAAAAGCGACATCGTTTCATGGTTGATGTTCCAAAGACACGAACGAAGAGATTTGACTCTACTTTTGTGATAAGAACGTCTAGGCTGTGGAATACGTTGCCTGAGTGGGTTTTCCCCGATGGTTACAATCTTTGTGTCTTCAAATCGAGAGTAAATCGGTTTCTTCTAGGTAAACACGCTCCATCGTAGACCGCATCGTCGCTTAACATCAGGCGAGATGGCGGTCAAGTGTAAACCTATAAAAGTTAAAAAAAATGCTGCGATGTAAGCTCCGCCCCACTACTTTTACGTCATTTCCTCTGATTTTAGGACTCGTGTGTGGATGCTTTTATACACCTAGTCACCTATACAGGGTTACCGGTAATCAGCCAGCATCCGTTTAAGAGCATGTTCTGTATTATTTAAACGATCAACTATTGTTAAATTCATTACATAGGGAAGAGGATATGTAGGGAGAGGAGGGCATCCTATCCCAAAAAAATAGTGTGTGTTATACTCTCTAGAACCGTTTAGCAGCTGTTTAGTATTTATTCACTTCGGCACATCATTTATCGAGCGTTAAAGAATACGCGTGATCTTGTTACGAAGAGTTCGATGCTTTTAGACCGGGCAAAGATATATTTTTTATAGGAAAAAAATATCCGAATTTTTAAAAACTGCAGAACAAACGTTGCCGTATTTAGAGTACTTAATATCCCCTTATAAGGATGCAGGCCGATTACCAATATACCCTGTAAATTAAGGAACTTTCTATAGGTTCTTAATCTATAAGTTGGCCTTTAGCCACACCCCCGGACACTCCACTAAAATTCCATACAACCGCCGCTGTGGAGCTACCTACTCTTCACACAACTACGCAGACGTTCGTACACACGCGTGAATGTGTGCGTTAGCGCTAGGGCTACTGAATTATTTTATTGAATAGTTGTGCCCCTTGAGTTCACCTGGTGACGTAGTCTATAAACTTGCTATAATGTTGAGTTACATAAATAGAATGGAGCCAAATTATACCATTCTAATTAAAGGGGTGTTTGCACAGATTTCTAAATTGTTTCAGAAATCTGTGGGTGTTTGTATTGCCGCGTAAAATGAAACGAAACCGATGATAGATTAGATCAGGTACCTGTATGTAATATCTATTTCTGTTAGTAGGTACACATTCGCATTTTATTTTACACTTACCCATGAAGGAAACTTTATTCTGTCACTACAATTATTCCTCCAGGCATTATCAATCCGTGCTTGGGCACATAAGTTAGTGGCTGTGTGAGTTACGAACTTTGAGTTAAAAACGACTTCGTTATTATAAATAAATAAATATTGGTAGACAATTCACACACAACACCATCTGACCCCAAACTAAGCAAAGCTTGTAATATTATACAGCAACGTTATTGAAAAGTTTCTAATCTTATGTTATTTTATCATTAGGAAATTAAATAAAGCTTTTAATCTTGTCCCGTTTAGTTGACGGACAGCCGTAAACAGCACACAACCCACCATGATGATATTTCGTAAGGAATTAGATGTTCGATACGAGCCCTTCGTTGAGTGCTCCTAGCGTACTCGAAACGGCCTGAGGGATGAGGAAGCTTGAAATTGGCGAGGGGTGGGGAGTGTCCGTTCTATCTATATTATCTATTCTATGCTTTAGGCGTTTTTGTATAGAACCGGTCGAACGCATCACGCTGTTTCGGCCTTTATGCCCGAGCTACACGAGGCTAGTTTTCTAAGCTAGCAAGCTAGTCTTCTAGCTTTGGAATGGACAACGATACGCAATGCTAGTTTTGTCTACACGAAGAAACTAGAAGATGCTATGGGCAGACGTGTACTTACCATCAGATACAAGGCTTGTTCGTCCCATCACTCTATCGTTACTAATATTGTAAATGTGAAAGTAACTGTCTGTCTGTTACACCTAAACTAATGAATTGATTGATACAGAGATAACATTAATGTTTGCATGAACAGCATCGAGCGATCAGCATTTGTATCGATGTCTGTCTGTTTTTGTGTGTGTCTGTCTGTGGCACCGTAGACCTCAAATGGATGGAAGGGCCGATTTTAAAGCGGTTTTTTATTTGAAGGTTAATATTCGTGCGGATGTTCTAAGCTATGTTTGAAGGGTTAATATCGATTCAAGACAAAATGGCGGACAAAATATTTGTTCACGACCTACCTAAATATGGATATCGAATGAAAGGGCTTGACTAGTAAAATACTTATACACTATAACAAATTACAAATCCAAGATGGCCGTCACCACAAAATGGCGAAATATATTTCTTTTTTCACAACTCCCTTAATATGTATGGGTGGGTATCAAATGAAAGGGCTTGACTAGTAGAATGTTGTACAGATAACAAACCCGAGGTAGTCGGGGGTAAACTAAAATATTTAATTTTGTTCTTGTATATAAAGAAAACAAACACCATAAAAAATTATTTCATTTATTAAAATTGTAAAATGATTTGATTTCGCCATTTACACAGAAAATGCTCTTTTATTTCATTAGTCATAACAACTCGCGACGGTTTCCGTCGCGCGACCATAGCACGCCAATACCTGCAACAATGAAACCAATGGTTATACATCTAATAGTATCTTATTCGCTAGCTACCGGCCCAACCCGGCTTCGCCCGTGGTGCATGTATAACCTATAACTTAGGGAACACGTACATATCCAACTTTGAAATAATTTTTGAAATCGGACCAGTAGTTCCTGATATACAGGGTTATTAGTAATCAGTCTGCATCCTTTTTAACCCCCGACCAAAAAAGGGGTGTTATAAGTTTGACGTCGATGTCTGTCTGTCTGTCTGTCTGTGTGTGTTTCTGTCTGTGGCACCGTAGATGTTCTTAGCTATGTTTGGTTAATATCGTTTTTAAAAATGGCCGCCTCCACAAAATGGCGGACAAAATATTTCTTCACAACCTATCTCAATATGGGTATCAAATGAAAGGGCTTGACTAGTAAAATACTATACACCATAACAAATTTCAAATCCAAGATGGCCGCCACCACAAAATGCCAAATTGTATTATTTTTTTCACTATTACCTCAATATGGGTATCAAATGAAAGGGCTTGACTAGTTGAGTACTTTGCACTATGATAAATTTAAATCCAAGATGACCGCTACCACAAAATGGCGAAATACATTTCTTTTTTCACAACTCCCTTAATATGGGTATCAAATGAAAGGGCTTGACTAGTAGAACGTTATACAGATGATGCGAGATCCGAGGTAGTCGGGGGTTAATCAAAATTTTTAATTTTGTTCTTGTAAAGAGATGTTAAGTATATTATTTAATGTATGTAACATCCCTACAATGTACGTCAACTTTTGATCGACTGTTTATGAAAATTATTTTTTTTCCTTTTGACACTACCGCTTGGCACTACTGGTAGAGTGATGAGAAATTTTACTTTCCCGTGTTACTACTGGTAGTGCTACGGGTAAAAGAACATTTACACTTTCGCTAGTAACACTACTACTACTACGGGAAATAATGACCCGTGACATGTTTGCCTATTTTTCATAGGCATTTTATGGAAAAGGCATAAAACCCTATTTATTTCAATTCACTTATAATTTAATAGTTCACTTTCACACTTTTCACTTTCACATTCATTCATACATTCATTGGCATTTTATGGAAAGGCATAAAACCCTATTTATTTCAATTCACTTATAATTTAATAGTTCACTTTCACACTTTTCACTTATAATTCAATATTCGTATATTTTTTCCATACAAAATAATAAGTGTATTAGCCCAGTCTAAAAGCATCGAACTCTTCGTAACAATTTATAACTAGAGCGTGCGCATTTTTTAGCGCTCGTTAAATGATGCGCCGAAGTGAATAAACACTAAACAGTGCTAGAAAGGACAGGAAGCGGCACCGTTTCATGGTGGATATTCCAAAGACACGGACGAAGAGAAAAAAAGAAAGAGGTTTGACTCTACGTTTGTGATTAGAACGTCTAGGCTGTGGAATGAGTTGCCTGAGTGGATTTTTCCCGATAGTTATAATCTTCGTGTCTCCAAATCGAAAGTGAATCGGTTTCTTCTAGGTAAACACGCTCCATCGTAGACCGCATCGTCGCTTAACATCAGTCGAGATAGCGGTCAAGTGTAAACCTATAAAAGTTAAAAAAAATATATGTATCGAGTTTTCACAAAATTTGTTTAAATATACAGAACAGGCTTATTATATTTAATGTGACAGAGCGAGAGTGAAGGGTCTCTTTTCCGCGCGGAGCGACACCGCGCAATTTTTTTGTATACCTCGCGCTAAGAAATCAACTTCCACCATAGAATAGACAATATCTTAAACTCTACAAGTATTAACCTTAAATTAGTTACAATATATATCTATACTATAATATTATAAAGCTGAAGAATTTGTTTGTTTGTTTGAACGCTAGGATCTCGGGAAGTACTGGTCCGAATTGAAAGATTATTTTTCTATTGAATAGTCCATTTATCGAGGAAGGATATAGGCTATAGAACATTACGCTTTGACATGACACATGACAGCATGTGTCTAAGATTGCGTCATTGAATATAAACCTTTGCTAATCAAATTTGTTTCTAAATCTGAGATGGTACGACCAATTTCCGACAGGTGGCGTAGCAGGTAGCTGAAGAGGTTTTTTGTTTGAAAGCTATATTCTCAGGAATGACTGAACCGATTTCAGTCATTCTTTCACCGTTAGATATGTACGGGATCTCGATGAGTGCTATATATGTACCACGGGCGAAGCCGGGGCGGACATCTAGTGTTTAATAAAATAATAATAATTCATTTATTCACAGTAAGAAGTTTGATACAAAGTAGCCTTAGGGTTTTAGAATTTAAGAGTTACAAATTGTATGAAGTCGCTACATGAAAGTTTTGTGCTTCGAATATCCGAACTAAGCCTAAGCTTGTGCTTCAGAATATTCGCAATATTCGGGCTCTCACTGATTTAATAATTTATTCGTATAAAAATTAAATTTGATTAATTAATTCGTTAGCATTTCCGCTGCGTCTAGATATTTATGTGTGCGAAGGTGTGTATGTGGGTGTGAGAGGGTGTGTTTGTGAGGGTTTATGTGTGTGTGTACCTGCGTGTGTGGGTTTGTGTTATTTATTCGGATATTTGTAGATTTAGTTTAATAAAATGTTGATAACTTCAGGATATCTGTACTTCGTATCGCGTAACGAAAGAATACATACAACTAAATTGAGAAATTCCTTTTTTAAAGTCCGTTTAAAAGATGTCTATTCTCTTCCTAATTTACAATGAGGAGTTTTCGAGATATAGTGCCACCAACTTATCTGTAGAACGGCCACAAGCTGAACTACTGACGCCAACAGAAGATACAGAATGAAATTGTGTGATTTTATAACCGGTGGGAATACTTTTCGATAGTAACGCCATTGGTGCATTATGCAGATAAGTTGGTAACACAGCAACTGATTAACTCTCAAAGATAGTACTGAATTTCACCATAGGTGGCGCTTGCTAGAGAAATTATACATTGGTACTTTGTAGGGGTAGGACTCTTTACAGAGGCCACCTGGGGAAGAACCACACCTGTGCCAGTTTTTCTACCGCCAAGCAGTAATGTGCAAACATTACTGTGTTCCGGTTTAAAGGGCAATGTATCCAGAGAAATTACAGGGCTTAGAGATATAACATCTTAGATTTCCGGGTGACGAGCGCAGTGCAGTGCTAGGTAATATTTTGGACTCTTCATATTCAAATAGAAGCGTGTCACTGTGCTGTAATGTGGCAGACATGTTGCTTACCATCAGGCACATGTCCTGCTCTTTTTCGTCATTTATTTAAAAAAGAGAAAATAATGAAGATAATCTAGGATTCAAGGACCTTTCAAACAAAATGAAACAAGATTTCAAAAAAGAGTACATACTCGTCGAGTACGTCTGGTAAGCAGATTTTTAAACAATATACAGAGAATAGGTTTGCTCTCGACCGCCTTGTCACCTGATGTTAAGCAACGATACGGCCACCGATTCACTCTCGATTTGAAGACACGAAGACTATCTGGAAAAACTCACTCAGGCAACGCATTCTACAGAGGTAGTCTACCTCACTTCGTTCAACCAATCTCCAACTTTCCACATATCCGCTTAACATCAGTCGAGATGGTGGCAAGTGTAAACCAATAATGCCCGAGCTACACGAGGCTAGTTTTTCAAGCTAGGATAACAAGCTAGTGTTAGTAAGCTAGCAACATAGTACTTATAGCTTCGTGTAGACAAAACTAGAGTTGCGTAGCGTTGTCTACAAAGCTAGTATTTCTGGCTTCGTGCAGAACTAAAGTTGCGTACACTCCGCGAGGTATAAGCTGAGCTTTGCATTAGTGTGAGTGATCACCAATCAGGCAGGAGCTTGCAATTTTGTCCGCGAGGTATAAGCTGAGCTTTGCATTAGTGTGAGTGATCACCAATCAGGCAGGAGCTTGAAATTTTGTCCGCGAGGTATAAGCTGAGCTTTTCATTGTGTGAGTGATCACCAATCAGGCAGGAGCTTGAAATTTTGTCCACGAGGCATAAGCTGAGCTTTGCATTTGTGTGAGTGTACATGGATAGTGTAGGTGTGACAACCGGCCTTAGGCGCGGCGCCATTCTGTCTCGCCGCGCTCCTGCCTGATTGGTGATCACTCACACTAATGCAAAGCTCAGCTTATACCTCGCGGACAAAATTTCAAGCTCCTGCCTGATTGGTGATCACTCACACTAATGCAAAGCTCAGCCTATACCTCGCGGACAAAATTTCAAGCTCCTGCCTGATTGGTGATCACTCACACTAATGCAAAGCTCAGCTTATACCTTGCGGAGTGTACATCTCTAAGCCCTGCAATTTCTCTGGAAGCATTGCCCTTCAAACCGGAACACAGTAATGTTTTCACATTACTGTTTAGCGGTAGAATAACTGGCAAAGATGCGGTACTTCCCCAGGCGGACTCTGCTAGGAGTCCTACCACTACAAAACTTAGCTACTTCAGCTGTCGTATGTCAGGCATACGACATACGACATTATGTCTACACAAAGATGTCTTTCTAGGAACTTGACTGTTTTCTCAACATGTTTTCCTTCACTTCTCTTAATAAGGATGACATGTATAAGCAGAAGGCTGCCTAATTTTACCAGGTTATCGATAAAAACGGCTGTATTTGTATAGAAATAAATCATATATTTTAGTAAAATACTTACAATCTTAACAATACAAATTTAATATGTAACGTTTAGTAAACTGTTAACATTTTTACGAAGAACCAGTGCACATACGTCACTGTAAAATAGACATGATAACTAAACAAACTAATTGGTCTGTTAGTTCGATTTATTAAAAATATTTTTCTTTTTATTATACAACCAAAAAATTACGAAGATACTTATGAGTTTTGACTCATGTCATTGTACGTAGACGTGACGTCATAACCTCTCACCCCGGACGTTTCGTTGTTATATTTTTGTCAATTTTTTATAATTTGAAAATACAAAAAATACAACTAATTATATTCGTATATTTTAGAACCAGGCATCAATCTAATTCTAAATACTGTCAGTTTATAAATCTACATTAATAATTTCGTCAAGGGGTACGGTAGACTTCATCGAAACCTTATATGAATAACAAAACATAAAAAAATATTGATTTTGAGTCGACAACATATTATGTCCACTAAATTCGGATTATGGAGAATTTCGTTAAATTCTGATGGCACTGACAAACAAACCGCTGTCGCCATCTTTGGTGTGAAGCACGTTTCGTTCCACCAATCAACACATTGCGTGCATCCGTCGCGCCAAAATAGTATCAATCACAAAAAACTGTGACTTGTGTTACTACGTAAAACGAAACGTCTTGCCGCCGGAACGGAATTTTATTAGTAGGTAGTTATTTATTAGTATATTTAGTATCAGCATTGCACCCGTGCGAAGCCGGGGCAGGTCGATAGTTAAAATATAAATTTTGCCTATTCACCAAATATAGTCCTGACGCATTTCATCAAACTCAAGACTATCTGAAGTGGATCTCATCTGTGAATAAACCTCTGAGGACTATGTCAATGAAATACTAGACACATACATTTTTTTTAGTGACGATACGAGCAGGACATGTGACTGATGGTAAGCAAGATGCCTGCTACATAATAGCAGTGACACGCAACTATTGGAACACGAAAAGTCCAAATCGTTACAGTAACATTACTGATTAAAAGCCATATAAAGCTTTTTACACTTTGCTAAATTTAGTTAACTGAATTTAGAAGGAAAGTTATTAGTGAACTCAAAAGCAAGCAATTCTCGCTTCTGAATTTAGTACGTTCCCTTACCGAATGCTAGTAAGCAGTGTAATATGTATCTTACACTTCACTGAATTCATTAAACTAAACTCAGTTGACTAAACTTAATCGGTTTGAAGGGCAATGTTTCCAGAGAAATTACAGGGCTTAGAGATATAACATCATAGATCTCTGGGTGATGAGCGCAGTGCAGTGCTAGGTAATGATTTGGACTCTTCATGTTCCAATAGCTGCGTGTCATTGTGGTGTTATGTGTCAGGCATGTTGCTTACCATTAGGCACATGTCCGGCTAGTCTATCACTCTTTAATTAAAAAAAAGTGTAGTCTTTAAGAAAGTGTTGGAATTTTAACGCGGCGTTAAACTAACATAACCTAAGTACTGTAGGATTAATATATAATATTGGTGGACAATTCACATACAACACTATCTGACCCCAAACTAAGCAAAGCTTGTAATATGGCGGCCAGATAGCTGATATAAAACTTATACAGTTGTAAATACATACTTATTACACATAGAAACACCCAGAATCAGTACAAATAATTGAATCATCATCATTTGACTGGCCTAGTGGCTTAGTTGGTAGTAGCTCTGCCTGCGAAGCCGAGGGTCGTGGGTTCGATCCCCACCCAGTGCAAATATTTGTGTGATGAATTCAAATGTTTGTACTGTGTCTGGGTGTTTCTATGTATAATAAGTATGTATTTAAAACTATATAAGTATTATATCAGCTATCTGGGTGCCACCACACAAGCTTTGCTTAGTTTGGGATCAGATGGTGTTGTGTGTGAATTGTCCACCAATATTTTATTTATCATCACACAAATATTTGCACTGGGTGGGAATAGAACCCACAACCTTCGGCTTCGCAGGCAGAGTTACTACCCACTAAGCCAGTCCAATTCGGATTGTGATCTTACTCGTTTTATTACAACCTGACAGTATTTACAATATTATGGTGACATAGCAGAATATAGACAAATGAAACACAGTAGGCGAAGATAAATAGCATGAAAACTAATGTGATCATTAATTCATTATACATTTTAAACAAATACACTACAAATACACATGTGAGTTCCCCACATTAGATATAGTAAGTCCAGTCCGACTCAAGTTTCGATCGCGTCTGGCGATCTTTTTCAAGGAGAGTGCGCGCGCGTGTTCGCAGCTCGTTTAGTACTGGGCTGACTATAGCAAACGTGAGTTACCTGTGTATTTATTTAAAAGGATAAATCAATTTAAAGTGAATATTGAAAACATTGCACAAGAGTTAATCACAATGAAAATATCTATAAAAATCCAGTTTCATGATAATATTTATTCCAAGTATACTCTTCACCAAGTCAATAGATATTCATTCTAAAGTTTGTATTTATCTGTAGTTTTGTCCGACTTGCAACAATCGTTTTTATTTCGATTAATCGTCTATGATAACTAGTGGTCCGCCCCGGCTTCACCCATGTTACATGTATATAAGTAGCTCTCAGGGTTCATGTACAAATCCAATAATTAATTATTGAAATTGGTCGTATAGTTCCCGAGATTAGCGCGTTTAAACAATAACCTTTATAGTTTAGCATCAGATTGTTTCGACGTTTCGACAGCGTTACAATGGCCGTGGCCAGGCAAAGAGACACTTAGAGACTCGGTCTTCTCGCGACCACGGCCGTCATAACGCAGCCAAAACGTAAACGTTATACAACTAATATTTTAGTATTAAAATTAACGTGGTTGTTACACATATTTGACATCTATACTAATATTATAAAGCTGAAGAGTTTGTTTGTTTGAACGCTAGGATCTCGGGAAGTACTGGTCCGGATTGAAAGATTCGTTTTCTATTGGATAGTCCATTTATCGAGGAAGGCTATAGAAAATAACGCTACTATTAATAGAAGCAGAGCATGAATCAAGAATGTAACAAAATCGGGAAAAATATTCTATTTTGAGAGTTTTTGAACGTTTCGTGCTTTGACATGACACATGACAGCATGTGTCTGAGATTGCGTCATTGAATATCACAGATTACATACCTCTTGAATATAAAACCTTAGCTAATCTATTTTTTTTTCTAAATCTGTGTTGGTACAACCAATTTCCGACAGGTGGCGTAGCAGGTAGCTGAAGAGGTGTTTTGTTCGAAAGCGATATTCTCAGGAATTACTGAACCGATTTCAGTCATTCTTTCATCGTTGTACATGTACGGGATCCTGATGAGTACTATATAATGTACCACGGGCAACGCCGGGGCGGACATCTAGTGTATCTATAAAATTATAACAACCGTCAGATTATAATCGAATAATGTCATATTTCAATCTAACCTAACGTGAAGTTATCTCACAGTGTTGACCATTATACCAAGGCAGACACATTTGCAATGTTAGACCAGAATGTCACATAAGCTACGGATCATGGTAAAATAATAAGAACGGAATCTGTGCAGGTAAAAAGGTTTAGTTCGCGATTGCGTCATATGTAATGTTTTCAATATAGTTCAAATTATGAATGTTTATGGTAAATTTAAGGCAAGTCAGAAACATACTCACAGTTACTCAACAGCAGACACATCCATACTAACATAGCTGGCCCCCATGTTCTCTCTGTGCCGGGAGGAGATCACGTGTCTCTTCGCATTCTCTCCCTCCTCCATGTCCCCGTCACACACCCCACACTTCAGAGCACCAAACGCGTAGTACACGTACTTATTCCTCCCCAACATATTGATGTTATGCTTCAACTCCAAGTAGAAACGGAACACGCTATCCGTAGAAGGTTTCACGGCGAAGTGGTCAGCGAACACCAGGTGCGTTAAAAGTGAACGGATAGAGTTGAAAATGGAATGGCACGAAACGCACGTGAAGGATGCACCTTCGCTGTGCAAGATGTGGTTGCCTTTCATGTAGACGGACATGATGTCGCCGCGGTTCGCGCGCGTCTTGGCCTCCACCACGGCCGACTGGTGCTCCACAGAAGTCAGCAAATGTTTAATCGCCTGGTTCGCGTCGGCGAACGACTGATCGCAAACTTCGCACTTGAAGGTGCCGTCATTGACAATCCTGTTCGCTGCCAGAATATCTTCGTCGATTTCGGAGTATAGCGCGGAGCTGATCAGTTTGGAGAGCACCTCGAGATGCCCTTCGCTCTGGAAGTGTTCCACGATCGCCGAGAACGACGGCAACGCGACGTAGCTCGGGCAAACGCCGCAAACGTAGAAGTTGCCGAAACTGGCGAAGTACTCCGACGGTCTACTGTGGTTCTTATACAGCATGGACAGTTTCCGGGGAGCGGCGTTACGCAAGTGCTTCTTCTGGCGGATGTGGTTGAACAAAACCTGGCGGGGGCCCTTCAGGGTCATGTCGCAGCACGTGCAGAAGTTCCCGATTTTGCCGGACGACCTGATGAAATTCTCGATGAAGACGTGGTCGTGCTTGTTCTGCGGCTTTCCGGAACTCGCGAGGAATTTCGACCAGTTCAAGTCTTTCGGGCCCCAGTCTTCTGGGATCCCGCCGTCGGCGCTCGCTTTCTTGGTCTGCAAGTAGAGCTCGTCCGAGAGCTTAGCGAGGTGCTTCTCATCGAGGATGTGCAGGATGGTCTGTTCTGCAGCGTCCGTGTTGACGTTGCAGAGGTGGCAGAGTCTTCTGCCCGTGTGCGAAACTATATCGTGCTTCAACAGAAAGTGCTCGTTTATCTTCTTGATGGCTTCGATGGAGGGTTCAGTGCCGGCTGTGAAGGTTACGTGCTTGTCCATTTGCAGGATGCTGGACAGGTTATGGATGTGCGTTTCGCTGAACACGTGGTTCAGGACGCTGTCGTAATGGAATCTGAGGGTGTAGTACTCGCACGCAATGCAAAAGAACGCGAGCTTGCCCGTGCGGTCGTCCACTAGAGTAAGCAGCTTGTGGTCGTTCAGCAGTTTTAGGATCATGTTCTCGATGGGCCCGTAGTACCGATATTTCTTCGCCTGCGTCTTGGGTCGTTCGGACGTGTGGTCGTTGTCATCTGTCTCCGTGTTCTTATTGGAGTCTGCGGCGAAGTTTTGGTAGACGTTGTCACGGATGCTCATTATGATCGGAGCTACCGAGCCGGTTTGAGTCGTGAAGTCGATCGCTTGGACGGCTTCGCTGAGCTTGTCGTAGCATTCCTCGTAGAACTTGAGGGCGGCTCCGATGCTCGCTTCGGAGTTGTCGGGGAGAATTTTCATGAGCGCGGTGTTCAGTTTGGCCGAGAATCCTGGGTCCAGCTTCTCGGTAGTCTTGTTGGCGGGAATGATTTCGATAGGAGCGTGGCTTTCGCTGATGGACATGGCGGAGAGCCGCCGGGACATGTTGGGGAGGTGCACGGGTTCGGAGACGTCAATGCTCTCGCGTTTCATCTTGGGTAAGTGGACGGGAAGGTTGAAATGCTTCTGCAAGGACTCCATGAGGGGCTCCTCGTCATTCAGCTCGATCTCGACGTTGCAGTCGGTGCAGATGTGGACCTGCTTCGCATTCTCAGCATTCAGCAGCTCAGCCTTAAGGAGTTCAGGTACTTCGCTCACAGGGAGACTGTTGAATCTTTGTCGTTGCAAACTGCTCTTCTTCTCAGTTGTGAATATGTACTCCACTTCGACGCTCTCGCGTTTTTGGAGAAAGATTCGTTTGTGAGTCTCGTCTAAATTATTTAAATACTTTAGTAGGATAGGTTTCGACTCGGTGATGGGGTGGTTGACGACGTAGCGGAAATGTTGGGCTAACCGTCTCACGTCCTCCAGTTTCCGGAAGGAGAGGACGGTGAGCTCGGAAAGACCGGTAGTGACGTCCTCCATGCCTGTCGTTTAATGTCTAAGACTGATTCTTGGATGAGCCAAGATTATAGTCTTGCGCTGGAGCCCAGGGGGACCTATAGCGTCGTTGGTTGTGCGAATGCTTTCCCGTACGGAATGGCCGAAAGGTGATTTTGTGCGCGAAAATAAATGCCTCCAAATTTGACGATTTTGAATAAAAAATAATATAATTTGAATTGGAATATCACGGCATTTCAAAATCTGAAAAGAAAGAGAAGAGGGGTTAGTAACATTTTTTTTGTGTATAAAAGTAAATCAAACAATCAATATGACGAGTATGAAATTTCGCCTAGTTTATATGGCGAAGGACTGCAGAATGTTAACATCTTATAATCTAAATATATAAAAAACCAACGCCACTTTTCGTTGTAAGTAAACTCCTTCTAAACGGCTCGACCGATTTGAATGATTTTTTTTGTATACGTTTGGGTAGGGTCCTGGATGGTTTAAATTTACAAATCAGCCCGGCAGATGGCGCTGCAGTTGGTATCTAGGTTATTATCCGAGCGAAGCCGGAACGGGCCGCTAGTCTTATATAAAAATGGATTGCTGTTCGTTAGTGTCGCTACAACTTGAGAACGGCTGGACTGATTTTGGTTTTGAATTATTTGTATGAGTCCAGGGAAGGTTTAAAGGGAACCAAGTTCGCCGGGACAGCTGGTTGTTTTAAAATTATGCATAAAAATACATTCAATCAAAATTAAAAAAACACGACATGAATTTCACACATATGCATAAAATTCTATTTTGTTAATTTAAATTGTGGTCGAATTTTTCACAAAATATCTACAATACAAGAAGTATTAATCTGAAGTAGTTACTAGAATAGAGATTACAGGGCTTAGATATATAACATCTTAGATCTCTGGGTGTCGAGTGCAGTGCAGTGCTAGGTAATGATTTGGACTCTTCATGTCCCAATAGCTGCGTGTCACTGTGCTGTTATGTGGCAGGCATGTTGCTTACTATCAGGCACATGTCGTGCTCGTCTCATTACTATTTACTCAAAAAAAAAGGAGATCTAGAATGTTTACTAAAATGTTGACTATCTAATTTAAGGGTGTCTGTTTTTTGTGACGGTGTGCGCGCGCATCGTAAAACTATACTCTCAACAATTTTCCCTAACGTCCCAAAGTTCCTTAACGCGACAAAAGAAATTCAAAAACAGAATATTATTAAGAACTTAGGACATTTTTAACCCCCGACCAAAAAAAGGAGTGCTTTAAGTTTGACGTCGATGTCTATCTGTCTGTGTGTGTGTCTGTCGTGGCACCGTAGAGCTCAAACGGAAGGGCCGATTTCGATGCGGTTTTTTTATTTTAAGGTAATATACGTGCGGATGTTCTTAGTTATGTTTGGTTAATATCGATTCAAGATGGCCGCCGCCACAAAATGACGGACAAATTATTTATTCACAACCTACTTCAATATGGGTATCAAATGAAAGGGATTGACTAGTAGAATACTATACACTATAAAAAAATCAAATTCAAGATGGCCGTCACCACCAAATGCCGAATTATAATTTTTTTTTACTACTACCTCAATATGGGTATCAAATGAAAGGGCTTGACTAGTAGAATGTTGTACAGATAACAAATCTGAGGTAGTCGGGGGTTAATCAAAATTTTTAATTTTGTTCTTGTTTATGTGAAATCTTCTTTTGGCAGGACACAGAGAGATTTTTCGTGGGCTGTGAATTGACTTCTAGCGTCACACACGGGTATGACAAGAAATCTTTGGGTAAACTCGAGACTATGGCTATTGGCCATCTAGAAATGCGTCAGCAAATTGAAAATGCTGACGCATTTCTAGATGGCCATGTCATGATGGCCAAGCCACACCCTCCGGTTACACCCGCGTAGTTTCCAAAGTAAAACCCTCTACACACGAGCCCTGAAATCAAAGGAAATGACGTAAAAGTAGTGGGGAGAAGCCTACATCGCACCACAAATGACCAATCATATGGTGCGATGTAGGCTCCGCCCCCACTACTTTTACGTCATTTCATCTGATTTTAGGACTCGTGTGTGGAGCGTTTAAAGGTAGCGGTTCGCCCGGAAACCGCGACCGAAGACCGCGACAGGCACTTGACACTATAGAATTGTATGGGCGACAGTTCGCGCCGAGACCGCGACCGGAGACCGAGACACGTGTCGCGAGACATGTGTCGCGGTCTCGGCGCGAACTGTCGCCCATACAATTCTATAGTGTCAAGTGCCTGTCGCGGTCACCGGTCGCGGGCTCGTGTCGCGGTCTCCTGTCGCGGGCTCGTGTCGCGGGCTCGTGTCGCGGTCTCAGCGCAAACTTGTACCTTAAGCTATAAAATTCTGAGTTGATAAGTTGTCACTTCTATCGGCAGTTCCTATGACTGCCTATTTATTTTTTTATAAGAAATATTAGATATTTCACTAGTTAGTTATCTGAGAAAACATTAAAGTTAAGTTGATATGGTAATTTCTGAGCAAAACAAGCCGTTAGATTATATTTATTGTTTGTTTAGATTAGATTGTATCAGTGGCCTTGGGTTCGAGATAATAGGTAGCTATTATTTATTTTCTGTCTATTTTTATATAACACTGTAACTACAGCGGCTATGATACATTTGTTTGTTGTCACAAGTGTCATATTTATTTTGATATTATTTAGATATTGACGGGTCGAATGCTGTTTGGTTTAACCACTTATTTTTTCCAAGTAAAGTGATAAAGTACTCTAGCAGCGATCTGAGCGATCTGCAGTTTCACCCACGTAGTTCCCTGTTATTATCCCGGTATAAAACATAACACATAGGCATAGGGAATAACACATAGGCTACTATTTGTGACAGTAAAATAACGAGAACTATAAGGGTCAACCCCCGTGGCACCGCTAGCCGCTAGCATGTATTAAGCCACATAGTTGTGGCTTTATACATATACAATGTTATACACATATAACTTTGATATTTAAGATAATATGTAACACAATAAATAAATATAATAACTAATATATATCACCAACAATAGGGAACCTACAGGCACAAATGATAAGAATATGTGAAGAAAACAAAGATAAATTAACAGATCATGCATACACAGAGATCTTTGAGGTAAATAAATTGACGACTATTTATATAAGTCAACTTATGTAGAAGGATGTTTACGGCACATAGCATTTACAAATTGACAACATAGCCAACAATATGTACCCACTGGTAGTACTAATATTATCGGCAGGCCAGTTTCTACAAAGTAGACACTAGAGGCGGGCCATTGAAAACTGAATTTATTGGCCAAAATTGAAATTGTTAAATGGTTGACCAACGAAAAGCAGCTGAAAAAAACAGTTTGT
Organism: Ectropis grisescens; assembly: GCA_017562165.1. Lineage (NCBI taxonomy): Eukaryota > Metazoa > Arthropoda > Insecta > Lepidoptera > Geometridae > Ectropis > Ectropis grisescens. Next base: position 11,578,285 of record CM029795.1, on the reverse strand, counting down.
TGAATATAAATAGATTTATATTTTGGTGCACAATTCACACACAACACCATCTGACCCCAAACTAAGCAAAGCTTGTAGTATGATGGCCAGATAACTGATATATTACTTATACAGTTCTAAATACATACTTATTGTACATAGAAACACCCAGACACATTACAAATATTTTAATTCATCACAGATCTATTTTCACTGCTGGATGGGAATCGAACCCACAACCCTCAGGTTTGCAGGCAGAGTTGAGTACCCACTGAGCCACGAGGCCAGTCAATCACCCCAGACCATCCATTCCTCCATCCATCATAGAACTCATGCATCCAGTAAGATAACGATTGACCATAACCTTATCCATTTTTTTTTTTATTTAACCTCAACTGTACCACAGCTGGGCAAAGGTCTCCCCCAATTCCCTCCACTTTATTTGGTCCTGAGCTACCATCGTCCAATCATTTTTAAACGCTCCGAGCTCGTCCTTCCATCGCGTTGGAGGACGACCCTGGGGTCGACTGGCCGATGGCACCCACTCTGTAGAAATTCTGGCCCACCGATCGGGGTGCATTCTGACCACATGACCCGCCCACTCCCATTTCAGCTTGGCAGACCTATATACCCTACATCTGTTACACCTGTAATGTAACGTAGTATGGTAATGCGAACATGGTCTTGTCTTTTAATACCTAAAATACTATGTTCCATTGCTCGTTGACAAACTCCGAGGCGGAACTTCTGAGCTTTAGTTAATGACCAAGTCTGTGCACTGTAGGTTAGGATGGGCAAGATACATGTGTCGAGCAGTTTGCGCTTTAGGGAGATCGGAAGTTCTCCCTTCATTATCCATACCAATCATAATATAAAAAGACGACAAAATGCCACTGTCCAAGTCCAGGTTTGAGCTTTGTGGATATCACACCAATTTGAAAGATATGTACAATAATAAAAATTGGATATTCCTCACAAACCTGTATCTAGCCTCCAATGAATTAAAACTTGTATCATGGGAGGCAAAACGTTTTATACCTGGTCACATAAAAACTTATCTTGTATATAAAAAATAGTAGATTCTAAAGTCACAGGTAATGAAAGTGAATTTATGTTTTCATCCATAAATGACTAGTAAATGTGTTCTGGAGGTCGCATATTTATTTTGAATGTATAATAAATATGGGTGCTCTCAGTCTACTCTTGGGCTAGTGGTTCTGTACATATTTTACAACTATTATAGGTTTCCACTTGACTGCTATCTTGCCTGATGTTTAATGACATTATAATTATATTGATAATAACTGTACATTGTTTTGATATCATCGTGATCGACTTTTAGGCAGTTGACTTACTTTTGTTGAAACTTGAAATTGATTTATATTTCTAAATCACACTAATAATACATACATGCAAAAGTTTGGGTATTTAGACATTTATAGCTCAATCATGTTAGAATGGCTGAATAATAAAAAAAATTAAGAGTTTAGTTCATATAGCTAAACTGCTCTACGTTGCAATGAAACAGCATGTTGATTACCATCAGATGCATGGCTTGCTTGACCCATCGACCTAGGTATACTATAAAAAAGTATCATCAATCTCATGATAGTATTTCAGGTATATCTCTATTGGTTAATTGCTGACACAGTAAAAAACAATCAAAGTTCAGTCTTATCTCAGTCTTATCAGGGTATGAACCCCAAGGAAATGACCATAAACAAGGAAGTTTTAAATCTCCTGTGTTTGTAACAAGAATATAAACATTTATAATACAAGGAAAAAATTAATATATTCACCATCTCAATGTTTACGTGAGGTATCTACTGTAGGTATGTACCTACGCCGTACCCACACCTTTATCTAAGTGGGGGTATTTCATTTTCCTTCTCCGTAATTATAAAATTATGTTTACAACAAACAAAAGTACTTCATAACCGTTGTTATACCGCAGTTTGACTAAGTTACGACACACATAAAGCACTATTTACATAAAAAAACAATTTACGTGACCACTACGACGTCGCAATTTTGGGGTTATGATGATATGCAGGAAGCATTTTTATGAGTATCTTTGTTAAACAAATAACGGGAATTGAAGAAAATGATTGTTATTTACCTGGAAATCTTGAATTTGTGCATGGCAGCGTGGACCGCCTAATATTTTTTATTTTGTACGGACATTCGGTGACAATGGTGGTGACATGACAGGATGACAGGACAATGACAGACATGACAGCAATAGTCGTCGTTGTATTTTTCAGTGGGGGGGTCGGTGTGCCACGCTTAAAAATATTGCCGAAGAAGATGGTAATAGTAAAACATGTTTTAGGGAAACCAATGTATTTTCATAGCGAATGGGCTAAGTGTTCTGTTCTCGTGTATCAAAAATAATTGCTAGAAACATGGTTGTTGCCTGGAGTCTTAATGCAAGGTTCAGTCAATGATTCGTTTTTAGACCAGACATAAATAAATTGGCCGTTATAGGAACTGCTGATAGAAGTGAAAAAATAAAACTCAGAATTTCATAGCTTACTTTGGAAAATACGCGGATGATGCCGAAAGGCGTGGCCATGGGCAGAGCAATGCTGACGTATTTTTAGATGGCCTATTCTAAATGACGTATTTCTGGATGGGTAAACTCGGGTCTATGGCCATTGGCCATAGAGTCACAGAATAGATATTACTAATAGAGTTTACAGTTTAGAGTTTACCCAAAGATTCCCTATCATTCCCGAACGTGACGTTCGAATTCAATTCACAGCCCACGAAAAATCTTGTGTGGCACGCCAAAAGAAGTTTTCACTTCAAAATAGTTCTGTCTGTCGTCTATCGGTAAGTCAATTTAGGGACAGAAGGAAGGAATTTACGTAATAACCTTATTATAATAATATATCTAAGTAGATGAAGGCCAATCGTGTCTCTTTATCACTTGTTATCGCTTTTGCTTCCGCACGCAGCTTAGGCGTTCATTTTAAAGGAAATTTTCAAGTTACCACTTTCAAAAATACTTTTAAAAAATTAGTGATAAATGGCGTACATCTCACTTCTAACACCATTTGAACGCATAAAATATGTTTTCTAAGACTGATTGAGTTATGTTTTGATAAATTACATTTTTAAAACAGACATGTTTACTTTGGTGTAGCTAGCTATGCTATTAGAATAAGAATAATAATTTATTTATTGCCATACTGCGTTTACAAAGATCTTATAGTAGTAGCTTAAATGTACAACCAGTGTTCCCAATGAGGCGTTTTCCAGACGCAAAAAGACTTCTTGGCTTGGAAAAAAGAAAGATAGTTCTAAATATTGCCAAGTGTGGCACCAATGTTGGTTTTTGTGAAATTTCTCTAACAAAATAAAACAGTGGCGCCACCTACGGCGAAATTGGGAACTGTCTTTGACATATATTTTTGCCTCTTGAAAACGCTCCATTACGGACGTGCAATATATTATGTGTCACATAGTGACAATCTGAATAACGAGTGGTGTAATAACGTCTTAAGTTTGATCGGACGAAATGAAGTAGAACCGAAGTAGGAAAGTCGCGAGTTTATTTCGAAATTACGTTTTTCGTAGACATCCAGGGCTACCAGTTGATATCTTGCAATTCCAATATTTGAACACTAAGCAGACTTTGCCGTCACGACCATGCCTATAGTAGCATGTCGCGCACTGTTTTCATAACATGTTAAACGATTAGCATGTTTATGTATAAAATTTGTATTAGGTGACCTTGTTATTGAAACAGCTTTATTTGCTTGATGACTAAGTCGCATGAATCGATCTATTCTGAGGCAATAATATACTGTTATTAACATTTATGATTATGAAATCGAATTAGTTTTTTTTTAATGAAAAACGTTTTAAGTCTCCGCTTTATCCAAGTTGAAGGTTTTTGCACATTAGGGTTGGTGATACTTCTGATTTACCTATTTATTTTTATTTTATATAGGTATAGTGGGTAAACTTGACTGCCGTCTCGCCTGATGTTAAACGACGATGCGATGGATTTATCCACGATGTAGCGTATTGATTGATTTGAAGACGCCAACGCAACGCAGGCAACGCATTCCACAGCCTAGATGTTCTTATCTCAAAAGAAGAGTCGACTCTTCGTCCGTGTCTTTTGAACATCAACTATAAAACGATCGTTTTATCGAGTTAGGAGCATTCCTATAGAAAAAGGGCAAAGTGATATTTCAACATGCAGACCAGTTGCACACTTTCCCAAGTGTATCCGATAAACTAGCAATTTTGCGGCGACGTTCAAGTTTTTGAAGTCTTTTTCGCACAAGGATGTCGTTGCCCAACGTTGGACTAGCCATATAGTCTAGGAGGCTATTGCCTGGTTCTTGGGGCATGTGATAGGGCCATAAGGTGGTCTTGGGCCAATTTACTCCCCATACCGACAAAGCGTTCCCTTTGCTTTTACTGGTAGCCCCCAATAATAGATCAGCCGACATAGATTCACGCGTTAGTAGATATCGAGTTCGATACCGACTCGAGTCGGAGCGTGGCTCACCCCTCACTCCGCTAAGGCACCAGGAGGTGCCAAACACTCTGTACCCTGACACTAGCCCGAGTCGAGGTCGACCCGTCTGAGGCGCCATCGTGCTAGCAGCCGTAACGCGTTCGCGTTCCAGGTATCATCTCATGCTATTGCACTAGCATATGAATAGGTTTTACATAGGTTAGGTTCCTTTTGGGTCCAGCGCTCTCGGCGCTAACCCGAATAGTCAGTTTGGTAGTATAGGCGTCTCGTGGCCAGCTGCCCCATAGGTTAATAAAAAAAAACAAGAGGGATTCAATTTGGCTTAATTTTTTTTTTTTGGTGAGGAAAACTAAATGGGATGTAAACTTACAAGTGTTATTAAAAAAATCTTTTGTTAGCTTAGCTCTCAGATGGCTTAGCTGGCTTAGCTCATTGTTGCCTTTTTGTTTTGTCACCACTTGGTCACTTTCATAAAAGGGATGTACGTTGAGAATTTAAAAAAGAATATCGAAATTACTGTTTTTGATCGAGTTTTTGATGAGAAAGAAAAACCAGCAACATGCTATCCTATTTTATTGTTCTTTCAGTGTTATTATAGTGTTTATTAGATAAAATTTTATTATAGCCTGGAAGAACATATAAGCTAGTTTTTGAAATGAAAACTTCTTTGGGCGCACCACGAACTGATTTTTATAAACTAAACTAAACTGTGAAATAAATTGTAGCGGTACGACCGGGAATGATAAAAATGCTCCGCTTTTTCAAAATGTTGATTTAGCTAAAATGGTGGTCGAGTGATGGTAGACAGATATCATTAAAACAATATGATTGAAATTTGACTGTATTTTAGGTAAACTCTTAAGTCTTTATTAAACTAATAAATAGTGCAGTTATATACATGGCACGATCAATACGTATCTTAAATTATTAAAAAATATATGTAATTTTTAATAAATGAACAACAACAATAAAAATATTAATTATTTATTAATCAAGCCAATATTCATCTGATACAGACATAAGAAAAACTCTTTGGTTTACGTGCTCGGCTGTAAGCCGACTTCTGTTATTGGGTACTGCGAGATTTACAGCAGATGCCACTCTCTCTGAGGAAACCGAGGACGCAGGCGATATCAAATACTTTAGAGCTATGTCGGAAAGGACTGGGGTAAAATGACGACAGTCAAACCAGAATTTTGTAGGATTCTCTTTTGTGGGCATTATAGGCTGATCTAGATATTGCTTTAGTTCGCTAGGCATACCATCACTGGTTGAAAGTAAACTGGAGTTTGCTGAAGCTGCAGCAATATCTATCATAATTTTTTCATGTCCGGACCACAGCGACGGCGAAGAATTTTCTGAATTCGGAATTATGGTAGTGGCAGTGGGTCTGAGTTCAGGCGAAAGTTGTCCTCTACGTCTATGTTCTAAACGTATTTCTTTTGACAATGCGGTTATTGCAGTGGAAACAGCTAGTGCTGAATTAAAATGAATACGCCTAAAGCGAGGTTTGAGAAGTACAAATCAACTAAAATGCAGGCAGAAATACGCTCGCGTTGTGGTTATAGGTTTAATACGGGTAACAGACCGGACGGATAGGTGAACGACAGACACTGACACTGAAATGACATTGACTGCTTGACAGACAGAGTTGCCAACTTAAAAGCCAACTTAAGTACCAAATTAAAAAAGATGCAAATCGAGTCGGCCAAAGACAAAAAAAAATGTAATTTGTTAAAAAATGTTAGTATAAAAAGTATTATTTTTTAGGATTTTAAAATAATAAAAAATATCGATTTTTATACCTTTTACTTGTAATTTTACATCGATACCTCGATATATCGAAACATTAAATATCGCTCAAAAATATCGACACATTTAAAAAATAATATCGATATATCGATATTTTTCGACAAGCCTACTCAGTGGCCGTGCGGCGTTCGACGTGAAAGGACGTGTGAACTGAGAATGGCTAGACATCTATGTAGCTATGCACGTATCCGGTATCATTTCTGACAAAAGGGGTTCTGATATTAACGAGCTATATTTTAGCTCATGTTAGGCCTTCCCCGTCCCCAAAAATCTTAGTGTGACAGCTAATCGTTGTTTAACACTTATACTTTTGTATGTATACTTCTACGTGTTGGTAAGTATGTGTTAGATTCAGGGCCGAGCCGACCCCCACCAGCGCCTGTGTGCGAAACCTTGATGGCGCCCCTATTTAACCTCCAACGCAAAAAGAGGAGTGTTAAAAGTTTGACATCAATGTCTGTATGTCGGTCAGTGTGTGTGTGTGTTCGTTTGTGGCATCGTAGCTCTCAAACGGATGGGCCGATATCAATGTAGGTTTTTGTCATTTGAAAGCCAGTTTTGCGGTAGTTTCAGCCATGTTTGGTTGATATCGATTCAAGATTGCCGCTTCCACAAAATGGCGAAAAAATTTTTTTTTTTCACAACTTCCCTCAATATGAGTGTCAAATTAAAGGGCTTGACTAGTCGAATACTAATATAAAAAAATTAAATCCAAGGTAATCACGGGTAAAACTAAATCTTATGTGAAACAAATTTCAATTCGATCTGTACTACGTGATTAAGCAAAAAACAACCTACTCATATTAAAAACTAGCAGCGCCTCGCGGTGTTACTCGCGTTGTTCCCCTTCCCGTTTTTTGCCAGGATAGTGTATGTGTTTCTCCAGAATATAATCTATCTGTATTTATTTATTTATTTATGGTATCGTGTAAATTGTGGCGCTGGCGCCCCTATTAACTTGGCGCCTGTGTGCGCCGCACACTTCGCACACAGGCGCCAAGTTAATAGGGGCGCCAGCGCCTCCGCCGATTTTTTTACACGTACGCAACATCACGTTCTTTGTAGTGGAGTAGGTATCGTCGATTAGTAAGTAGGTAGGAGAGACGCAACATTTGCCTAGTTAAATAACAATTCATAAATAGCTATAGTTGATTGTAAGAGTCTCCCAAGATTAAGATTGTTTACGTGGTTTAATTTTACGGCTTAGGTTTTGTTTTACATTAATTATGGGCTCAGCTTTTAAATAAAAAAGAACCGCCGGAGGAGGGGCGGCTCGGCCATGGTTAGATTTCGCAAAAAGCTGATAGATGCTGTATAGGTACTGAGTCTTCGATCAAATTTTTAAGAAATTAATTTACACATTTTCGTTTCAGACAAATTACATACAGGTTGATATTATTATTGGAATATTTTTTTCGAGAGCGATTCCAAGTTTCTGATACTTTGAAAGCGTAGGTGCACAACTTCACTGCTCGACATTTGGCTGCCGAGTGAGTTAGGGTGGTGATATCTTGTAGTGTAATCAGAACGCCCAATTTATAGAGCCAATTCATCGGCCCGATGAATCGTGTCGTCTAATCGCTACTTAATTCACACTTAGTGGAAACTTACAATGACAAGAAGCCATTAACTTTGTTTTGTTTAAGCTTTAAAAAATATCCCTCAGTTGTTTTAATTACTTATGTTTGATTTTATTAATTAATATTTCTAACTCTCTAGTGGTGTTTCTTTTTTTTTATAAACTTATAATATATAAGATTTTATAGGACATCCAATAAAATCAAAAGTAATTAACTGATTTCTCAAAGTTTTCTTTATGTCGCTAATGAGTTCTTGCAATAAACCGATGACATAATCGATTTTAAGATCGTGTTCGATTGATTATTACCTCACTAGCGCGTTATTTTATTGTAGCAGTCAGTTCTACATCTGACTTCTGTTCTGTTCTGCGGTTCTGCCTGTGCTTGTGTGTTCCAATCCTGTAGTGTATGTCTCTACTTAGTCTGTGGTAGGGATGTTTATGTAAAAAAATATAGATATTTTTTTCAATATAAAATATCGTAATGTTATATCGATACTTTGCGATATATCGAACAAATATATCGATATTTTAGAAATATCGAAAGTAATTACTTGTATTTAACTACAATGTCTACAATATTAAATAGGGATCAGGGTAGCGATTCACAATCCATTCGGTTGCACCCGAATGGCCTCAGTCGGTAGCGGTCCCGCACCCGAATGGATCGGAATTTGCGATTCTCGACGCCAATCGGGTTGGCGTAGGAATGTCTTTTTGGCCAAACCAAAGACAAGCTACTCTATCTAGTTTTCAAATATGGTAGAAATGTTAACTCATGGTAGAAATATACAAATCGTCAAATAACTGTATTTCAGTTTATTTTGAGGTGCTCAATTGCTACCTTATATTTAAAAATGCATAATAAACAAGTAAATCAAACAATAACCTTAGGAAATTTGCATTTCAAAAACAATAAATCATACATTTTTCGTACATACATACTTTTTACTTGTCAATCTGTTGATGTTGTCAAAGTCGACGGAATCATTCTTTGTTTTGTTTTGAAATCATAAACCTTAACAACAAAAAAGTTTATAGTTTTAACTCATAAAACACTCAATAACCGTAGCAGGCAGATCAATATTACTGTTCCTACAAATGTGATCAATTACCTATTCATTGTCTAAAAGGACTTTTATGTCCAAAACGACCGTGATGTCGTAGTAACCGCATGTTGCTTAACAACAAAAAAGTTTATAGTCTTAACTCATAAACCACCCAATAACCGTATCAAGCTGATCAATATTACTGTTCCTACAAATGTGATCCATTACCTATTCATTGTCTAAAAGGACTGTGATGTCCAAAACGACCGTGATTCGTGGTAACCGTGATGTTACTTAAAATGCGAATGTCAAGCAACTTGGATGCAAATCATATGGAAGACTCATAAAATTGTCAAGAGAAGAAGAAGAGAACTTATAATATAATACTCCATACAAGAAGCCAGCAAATGTGATTATATATATGAGTAAAACGACTTGGTGATGTCGCGCTAACCTCAACTCGCATTTTCAAGCAAATTGGATGCAAAGCATATGGGAAAACTCATAAAATTGTCTAGAAGAGAAGTTATAATAATACTCCATAAGCCAGAGAGTTTTCGTTTTGTTGTTGAACTCACATTGAAGATGAAGGCAAATTTTCAGTAAAAATATTCACTTACTGATTTCAAACCTATTATCCAATTTTATTTTGTAAGAATATGATATTATGTAATAGATATAGTCCATAACACCAATTGTGATTTAAGTTAAATTAGTTTTCTCTCTATTTAGGTAACTAGTATTTTAATAAATGTTAATGGTAACATGGTAACTTTTATAAATTGTATTTTTTATAAGAGTGTATTAATGCATATTACATAAATAATTAATTTATCTTGAATCTTAGTTAAAAATCCTTGTATTGCACTAAAGAGTTGAGATCATTATAATTTGAATAAGTTTAGAAATCACAATATCCCAGTTAGGTATTATGGAGTTTAGTATTGAAAAGTTAACTGAATTAGCTAGATTGTATTATATTTATAATTATAACAAATACTTTAATAACAATAAATTAGGAAATTGAAACATGTGGTAAGTACAAAAATCTAAATGTTTTATTGACTCTGGATTATACTTTTGTGCGGAGAGCATTTTATGATTTATTCATTTTTCCAATTTTCTGTTTGGTCTCTTATTATTGGTTGTTCTCAATGATAATAACAGCACGGCTAATACACCATCTCTGTTTTTAAACATTATTGCTAAATTATGTTGAATATAAAGCATCAAAAATTCTTTAGATTAATTATTAAAATATTTACTGTATTTACTGGTGTTTAATTTGAACTTTTAGTTATAATAATCACCTTGTACATTAGTACCAAATAAATTAGATACCCTTGTGAGACCATGGCCCAAAGAGTTTACTTATACTTTACCTAAGCGACGGCTTCATGAATGTAGATGTAAGAGGTATATAATATTAGCTAACAGGAACATGACATATTCAGTAGGATTAAATAATACATAGTTTGTGATACATGTTACTTTTATTTACAAAACATATCTAGCTCTATCTAAGTCTATAATGGTAATGGAGGACGTAGGTAAGTAAATGTTTGTTGAATCAAACATGCAGTACAACGGCAAGATTCTACTTACATATATTATGTGTATCAGTCATGCATTGTCATAATTGCCAATGTCATAAAGATGTTTGAATTCATGGTTCGGATTGGCACATTATCATTCAGAAGATCGTCTCATTGGTACCTATACCTTCTGGTAGCAGTCCTTAGCTTCATCAAGTATAATGAGACAATCTTCTTAGCATTCCATGGATTCACCGTGCGGGTGCTGAGTCCATCATGTGGCAGAGAGAGAAATCCCGAGACTTGTGACACGGGTGTAGGGTTAAGGGGGCCCCTTTCTGACGTACATCAACACTCACCTTCACTACTCGTGTTTCTCTCCCCTGCCCAGCCAAATCTGATTTGAGTCTACCTACTAGTGCAGCTTTAAATACTCGTTCTAGTATAGAACTTACTGCACTTCTGGACAAGCCAAGGTCTTTCAGCAGGTTATAGAGAGATTTTGCTGGTATACCTCTCGCTCTCACTTCTACAGCGTATAAATTAACTACATAGCCGTTTTTGTTAATTCGTTTAGGAGGTTGTAATACTTATTTTGTTTGTCGTCAATCCCTTTTGGGCTCTAGCTACTGAAAGGCTCATGGCTTCACATATGATTTCAGGTACTCTGTCATGGCGCCGCAAGTAATGACCCCCATTAAGGAGCATCTTGCATCCCACCAATATGTGCCTTGCTGTACATATCGCCTCTCCACAAGTATAGCAACATTTTTCAGAGGCTTTTCCCCACCTTACCAAGTTACTCTGGTCAGGAGGGTCATTTGGAATATCAATTGTAATGCGTATTACATAAATGATTAATTCATCTTGAATCATAACATCTCTTTGTAATTAAAAATGCTTGTATTGTACTTACTAAAGAGTTGGGATCATTATAATTTTAATAGGTTTAGAAATTACATTGTCCCAGTTAGGTATTATGCAGTTCAGTATTGAAAAGTTAACTGAATTAACTAGGGTTGTACCTATTATGTCTACAATTAGGAAAATAAAACATGTAGTATGTACAAAAAATCTAAAGGTTTTATTGACTCCGGTTTATACTTTTGTATGGAGAGCATTTTATGACTAATTCATTTTTATAATTTTCTGTTTAGTCTTTTATTAATAGTTGTTCTCAATGATAAAATAGCAAGGCTAATACACCATCTCTGTTTTTAAACTTTATTGCTAAATATGTTGAATATAAAGCATCAAAAAATTCTTCAGATTAATTATTAAAATATTTACCATAATAAATGATGTTTAATTTGATCTTCTTGTTATAATAATGACCTTGTGCATTACAACCGAATAAATTAGATACCCCATTTATTATACTAGGAAACTTTAATGAGGCCACGGCCCAAAGAGTTTACTTATACTTTATCTAAGTGACAGCTTCATGAAAGTAGAGGTAAGGTAAGAGGTAGGTATAACACTATCAGCAAACAGGAATGTCACATATTCAGTAGGATTAAATAATATACATAGTTTGTGATACATGTTACTTTTATTTACAAAACATATCTATCTCTATCTAAGTCTATAATGGTAATGGTGGACATAGGTAAGTAAATGTTTGTTGAATCGAACATGTGGTACAACGGCAAAATTCTACTTATATTTAGTTCTGCATTACCATTATTGTACCTATACCTTCTGGTAGAAATCCTTGGCTTCATCAAGTATAATACAGAGCTAAAGTCGAACAGGATACTAAAACACTGTCTGTTATACAAGGACTGATCCAGAGAGGGTCAAGGGTCATGACCACTCTTAGGCTGGTTCCAGAACCTAGGTAGACCATTTATTAAAACACTTATCGTACGGTCTTCTTACTTGACCCGACTATATGACCACCACCTGAGGTCAAAGCTGGATCCGATCTTGCTGTTGGGTATATCGTATATGACGTCATTTCTCGTATCTCCAAAGTTTCTTGGTGAATTCTAGCCTTTTTGCTCAATCATGACATGTTTCATCCTTTCATCTCAAAAAACTGAGTATGGCAATCATCCATATCTTCCACGTTGAATCACATATGCCTTACACCGGCAAGATTCTACGTTTAAATACACGTACACTGTATTGTCATTATAAGGACCTATAACTTCTGGCAGAAGTACCTTTAAGTAACCTTTGCTTCATCTATAGATAGAGCAAAAGGCGAACAGATACAAAAATACTGTCTGTTATACAAGGACCAGAGGGACCTCCCTCTCGTGTCGGGTCGTGGGTCATGACCCCTCTTGGGCTGGTTCCAGAAGTAAAACGCACGCACTTATCACACGTTCACACTTCTTACTTAGCGCCGACTATGTGAGTATGTGACCACCACCTGGGGCCAATGCTGGATCCGCTCTTGCTGTTATATCGTGTATGACGTGATGTCTCGTATCTCCAAAGTTTCTTGCCTTTTTTGCTCAATCATCACATGTTTCATCATTTCATCTCAAAAAATAAACAATAACAAATCAAGTATGGCAATAATCCATTTCTAGCAATTTTTTAGAGCACAAGCTTAACTTCAAAACCCAAAATTTCAAAAACTATACACATATTATACACTTAAGTAAACAAAAACTCGTTTAGTGTCCATAATCTTACAAACATATTGAGAAAAACAGAGAAAAATTCAGTAAATACAAAAATCTGAAAATCGGATTTAGCTATCCACGATAAAAAAGCTGTCCGAATCTCAACCGAATAGAAACAGCTGGTAGTCGGTTGGAAACGTCAAAACTAATCGGAATCTCCGTTGTGAATCGCAAATTGCTCGTCCCAGTCGGTAGCGGCCAGTTTCCGTGGCTCAGCCCGAACCGAATGGATTGTGAATCGCTACGCAGGTTAATTATGAGTAAAAACTCTTTAGAGAGAAGTAACAAATCAACTTTATTTTAAATCAAACGAATATATATTCTTATATTGAAAGAATTCCTAATTTCTGAAAAAAAAACTTCGTGAGAAAAATCGTAAGTCCTAATGATGTATGAAATAAAATCCAATCCATCGAAATAAATTTAATCAACCATTTCCCATCCCTAACTAGGAAAATGGCCATTGACAAATTAATTAAAAGTACATTTTGGAGAATTCAATACAAATATGTTGACATGTGACATGTTTTTTTTAATACATTTTTTTAGTTTATTGAATTCAAACTTTATTTACTTTTAATTATTGTAAGAAATAATTTGTGTTGGCTAGATTCACACTCGTAACTAGTAAGACTTTCCATTATTTATTGTTTTATACTATTCAATTGATAGTATTTTCATTAAAAACACGTTATACTTACTGTATGAATGACATTTCATATATTCAACTGTAATAAACAAAACAGACAGTAATTATCACAGACAGCTTGCTTCTTCTATACAATTCACAAAAGCTGTTTTTATATATCATTTAACACAACGGTATTTATATTCGTAAACTGTATTAATATACAAAACAGACAACTTTACTTTTTATGTTATATTATGGATATTGCACTAGTGCTGCCCTCGCGGAGGGTTAGTATCTCATTGCTGCGTTTCATTATTGCAAAGGTAAATTTTTAATAATCTGGGGGTTTTCATTATATTTGTAGTCAAATGACAATGTTGCAGAAAAGGAATAATTAGATATAAAAAAATGAAATGTTACACGATATCTGGTATATCGGATGAAATATATCGATAATGCATTCGATATTAGATGATTCGATAATATCAGATTGAAGTGATTTGTCGCATCGCATATATGTATCGATAGTTTTAAAAATATCGATTTATATCGCTTACTAGTCCACTACTAGTCTCTAGTCTGTGGGTTCCATGTAGTTTAAAGTTTTAATTTTAATAGTGATCTGTGGTTCCATGTTCCATTTCGCTACAAGTGGACAAAATTTATAATTTTAAAACGATTGATAGTAATTTAGGATCAACTACCGCACGTTACATGAATTGAAATGGCAGCCACCGATAGTGAAGATGCTACGGACGCCGAAACTACAGAATACCTTCAAGAAGTGGCGTATGTGGTCCCCGAAGCCGATGAGACAACATGCATTATTTGTCTTGCTGAATTTCTTGACGCCGAAGACCTGGATGTCCATATAAGACAAGTGCACAAAGACTCTATAATAATCGCCAAGGCCTGCCAGTTTTGTGACGCCACTTATGTGGACAACGATGACTACGCCAGACATATTTGCGAAAAGCATTTGCTCAGCGTGTTGTGTTGCCGCGTCTGTACGAAGTGCTTCACTGAGGGAGGCCGATGGAAGAAGCACGAGAAACAACACGAAAGCAAGTTTAAAACGTTTGGCTGCTCGCAGTGCAATGCAGTTTTTACGTCTGCGATGGAGGTGGAATACCATGAGAAGCAACAGCACAACAACAGTGATGACGGCATCATCCTGACTTGTATGCCGCACCTGTCTGCTATACTGAAGCAAAATGCTGTAGCGTTCCTTCAATCTCAGGACCGAGCCCTCTGGTGTAATGTTTGCAAGTACGCAACTGAAGACTTAAGTTTGTTTTTAGATCACAACGAAGAGTGCTCCGTATGTGTGTGTGACAAATGTTGCCACGTAACAAACTCTAGAAAGAATATGATAAAGCATGTATTGAGAAAAACTCCATGCAAGCCAGTTATAGAAGACAGCAATATGACCACATGCCTGATTTGTAAGAACGAGATACATTGCAGACAGATGTTGGCTCATTTGACTGTTTGTAATAAATATAAATGTTACGTATGTGATATTAGGTTTTCTACAATCGAGGGGCTGTCAGCTCACCAGTCTAAAGTGCACCCTGTTGAATTGGAAGTTCAAAAATGCAGGTTTTGTGGCCGAGAGTTTGTAGGTGATGTAGCACTGGACAAACATATGACGAGGTCTCACAGCCACCAGTTCGCTCTGTACAAGTACAAGTGTATGACTTGTGAACAGATATTCAAGCACCCACAACTGCTTTTTGCTCATTATTTCACAAAACACAAAGATCTAGAACCCTACACTTGCACGATTTGTGACAAAAAGTTCCGTATACGTAAACGGTTTACAATTCACATAAAAGTGGTCCATAAGAGCATAGGAGTTGTCGAATTTGATGATCAATATTGTGTATTCTTTGCGGCTGAAAAATCTGCTAACCCATTTGTACCTAAATGTGTTATTCCTGAGATGGTTCCTGCTAGTCCTAAAGTGAATATAAAAATTAAAACTCAAAAGCAGATAAATTACGAAGCTGCCAAACAAAAAGAAGATTTGCCCACTGAGACAGAAATTGATGATGACGATGATGTAGTAGAGGAAAACCCTGTCAAGAAACCAAAGACAACCAGAAAACGGAAAAGAGCCGAAGTAACAGATATATCATCATCATCCGAGGAAGAAGAAGCAGAACCTTTAAGCTTAATAAAGAAAAGAGCTGAACGAAAACGGTTTCAAAAACGCTATTCCGTGGGAGGAAAAAATCTCAGGCAGCACTTAAGCCAACATAGACAATTTACATGCAAAGTCTGTAAAAAGTATTGCTACACATACCAAAACTATCAAAATCACGTACAATTACACAAGAAAGAGAATATTAAGTGTATCAAATGTTCTCAGACTTTCAAATCTAAGAATAAGCTGGCACAACACATGACAAATAACCACACAACCTCCAAACTTATTGAAACGTTAAAAAATGTTCGTGAACGCAAGCTCGGTGAAGCAGGATTAAATGATGGTTTTGATGATCGCAACGACCAAGACCTCACACCATCTGAGCGATTTATGAAAACAATAAAAAGAGTGAAACCTGAGAAGCAAACCGTTCCAGCATCAATAGGTGTAGCGTCTGCTGACCAGTCTGTGAGGAATTTCATTGAAAGTTTTGTTCCTGATGTTGGGGAATCTCCAAACATTGACACACATGAGAATTCAGAGGAAGAACCAAATGTAACATTAAAACATTATGACAGCCCATTCTACCGTAAGAACTTAATAAAAATGACAAAATTCACTCCGGAACCAGTACAAACATCAATTAAGTTAAAAATGCCAGAAAAATACAAAGCAACATCAGAAGAGAAGGTGAAACTCCGAATCAAATTAGTACAAGAACCGGTGAAGCTATCAATGTTCAAACATGTAGAACCATTGACACCGAAAATAGATTTTGAACATGGTCTGAGTGACTACGACCACTATGATGATGGGGATCATAATGATGATTTTGATGAGAAAAATGAGGATACTATCCCAGGAGTAGCCGAAGAAGTCACATTAGAAGGCACTGACGAACCTCTGAAACCAAATCTGCAAGCTCCACACAAAATTGTAATACCGAAACTTCCCGACGGCTACAAGAAGATACACATTGCAACGTTGCAACCCCAAGCACCGTATTTCAAAATAATCACAGTCCGAAACAATGACAATTCCAATGAGGCTATAGTAATTGATACTGAAAATATTAAAACCGATAAATCTCAAAAAGAACCAGTCAAGAAGAAAGACGTAATCAGTTTGCCTGATGGTAGCAAATTCGTTACAGCAAACCCATTAGCCCATCTCCTGGGAGGTAAGCCCATTGAAGAACTGGTTACATCAACAAAGAACAAATATTATAAACCACGAACGAAAAACTTCAAAGGACTATTCGCAGAGGCTTTGCAGAATTTGGACAATCCAATTCCTAAGCCGAAACGACAACAAAAGATTAAAACTGAGGATGAAGTCAATGTAAGTACAGAAATAGCAAATAAAGAAACCGTTGTTACAGTGAATATTGAAAGTCCAATTGTTAGTAAGAAAAAAAGCTGCTATGAAGCGTTTGAAAAAGTCTGAAATGACAGTGGGAGGTAAAATGACACAGGCTTCGGATACAGCGGGTGATATGGACGGAGAGATAGATGACCCACCTGCCAATGAACCAGGGAAGTCACTGCCAATGCTGTAACCAAATTAAAAAAAAATAGAGAAACTTAGGTTTTAGTCCATTCCACATAGCTTTGTGTATCCCAGCAGTGGCATAGAAATGGCTTTGGATGATAATTAAAAATGTCAAAATATTACAAATTTGTTAGTAGTATTTTATCACGTTTTACCAAATATAGGTGCATTTATGAGAGAATTGCAACTGAAACAAAACCTTAATTAAACAGAATAGGCGTGTCGACTCATTTTTGATTTATGTGCTATCAAAAGGCTTCTCAATAACTGAAACATAAGTAAAAGAATTACTTTGTTATCAGAAAAACTTCACGTATCACGATTTTAAAATCACAATTTTGGACTCTCCCAAAAAACGCTTAATCAATACAGAAATGTAACGTCACACTGTCGTATTTTCTATGCGTCGCGCGTAAAGTTTTTATGGTAGCTATATTAAATATTGTGTTTAGGAAACTGGTTTCATAACAAAAGTAACTTGAAATTGAATGGGTTATCCAATGGTAAAATGGACTTGCCCATCTAGCTCCAAATGATCATAAAGTAAGTTAAACTAAAAAATATCAAAATTAAAATTGGTATGTACATATTTTATTCTATTTAGTATTT
This sequence comes from Ectropis grisescens, assembly GCA_017562165.1. NCBI lineage: Eukaryota > Metazoa > Arthropoda > Insecta > Lepidoptera > Geometridae > Ectropis > Ectropis grisescens. Next base: position 11,560,251 of record CM029795.1, on the reverse strand, counting down.
AAATACTGTTGTATTTAGTATTTAAATACTGTCTCTATATCACATAATTTAATATAACTGCAAGACCTGTCGTCACGCCTATTTAATAGATAATGCTTAACATAGTTTAACAAATAAACATTTATGTGTTGTCCAAATCTATGGTTATGTAAGGTCTGAGCAACTCATTTTTTAACCGACTTCCAAAAAAAGGAGGAGGGGAGGAGGTTATCAATTCGACCCCTATGTTTTTTTTATTTTATTTTTTTATGTATGTTACCTGATTTCTCGAGAGCCTCTGCACCGATTTTAAAATTTATTTATGTGTTCGGATGGGTATGCTTCCCGAATGGTCCCATATAAATCTTATCGAAATCGGTCAGGTGGTTTTTTGAAATATGAACCGTAACCTAAAATTTGCATATGATGAATTTCTGGATGACATAGTTGAAGATTCGACAAAAGTTATGAAACTCGATCCTGTCAATACGAAATTGTGTAAATGGATTAATAAAAACTTGTTTTTAACCCCCGACCAAAAAAAGTGGTCAAAAAGTTAGTAGATTGATGCTATGTAGGCACATGGTAATTAGGGACAGGTAAGTAGTATCTATCCACTACCTGTTAGATTTGGCTGGCACCGACTTCAAATAGATGAGTGAGTAGCGGTTATAATAATGATTTTAGTTTATTTTTCGCTTTTGAGTACCTATTTGTGGTTTTGAAGTCGGTTTAATTTTTTTGTACAACAAAATGTTGTACAGTACTATAAGTTCAACCAACTTAGCTGTAGAAAACAAAACTTCTGTGTATGTTCTGTGTGCATGAGTAGTTCGACATTTGGTGGTTTTACAAATAAGTTGGTGTCACTTTATGATTCTATAAATATAATGATACCTACGTAAATGGTGAATAAATCATGTCACATCAAATCAAAATGTTACATTTTGATAAATAATGTAATTTATGATGTGACATGATTTATTCACCATTTATGTATCATTATATTTACTCCTGCAAGTTTTGGGACACATTCACGTAAAATTTATTAATTTATAATCAAAATAAATAGCGAATAATTACTATGGTGTTGTGATAAAACAAAGCCTTAATATACAAAGCCAAATCATTTAGCACATAATAGGACCTTTTTGTTGTTATGAACGTCTTTTCAATGACTAGCTGAACTCTGCGCGCTTACGCCACCTATCGAAAATTGGTTGCACCAACTCACGATTTAGAAAAAAAATGATTAGCTTAGCTTCTAATGCTGCAACCTTACCTTACCTTGCCGCAAAGATAGACACATGCTGGCATGGACTTCAGCGCACGCAACGAAATCTCAAAAAAGGAATATTTTTTCCCGTCTTTGTTACATTTTTCATTCATGCTCCGCTTCTATTGATATAGCGTAATGTTATATATTATGTATATAGCCTTCCTTGATAAATGGACTATCCAACAGAATAATCTTTCAATTCGAACCAGTTCTCTTGATCCTAGCGTTCAAACAAACTCTTCACTCACTTAATTCACGTTTGATATAGTCAGTCCAGTCCGACTCAAGTTTCGATCGCGTCCGGCGATCTTTTTCAAGAAGAGTGCGCGCGCGTTTTCGAATCTCGTTCGTTTCGTGGAAAAAACAAGTTGTGAACACGCACACGCACTCTCCTTGAAAAAGGTCGCCGGGCGCGATTGAAACTTGAGTCGGACTGGACTGACTATATCAAACGTGAGTTACCCGTGTATTTATTTAAAACGTGTAATAACCACGTTCGTTTTTATTCCATTTTTTATGTGTGTCTTATCAGCTGTCTGGCTCCCATAGTACAATCTATGCTAAGGTAGGGGCTAGATTTGATGGTATGCGAAATATTACTTATACACTTAACATAATAAATTGTTTCAAATTAGGTAAGATTTTGATATGTGAATTGTAAACATTTTAAGGAAAGGTTTTGGTTGCAACATGTGTTTTTAACAGACAAAGCCTTCATTAAAAAAAATAAAATGTATTATCACTATAATTAATTAATTAGTTAGCTATGTACTGTAGTTTTTATTGTAATTTAGTTTCGCAACGAAGTTCCTCTTTAAGCGGATGGGGGCTAGACTGATAAAGGCCTTTAATCCACACTTTATATAGTTACAGCTGACAATGAACTGTTTCGACTGGCGTCTATAGGCCCCTTAAATCCATTTTTAAAGACAACAGGCCCGTGAACAAAATGTATGGGTCAAATGAACCACCAGGAGACCTATGTAGGATGATAGAAGGGTATAAAGTAATAAGATTCAGCACTATGCCGTCACTTGTAAGCTGTCCAACTGAGTGCAGTTGAAGAGGGGGGGTTCTAAACCTCGATAATTTCTCCTTGTTGCAAGATTTTTGTACGGCGTTGCGGAATAATGGATTAGAAGAGGTATTTCTTCCATAAATTTTGCATTTCCATTTGACCCATAAATTTTGTTCAATACTCAATCATTTTATTGCTAACATTATGGGACATTTGTTGGTCTTATTTAATATTGGTGGAAATATTGGTGATATTGGTGGTGGACAAGTCACACACATATTTAAACATACAGTATGCAGTAGTTTTCCATAATGACCCTAATATGTGATTAATGTCATGCGGAGCGGATCGACTTATTCGATAATTGATTTGTCTGCAAGGTATTCTTCTATTGTGTTGTAAGCTTTTACAAGTAGTATATTTTTTAACGCTTTGATAAACTTGTCATCAGAATCAATTTCTTTCATTTTATAAGGCAATTTGTTATATATTTTCAGTGACATTGAGTTTGGACCCGAGCTATGCAAAGTTAATTTTGAACACGGCAAATTTAGATTGTGTTTGTGGTTTGTTCTAGCTGGGTAATTTCGTCTATCTATCAAGGGCCTGTAACCTATTAGTAATAAAGGCTTTGCTTGTTATATTACTTTGTGTAGGTATACAGTTTATATCACCGTAAATTTATAAATAATATGGTCAATTATAATCTGTCAGTTAATAAACTAACCTAACCCAACGTTGGATTGTAATCTCACGTGTTAGTTTATAATCTGACAGTGTTTTCAACAAAGACAATAGGGAATATGCAAAATATGCATGTAGTTTAAATTGGCTTGATTTTTTTTTCGTAGAATCCTTAATGTCCCGCCATTATGCCAAAACAATTATTTTATTATTTAGTTATTAATTATAAAAAATATTATTTAAAAAGTGCAAAATAGGCGCGGGAAATTCAAGTTTGCGAAACGCATCATTATCTGTGGAAACCAAATGTGACGTCACATGGCATGTTTTCTGCTTTAACGGTGTCGATATTCGTACTGAGCTAGTAGTGTTAGAGAGAAAAGTCGTATTCTCCATCGTTTGATTAGCTAGCACAACTCAAAAATCGGTACAAAGTAACTGCAACACTTGTAGTAAACAAACACAGGTCGTGGCCTGTGACGTCATGCAGGCGCGGGAAAGATGGCGGCGTTTAAACTGGACAAATTATATCAATATTTTAAATATTTTTTTAAAAATCAATTTGTACATTTACAAGAGTATTTATATTTTTTATTGTGTTATAATAATGTAAAAAGTGAATTAAAAATATAAAAAAATGCATGCATATTCCCTATTACCCATTTGACTGATCGTACGACTCCCCCTCCGTAGCGTTTTATAAGCATAATTGCACATCCAACCTACCGTTGAACCCGTTGATGTCTTTGCATCCTGCTCTGTCCTTAGAAGTTTGAATAACTCTATCTCGTTTTGTCCAATCATTTGTGGAAAGTTGTGCCAGGTGACATGGAGATTCGGCTTATCACAGCGCGATTTTTTACCTCGTCCTGCGCCCCCGCTGGTGACTTATGAATTAAAGGAGATTCGTTTCATACCCGATCAACAGGGTGCCTAATCTATGGTTTTCAATTATACAGTGACATATACTTTTCAATAGCATTGTACAGTGTGGACTGTATTATTTATTGATATCAGTTCACACTATATATTTTTTCTCAGTTTTGATTTCATGTAGTAATTTTTGTTTATATGAAAAACTTGTACAGTTAAATATTAAAAAAAAAGTGTGTATTTGTGTACTGTGTACTTGTATGCACATTAGAATCCTACAGCCGACTAGGACGGAAAGAGTGAGCGCACTCTTCTCAACGATAACAAGATTATGTGCGCCCTGAAGTTTGGGGAGGGCACATCTTTAGATTAAGATCGTTGGTGACAAGTGTATGCGTGCGTTATTAGTGATTCGACTAGGTTAAACCCAGCCCTGGGGCGGTCATAACTCACTACGCCCATGACGCCCCCTCTCCTGGATCCGTCCTTGATCGCGTTTAAGTCCTGTGCAGCCCCGGATCCAGACGGGGCCCGCGCCCCGGGCCCCACGCCTCAGGGGGGCGTCAAATTGAGCGACTCTTCACTCACTTAATTCACGTTTGATATAGTCAGTCCAGTCCGACTCAAGTTTCGATCGCGTCCGGCGATCTTTTTCAAGAAGAGTGCGCGCGCGTTTTCGAATCTCGTTCGTTTCGTGGAAAAAACAAGTTGTGAACACGCACACGCACTCTCCTTGAAAAAGGTCGCCGGGCGCGATTGAAACTTGAGTCGGACTGGACTGACTATATCAAACGTGAGTTACCCGTATACCCGTACCCGTTTCATATAAACAAAAATTACTACATGAAATCAAAACTGAGAAAAAATATATAGTGTGAACTGATATCAATAAATAATACAGTCCACACTGTACAATGCTATTGAAAAGTATATGTCACTGTATAATTGAAAACCATAGATTATGACGTACTTCAAGTCATCGTCGTAATATCCGATCCAATATGAATTCTTCCTTCCTCATGAGCAGTTAGGGGAGCTAGATACTCCCCTCCCTCCGGGCGGCATATTCAGGATTTTGCCCCGCCTAAAAAAATATTGAAGATCCGGGGCTGGTACTGTGTAATGTTTTCAAATACATACATAGTTTCAAATCGCGAGTGTTTAAATGCTACATAATTTTATTCTGTGAATTGAGTTGATATTATTATTTACTTCACTGTTTGTTACGTTAGATATAATCTTAAATAAAGTAATGTTTTAAATGATTTGTTTCTTTCATTTTGAAAGTCTAGCACGTGTGTGTAATTCGGCCGGTCTCGGAAGATCGGAAGCGAAGATGATCTTCCGAAATTTTTGAAGTGAATACTTCGTTTGGCGCCGCACAGATAGATTTTTTGTGGACTATGAATAGAATTCTAGTGTCACTTTCGGGAATGATAAGAAATCTTCGGGACCATGGCAATTGGCCATCTAGAAATGCGTCAGCATTTTCCCATTGGCTGACGCATTTCTAGATGGCCATGCTCATGGCCACGCCCTCCGGATTCACCCGCGTAGTTTCCAAAGTGAGCTATCAAATTCTGAGTTATAAGTTCTCACTTCTATCGCCAGTTCCTATGACTGACATTTTTTTATCTTCCAAGTCTTGAGTTAAAGTAATTTCGCGGTAAGCACGCTCCATCGTAGACCGCATCGCCGCTTGACATCAGGCGAGTTGGCGGTCAAGTGCAAACGTACCTATTATCGATAAAAAAGTATACAAATTAAAAATGTTAAAAACCTTCAAATTGCTTAAAATTTTAGGTCACACGTATGTTTGCAAATAAAGCTAATACGCATTATGCTTGCTGCAGCTGATACATTTAAAACGCCTGAACCAATTTTGATGAAACAGGCATGAACACTCCCGACTAATAAACACAACACACCTATAAAAAATTGGCAGTCATAGGAACTGCCGATAGAAGTGAAAACTGGTGGTACCTATAGGTATATACCTCAGAATGTGATAGCTCACTTAGGAAACTACGCGGGTGAAACCGGAGGGCGATGTTAGTCAAGAATAAATCTTCAAAGCATTGTCGTCTAAAATAAGTCTTCTAAGCATGGTCATGGTTAGATGAGTACCTAAATGTGTAATGGTGACCATAGTAACACGCCATGGCCAATTAGAAATGCGTGAGCGTTTCTGGCCATGGTCCCGAGTTCACCCAAAGATTTCTTTCATGCAAGAGCGTGACGCTTGAGCTCAATTCACGGCCCACGAAAAATCTGTGTGTGTGCCAAGAAGTTTTCACTTCAAAAAAACAATCAAAATTGCTTCATCCGTCTGAGCTTTTTTTAACTTTAATAGGTTTACACTTGGCCGCCATATCGTCTGATGGTAAGCGACGATGCGGTCTACGATGGAGCGTGTTTACCTAGAAAAACCGATTCACTCTCGATTTGAAGACACCAAGATTATAACTATAGGGAAAAACCCACTCAGGCAACTCATTCCACAGCCTAGGTGTCACAAACGTAGAGTCAAACCTCTTTGTCCGTGTCTTTGGAATATCCACCATGAAACGGTGTCGCTTCTTCGAGTCACGAGAAGTACGATAGTAAAAAGGGCAAGGTGGTATAAGATCATGCAAATCAGTTGCACTCTCCGAAGTGTATCCGATAAAAAACCGATAAGCTAGCAATTTTGCGGCGATGTTTGAAGACTTTGAAGTCTTGAAGGCTACGATGTACCAGCAGACACAGACACGTTGAACTGAACACCAAACACCCTGTATTTTTCTACCGTAGTGTCGACGTGTGACTCATCGATTGACGTTCATGCTAAAGTGGTTTGTAAAGATCTGAAAATAAGGTCTAAAGTGAAACGAATCAGCGCGGCACCGGGGCGCCGCGCTTGCGAGACCCTATACTTATGTTGGTATAAAATGAAACACCAAGTAGTAGAGTAACTGTATATTCCGTGTCCGGTGTCAAGCCTGGGTGATCTCGGGGGGTAGCGCGTCCACCGGCACCAGCGCCGGGGGGGTGTCCGCGTCGCACGTGCAGAAACAGTTCCCCCCGGCCGGTCCACTCGGGAGGATCAACACCTTCAGGTTCATACTCGCTTCCAACGCGTGCATTATCTCTGGACAAGACAAATACAAATACAAAAATCTTTATTGCTGTTTATAGGTAAGATAAGATGATACAAAACATTTTAAAAGTTGCCCCATACAAACTGGCCTCGAGAGGCATGCAATATGTCTGGCAAGACAATTTGTTAGTCTTAATTTATAAATAAAAAAAAATTAAATAATAGTCAGCTGATTAAAGTTTTCTTCTTCCTCATCTTCTATTAATTTCTGGTTTTTATTTATGTCATCTGATTCTTTATCTTAGATTAATTTCTGGCTTCTATTTGGTTGTGATATATATTTGTGTGAGATAAATGTTTGGTGAGCACAATTTCGCCAACGTCTTGTGTTTCATCAGGATATTGTCTTGTGTTTTTGAGTTTGATCAATATGTCCATCCAGGGTCTAAGGTCTTGCATTAGTAGATCTTGTCGGCCATCTTGGATTCGAGATGTATTCATACAGGCGTTTCCCAGTCTCGAATTTTGGAGGGGGTCACCAGTACACAGCCTCAGGTTTTGGGGGGTCACAAGTAGAAATACAATAAATCGAGCAAAAAATACTGTACTAGTAGCGCCCCAAGATTTTACCCGCGTAGTTCTAGTTGTTTTCCCGCGTTAAAAATATTCTATGTACTATTAGATTTTTTAATTTTCTTAGATTTTTTGTTTAAAGTATACGATTTTGGGGGGGGTCATGTCCCCCCTCGGACCGCGCATGGTATCATAGTAGCACCAGGCCCCGTTCCCGTCCATTTCCTGATATTCCGGTTTGAAGGCTCCAGAAAAGTTACTGGGCATAGAGATAAAACATCTTGTGTCTCTGGGTGACGAGCGGAGCGCAGAGCTAGATTGTGGTTTGGTTTTATCGTGTTCCAATAACTATAGCTGCATGCTACTGTGCTGTTATTGTCAGGCGTGTTGCTTACCATCACAGCCACATGTCCTGCTCGTCTCATCACACTATAATATAAAAAAAGTTGTGAAAAAAATATGTTACCTACATTTCGTGGCGGTGGCTATCTGGAATTTGAGTTTTATTTTAGTGTATGACATTTTACTAGTCCAACCCTTTCATTGGACCAATGTAGGTCCAATATATTGGTAATAAATTGATGAACCATATTAAGGAAATTGTGTAAAAATGTCCAATCCGACATTTTGTAAAGTCCGCCATCTTAGAGCACAATCATCAAAGGTATGGTATAGTTGCTGGTAAACAAGTTGATCCAATGAAGTTAGCTGCGCATGCGCAGAAACGTTTTAAGGTCTTTGGTGGAAGTGAACATGCGCGAACTTTCCCCTTCCACGTCACTTTTTAACTTGTTTGCCGAAATTGCGCGCATGCATACGCACAGACACACACAGAAAGCCCCACTCACTTCATCATTGAAGCCAGGGGTGAAGACATCTGCGCTTGTAAACACTTAGAGGTGTAGGCGGAATCCCAAACTATGGCCTTATTTTTTACAATTTTGTTTAAGTCTTTTGGCTTTATATTACTTACCTCGTTTGCCCTGGTTGAGTGCTAATTTCCCTCCAGATTTGACAGTGGTTGTTTCCACGGCCGGTCGTCCGCCCGGCCGCGGTTGCCCCGGCGGTCGAGGCTGTGACAATTCCGGAGCTAAGGTTGTCGAATCTTCGTCATAATATTCCACTGATTCGGTTGTCGACGCAGCTGTAGTTCGCTTAGTTGTCGCTTCAGTTATTGGTTTTATCTTCTCCGTCGTAGGTCGTGTTGTTTCTGCTACCTTTATAGATTCTGTTGTTTCAGAATGATTGGACACGTGATTATCAATTTTTTTGGATTCTGTCGTGTCTATAAAATTACTTATTTCTGTTGTAGATTCTGTTGTTTGTGGAATCTCAGTGATCTGTTTTTGCGTTGTTGTTGTTGAGATTTTAACCTTTTTTGGGGTGTCTGGTGTTATTTGTTCAGTTGATGTGATAGTTTCAGTGGTTGGACTCTCTGTTGTACTTAGTTCGGTTGTTGTCAGAGCTTCCGTTGATTGAGGATAATCTGCAGTTGTTTGGTCAGTCGTTGTTGTTGTAATTTGAGTTGTTTCTGGAACCTCTGTAGTTGGTTGGTCAGTTGTTGTCGTTATAATTTGAGTTGTTTGTGGAATTTCTGTTGTTGTTTGTTGATTTTCTGTTGTAGTCGCTTTTTCAGTTGGTGAGGTAGCTTTCGTTGTATCAAGAGTTTCTGTTGTTGTAATATGTTCAGTTGTTGTTTCTGTTACAGCTTCGGTTGTTGGTGTGGTTTCTGTCGTGTATTCAGTTGTAGTTCCTTCAGTTGTAGTGCTAGTATCATTATCATCTGTTGTAACTTCACTAGTATTATAATCCAAAGTAGTGATCTCAGTAGCATATTCTGTTGTAGAAGTTATTGTGGACGTTTCATCATCACAATCTTGATAGTCACTTTCAGTAGTAGTTTGAGAATTTGGTTCTGAAGCGTCAGATATTGATGAATTATTTCCAAAGTCTCCATGATCTTTATGGTCTAATGTTGAAATGTTGTCTGTTCTTTCCATTGTAGTAGTTCGATCAGTGGTAGGGGAAGTGAAACTGCCTTTAGTAGTAGATAGTTTCATAGTTGTAGAACTGACATCAATAATAGCTGTTGTCGGGTCAACGGTAGCCGCCATAGTAGTAGATACATTTGGTACCGTTGTGGTTGAAGATACATCTGTAACTGTTGTAGAAACATTGTCAGTAACTTCTGTAGTCGATGTATTATCTATTGCTTCCGTAGTAGTAGAATCTGTTACTGTTGTCGAATCAGTAAAACTTTCTGTAGTGGTAGTTATTGAATCTGTGGTACTCATAGATTCCGTCGACAATAACATCTCCGTTGTAGGAGTCGTTTGAAATGGCATTGTAGTGCTCTCAAAATTGCTAGAATCCTTCGAATTATTCGAGCTAGATGAAACGTCTTCATTTGCATAAGATCCTGATGTTGCATCCGTATTTGTTTGAGCGGCAGGATAGCCGCTGCTCCCTCGAAAAAACTGCAGGGTAGTTGTTTGAATTTGTTCTGTCGTTGAATCTGTTGTTGGTTCCGTTTTAGTTGGCGTTGTTTGCGATTTAGTTGATGTTATTTCTGATTCAGTTGAAGTTGCTTGTGATTCAGTTGATGTCTTTTGTACTTCAGCTGTAGTAGAATGTATCTCTGTTGTAGTTGGTTGTGTCTCGGTTGTAGTTATTTGTGCTTCAGTTGTAGTAGTTTGTGCCTCGGTTGTAGTTGTTTCTGCCTCAATTGTTGTTGTTTCTCCTTCTGTTGTAGTTATTTGTGCTTCTGTTGTAGTTGTTTGTGCTTCTGTTGTAGTTGTTTGTGCTTCTGTTGTAGTTGTTTGTGCCTCAGTCATAGTTATTTGTGCTTCAGTTGTAGTTGTTTGTGCTTGAGTGGTAGTGCTTTGTGCCACATTTGTAGTCGTTGGTTTCTCAGTAGTAGTTGTTAGTACCTTAGTTGAAGTTGTTTGTGGCTCAGTTGTAGTTGCTTGTGCCTCAGTTGTAGTTGTTTGTGCCTCAGTTGTAGTGCTTTCTACCGCATTTGTAGTCGTTGGTTCCTCAGTGGTAGTTGTTAGTACCTTAGCTGAAGTTGTTTGTGCTTCTGTTGTAGTTTTTTGTGCCTCAGTTGAAGTTGTTTGTGCCTCAGTTGTAGTTGTTTGTGCCTCAGTTGTAGTTTCTTGTGCTTCGGTCGAAGTCAATTGGGCTTCAGTGGTCGTTGCTTCTACTTTAGTTGTATTAGATTGTATCTCAGTTGGAGCTGTTTGTACCTCATATGTCGTTGATTGTGCCTCAGTTGTAGCTACATGTGCCTCAGTCGTTGACTGCATCGGTGTTATATTGTCATTAGTTATAGTGTCTTTTAATGGTACCGGCGTTGTAATTACAGTGGTTTTAAGAGCGTCTATTGTTACTGGTTCTTCCGTATTATAAAAGATGTTCTGTTGTTTTGTCACGTGTTCTAATGGGTATGTTTCTGTCGACTTTTCTATTATTTCATTACCAAATTCGTCGATCGGTTTTGCTACTAAGCTAAACGTACCATCTTTGTTTTGTTTTATAATTATCATTGTTTTTGGAACGTCTTTGGGTTGTTCGTTCTCTGTAATCAATGTTTCTTGTGCCTTGTTTGTATTGGTTTTTTGATTTTCTAAATTCGTTTGTGTTTGAATATTTGCTTCTTCAGATTGGTCTAAAGAAGTTTCACGTTTTTCTTCTAAAATTGATTGTTCAGTTGTATGAATTGTTGTTAAAGGTACTTCTATATTGATAGGCTTAGCTGTTGTTGATGGTACTTGTGTAGTTAGTGGTGCTCTTGTTGTTGTGATTTCTGTTGGTTTTGGCACTTCTGTTGTCGTTGGCGCTTTTGTTGTAGTTAACGGTATTGCCGTTGTTGCTGCTTCTGTTGTGGTTGGTGCTTCTGTTGTTGTTGTAGTAGTAGTAGTAGTTGTTGTTGTTGTCGTCGTTGTTGTTAGTACCTCTGTTGTTGTTCGTTCTACTCTCGGTTTATTTGCTTTTACGTATTCTATTGCGCTCGCAATATCTGTAAGAAAAAAAAAACAGTGAACAGATATTACCTACATGTTTTTGTCATTTTACAATATATTTTTATAGGTTGATACATATTCTTCATGTAAACTATATATATGTATTTAATTAATAGTATAAATGAAATGTTGAAACTGCAAATATTTTAATAACAACCCCAATATTATAGAGTGTAAAAATAATTAAGTAATAAATGAATTTAAACATTTTTGTTTCACTCACCTTCTTGTCCCGTCGCTCGTTTCAAATCAAGGAGAGCATCAATTAAATCTGAAATTATGAAACACTTGTATCAATAGACGTCAACGGGGTCGTAGATAAATAAATAATGACTAGAGATTTACTACGATAACATGGCCCGCCCCTCCAAATGACTGTTTCAATGTGTGTAGTCACATCCTTACGAAACAGTTTGTATGTAGTTGTAATGATTCGTCTGCAGTAGCAGTACGCTCACATGCGTGGTGGTGCCGGCAAACAAGTTGACCCAATGTAGTTATAGCCGCGCATGGCTGCGCAGAAACCTTTTTAAGGTCTGTTTGGTGGAAGTGCACATGCGAACTTTCCCCTTCCACGTCACTTTAGGGTCAACTTGTTTGCCGGCCACTATACTCGACATATTGGTGACCCCCTCCTTTGGAAACTGCGGCCGCTCTTGGGTAGATAAATCTACTTAATAATGATGATTTTTTAAATTTAATTGAAGCTGCTTACTTGTGGTATCTGTATATTCCTCCAGTATTACAACGACCTCATCGAAATCTAAAATGAAACGGAACATTTAATTAATAAACATGATTTCATTCCAAAATTTCAAAATTCCTTATTGGTTTTTTATCCGACACATTTCGGAGTGTTTGCTTAATTTGCATGTTGAGATAATACCTTTCACATTGCCCTTTTTTTTGGTCTGCTCGAAAAAGCGACACAGTTTCATGGTTGACGTTCGGAGAGTTTGAGTCTACTTTTGTATTAAGAACATTTAGGCACTGGAATGCGTTGCCTGATGTTTTCCCGACGGTTACAATCTTGGTATCTTCAAATTGAGAGTGAATCGGTTTCTTCTACGTAATTACAATCTATTGTAGACCGCATCATCGCTTAACATCTGGCGAGTTGGCGGTGAAATGTAAAGCAATTATTGTTAAAAAAAACGAGGTTTGTGTATTCGTATGCTATGATTAAAAAAATTTCAAGATCCAATATTATAGGCATATAGACTGCAGGCCCGTGAACCAAATTTATGGGTCATCTGATACAGCAGGAGACCTATGTAGGATGATAGAAGAGTATAAAGTAATAAGATTGAGCACTATGCCGTCACTTATAAGCTGTCCAACTGAGTGCTGAGTCCAACAGTTGAAGAGGGGGGTTCTAAACCTCGATCATTTCTTCTTGCCGCATGATTTTTGTACGGCGTTGCGGAATAATAGATTAGAAGAGGTATTGAAACTATAAAAAATATAAATTTTAAAATTCTAATGGTTAGTTTGTGGAAAAATTTCATGATTTTCCGACGATTCACAGAGTAAGTTTGGTCATTTGATTGTGTTCGGCTTTGGTTCCATACAGTTTCAATACCTCTTCTAATACATTATTTCGCAATGCCGTACAAAAATCATGCGACAAGGAGAAATTATTGAGGTTTAGAACCCCCCCTCTTCAACTGCACTCAGTTGGACAGCTTACAAGTGACGGCATAGTGCTCAATCTTATTACTTTGTACCCTTCTATCATCCTACATAGGTCTCCTGCTGTATCATATGACCCATAAATTTTGTTCACGGGCCTGCAGTGTAATATGGCGATGTGGCTGTTCTAGGCAAGCATTTTGCTTACCATGAAGCAAGATTACATGTTTTTGAAGTTAGATAAAGGTAAATTTTTTGACAATACGTCAAAAAAATATCAGTGTTTTTTTGCGATACGCGCGCATGCCGCCCAAACTCTACACCCTGAAGCTAGCCTCTTTAACCTAACTTCAGGATACTCAATAGGCGTACTTCTTGTGTTGAAGTTAAACTTCTTTTAGTATAAGAAATAAAACTTAGCAATTTTTATAGTTTGAATACCTCTTCTAATTCAGTTAATCCACAATAGACAAGAAATGATCGAGAGTTGTAACCCCCTATCTTCACCTGCACTCAGTTGGACAGCTTACAAGTGACGTGCTGAATCTTATTACTTTATACCCTTCTACGAGGGTCAAACTGAAAGTTCTTAGAACTGGCCACTTATAAACAATATAATAAAAAAATAATTCTATAATTTGAAAATAGAACTCTTTGCCAATATTACTGAGTATATACTTCATTAATTTGTCATTTGTTTTACGATTTGGCGGCAAATTGAAAATTGTCTGTGTCACGTCAACATGAATTTAACACGAGAAAATTTTCGCGCAATGATTTTTTATGACTTTCGAAGTCATTTAAGTCAACAAGAAAGTTATGATAGACTACGATTGGCCTTTCACGATGAAGCCCCATCTCGTGCGACTGTTTACAACTGGTTTAATGAGTTTAAACGTGGTCGCACTAATCTCACTGATGATTTACGTGAGGGACGGCCTTCTACGGCGACGACTGAAGATAACATCTGTGTTGTGCGGCGTATGATAGAGACTGACAAAAGAGTGACCTATCAGCAGATTCGGACAAGCTTAGGCATCGGTATGAGTCAAGTGCACAAAATCCTACACGAACATTTAGCGGTCAGGAAGCTTTGCGCCCGGTGGATACCTCATAATTTGACTGAGGCTCAAAACTCCATCGTGTGGATTGGTGCCGTAAAATGATTGAAAGATTTAACGGAGGTGACTCAAATGCTGTGTTCGACATACTAACAGGTGACGAAAGCTGGATTTACTGTTATGATCCTGAAACCAAAAGACAATCTGCTCAGTGGGTGTTTCCTTTCGAGGAGTTGCCAACTAAAGTGAAGAGAGATCGAAGTGCGGGGAAAAAATGGTGGCCTCGTTCTTTGGAAAGATAGGTCATTTCGCAACAATTGTGTTAGAGGATCAAAAACAGTTTCTGCAGAATGGTACACTACCAATTGTTTGCCACTTGTCTTGGAAAAAGTTCGAGAGAAACGACCTCGCAGTAGGATCCTCCTTCACCACGACAACGCCTCATCGCACACCGCCAAGCGAAAGATCGACTATTTGGCGACATCAAACGTTGAATTACTGGGTCACCCGCCGTATAGCCCCGACCTCGCGCCTTGTGATTTTTATTTATTTTCAAAAATTAAAGAAAAACTTAAAGGAAAGCGGTTTATGAATGCTGAAGAAGCGGTGGCTGCGTATCGCGATGCCATTGAAGAGACCCCTAAGGACGAGTGGGCAAAGTGCTTTTCCCAGTGGTTCCATCGCATGCAGCGGTGTATTGACGTGAATGGACAATATTTTGAAAAGATATAATAAAACTAATAACTGGCTAATGTAATCAGTTTTTGATTTTCTAAGAACTTTCAGTTTGACCCTCGTATCATCCTACATAGGTCTCCTGGTGGTTCATTTGACACATACATTTTGTTCCCGCGCCTGTAGGTAGTCTATATAACTTTCTGCGTTCGTATTTAAGCAAACACACACAAGCACTTTTTATTTCCATAAATTTCAAGTTATTAAATTAAAATTAAAAGTCATTTATTTCAAGTTACAAAGACTCATACACTTAAAACTTAATCATTCATAAAATTAATTTCGCCACATTAATTGTTATTTTGATACGTATACGATACGGTATTACGTTTGTTCATACTTACAAAATCGTTTGGAGATAGTGATGACAAGCTCAAAAAACTTTACAACATCTGAAAAATTTGATTATTCCAAATTAATATTAATTATATTGTGATTAAGGAATTACAATGACTACCTACTGGGTTAAATATATTACATTCTAATACATTAGCCCGTCAGGTAGATCATGAAAAAAAAAACATATATACCTACGGTCGAATCAAGAAACCTCCTTTTTTGAAGTCGGTAAAAAAAATATGGGACACGTATTTTTTTGTTTTATCAAATTATTAACCATCGTCCAAGATATAGATTAACAAACTTCCGTAGATAGGGGGGAAATTGTGACGACACGGCTTAATAAAAAATAGTACAATTAAGTGACGTCACGCGAAACTTCTACGCGCTGCATCTACGTCATTTTTTGTTTTTGAAACAAAAGAAAAAAATACGTGTCCAATATTTTATTTTTATTTTAAATATAGCTGACGCATGACGGACTAATATTTTTTTTTATAATATATTATATTACATTTATACAAACATTTTTATATGGGTATTAAAGGGGTTTGTAAAAATTGCAAAAATCATTCATTACAAGTATTTATCCCCAACCAAAAAATGAGTGGTGGGACTTCACATGGTTAGCCTGGGGAAGTACCGCGTACAAGGCGGCCAAGTGTAAAAATCTATTTCAGTTGAAGGAAAAAAGATTCCGATTCAGTTATGTCGATAATCGCAGTTTCGTAGTGTAATAAGTAGGTATGCGTAAAATAAATCTCACCCATTTCTGTAATTTCTGAAATTTTCTGGATGACATCTAAGAAACCTGAAAAAAGAAAATTGGACCTTTTATTGAAATGAAAATTATTGACAAAAAAACAAATGTTTCGTCTTTATAATATGAGTGTATTAAGTAGAAAAAACGAAACGAAGACGCCAAGTTTTTGAATATTGCTTGCTTATGTTTGTACTTACAGTCTCTGTTGTTTGCATTTACTGCCTCTGTTGTGTGTGTACCTACTGCCTCTGCTGTGTGTGTACCTACTGCCTCTGTTGTGTGTGTACCTACTGCCTCTGCTGTGTGTGTGCCTACTGCTTCTGTTGTGTGTGTATCTACTGCCTCTGCTGTGTGTGTACCTACTGCCTCTGCTGTGTGTGTACCTACTGCCTCTGTTGTGTGTGTATCTACTGCCTCTGCTGTGTGTGTACCTATTGCCTCTGTTGTGTGTGTATCTACTGCCTCTGCTGTGTGTGTACCTACTGCCTCTGTTGTGTGTGTACCTACTGCCTCTGCTGTGTGTGTGCCTACTGCCTCTGTTGTGTGTGTATCTACTGCCTCTGCTGTGTGTGTACCTACTGCCTCTGTTGTGTGTGTATCTACTGCCTCTGCTGTGTGTGTACCTACTGCCTCTGTTGTGTGTGTACCTACTGCCTCTGCTGTGTGTGTACCTACTGCCTCTGCTGTGTGTGTCTTCTTGTTTCTGTTGTGTTTGTACCTACTGTTGTTTTTGTACTTACGGTCTCTGTTGGACATCTTGCACAGCATGGCGGCCGCGATGCTGAGGTTGGTAGAGTTGGTGATGCGCAGTATCGTCTCCAGGAACGCTATGATGTCGACATCGGTGTAATTCGACACTGTTTCGAAAAACTCCAGGATATCTGTGAGATTTACCATACATTTTAGCTTTCTTATAGATCAAAGGGTAGTGTTTGACGGCTGCCTGATGTTGAGCAACAATTGCAAAGGTTTGCGATGCAAAGACTGGCTTAGAATAAAACTAAGGTGGGTACTCTTATAAATTCGTGGTCCAATCATGTGTCATGTCCTCGCGTCCTAGCGTGTCCCACTCAACTCTACTGAAGGGGTACTGGCGAGTAATGATACTATCTTACACATTGTACAATCCATATAATAATTAACTCGAGAGCTTACGAAAACAGCTTGAGACCGAATTTGCAAGATTCGAAGAATCTCTTCACCGCGATTCAGAAACATATCTAAAGCTACACTAGCGGATCTAATGCAATGTCACAAAACAAACATTTCACATTATGATACTTGAAATGTTCATAGTGCGGCGTTTTCAAGATGTAAAAATACCTGTCAAATATAGTTCCCAATTGCACCGTAGGTGGCGCCACTGTTTTATTTTGTTAGCGAAAATTCACAAAAATTGAAAGTGGTGTCACTCTTGGCAATATTTAGAACTATCTTTGACAAGTCTTTTTGCGTCTGGAAAACGCCTCATTGTAAACACTTGCCCTTTCTACTTAGTCTGTGCACTTACTTGCCTGATATATGGGTGACATAAAACTCTTACCTGGCATTATGATTACGAATGATAGTGATATAAACACTTCCCAGAAGTATATGAGTGGTACAAACACGTGACCAAACAGTTTACGTATACTACGTATAGAGTCGGCACAAACGCTTTACACCGAGAGCACGGGTAGCATCTTTCTTGCCTTGTCGCTCTTGTGGAAGTGTCATAATTTTGTCGCGGAACACCACTCTGTGCCATAGAAAGTATGCACGTCATCTACTTACGATTGACACAAAGGAAAATCTAACTTTATACGTAGTATATGTAAACTCTTTGGGAAAATCTAACTCTATACGTAGTATATGTAAACTCTTTGGGAAAATCTAACTCTATACGTAGTATATGTAAACTCTTTGGGAAAATCTAACTCTATACGTAGTATATGTAAACTCTTTGGGAAAATCTAACTCTATACGTAGTATATGTAAACTCTTTGGGAAAATCTAACTCTATACGTAGTATATGTAAACTCTTTGGGAAAATCTAACTCTATACGTAGTGTATGTAAACTCTTTGGGAAAATCGAACTCTATACGTAGTGTATGTAAACTCTTTGGGAAAATCTAACTCTATACGTAGTATATGTAAACTCTTTGGGAAAATCTAACTCTATACGTAGTATATGTAAACTCTTTGGGAAAATCTAACTCTATACGTAGTATATGTAAACTCTTTGGGAAAATCTAACTCTATACGTAGTATATGTAAACTCTTTGGGAAAATCTAACTCTATACGTAGTATATGTAAACTCTTTGGGAAAATCTAACTCTATACGTAGTATATGTAAACTCTTTGGGAAAATCTAACTCTATACGTAGTATATGTAAACTCTTTGGGAAAATCTAACTCTATACGTAGTATATGTAAACTCTTTGGGAAAATCTAACTCTATACGTAGTATATATAAACTCTTTGGGAAAATCTAACTATACGTAGTATATGTAAACTCTTTGGGAAAATCTAACTCTATACGTAGTATATGTAAACTCTTTGGGAAAATCTAACTCTATACGTAGTATATGTAAACTCTTTGGGAAAATCTAACTCTATACGTAGTATATGTAAACTCTTTGGGAAAATCTAACTCTATACGTAGTATATGTAAACTCTTTGGGAAAATCTAACTCTATACGTAGTATATGTAAACTCTTTGGGAAAATCTAACTCTATACGTAGTATATGTAAACTCTTTGGGAAAATCTAACTCTATACGTAGTATATGTAAACTCTTTGGGAAATCTAACTCTATATACGTAGTATATGTAAACTCTTTGGGAAAATCTAACTCTATACGTAGTATATGTAAACTCTTTGGGAAAATCTAACTATACGTAGTATATAAACTCTTTAGTAACTCTATACGTATATAAACTCTTTGGGAAAATCTAACTCTATACTCTATACGTAGTATATGTAAACTCTTTGGGAAAATCTAACTCTATACGTAGTATATGTAAACTCTTTGGGAAAATCTAACTCTATACGTAGTATATGTAAACTCTTTGGGAAAATCTAACTCTATACGTAGTATATGTAAACTCTTTGGGAAAATCTAACTCTATACGTAGTATATGTAAACTCTTTGGGAAAATCTAACTCTATACGTAGTATATGTAAACTCTTTGGGAAAATCTAACTCTATACGTAGTATATGTAAACTCTTTGGGAAAATCTAACTCTATACGTAGTATATGTAAACTCTTTGGGAAAATCTAACTCTATACGTAGTATATGTAAACTCTTTGGGAAAATCTAACTCTATACGTAGTATATGTAAACTCTTTGGGGAAATCTAACTCTATACGTAGTATATGTAAACTCTTTGGGGAAATCTAACTCTATACGTAGTATATGTAAACTCTTTGGGAAAATCTAACTCTATACGTAGTATATGTAAACTCTTTGGGAAAAACTAACTCTATACGTAGTATATGTAAACTCTTTGGGAAAATCTAACTCTATACGTAGTTTACGTAAACTCTTTTCACCTGACTGATATAATATGAGCGATATTAAACACTTGCCTGATATCTGAATGACATTTTTCAGAACATCCCATGCCTGCTGGATAGCTGTAAAAAAAAAAAGTATTTTAATTTTGAACACTTTTTGACTCAGATTGAAAACCTCCTTTTTGGCGAACATGATTTGGACTTGATGTGCCAATGGCGGCGTGACAGCGAACACTATGTTATGTTATTACCATCGATATAATTAAAGAAACGAAGATGAGGTATGCTAAATGCTAAAATCTAAATACAACATAACGTGGCGAAAATTTGTTTGAAAAAATTTAAAATAGAATTGTCAGCGAACGTACACAATTGTCAGCGAACGTACACAACTCCTTGTTGCGACTGAGACTAAATCAGGAGACGTCACCTTTTGCATCAGCATAGTAGAAGCGCGTTTGCCGCTTCTGCCGTTTTTAAGAGTTCGATGGTTATTACTGTTATGGACATATCTACGTGTTATTTGCTATCAGTCACATGCCCTACTCGTCCACAATGCTGTAAAAAACTTGTATAAAATAATATGCATAAAAAAGAATAAATATTGGTGGACGTTAATATACATTAATAATAATGTTGGTGGAAATATTTGGAGCAAATGGCTGAATATCATTCAGGCCGCCAGTTAAACGGCGCTGTTTAGTTAATTAGATCGAGAGAAAACTCTTTGTTGTGACACAAACAAATTAAAATATTACAGTGAAACACTTATGAATTAGCACCACAAGTGGCAGCCTTATTTCCAGCCAATCTTTTCCAGGTAACTTAGTTGTTTAGTAAACAGGCTAGGCTGTTGGAACGGCTGATTAAGCTGCTACAATTCCAATACGAGAAGAGTATGTCTCACACTTGGTGCCGGTGAACTGGACGAGCTTCCTGCAGAAGTCCAGGATGTCGTCGTGGCCGGAGAGGATGCGGATCTGCTCCAAGAGGTCCAACACTGGCACTGGGGAACAACATTACCTTTCTTAACGAATAAAGACCCCCCATTTGACTGATCACACGATTCCCCCTCCGTCGCTTTTGGAACGAAGTTCCTTATCGCGCGTTGTGAAAGGGGGCTAGACGGAAAAGATTCTTACGAAAAGTTATCACGACACTTTTTGCTATTGTAAGCTGTGCGGCGTCGCATGTTTCTCTGTCTGTCTCTCTCTCTCTCTTATAGAAAGCAAGCCAGATATTTTCATTTCTATTTCGCATTGAACAGTGTGGTGTCGCGACGATTATTTTTGTTGAGTATATACAGGTTTTTTGTAAATAATAAAAAAATAATAATAATTCCTTCACTAATTCATCGAAAGAAACTTTGTTCCATCCGGGTGTCCCTTGACACCTCTCAAGTTTTTTATAAGCATAATTGCACATCTAACCGTTGAACCCGTTGACAACGCTTTACACCGATAGCACGGGTAGCATCTTTCTTGCCTTGTCGCTCTTGTGGAAGTGTCATACTTTTGTCGCTATCACTCTGTTGCCATAGAAAGTATGCACGTCATCTGCTTACGACTGACACAAAAGAACCGTGCGGAAAATCTAACTCTATACGTAGTATGTAAACTATTCCGCCACGCCGTACAAAAATCATACAACATGCAGAAATGATCGAGGGTTGCAACCCCCCACAATTGCAACTCTTCAACTTGCACTTGACAGCTTACAAATGCCGGCATAGTGCTGAATCCTATTACTTTATACCCTTCTATGATCCTACATAGGTATCCTGGTGGTTCATATGACTCATAAATTTAGTTCACGGGCCTGTAGTCTATAGCCAGTACCTACATGATTCACAAAACAATGGTTCAGACGGCATTCGAACTTACGACCTCCGGTTTTTAAAGCCTCCTTTTCCTACGACCCAAAAGAACTGTGGATTAAAAAAACTCACATTGCTGATTAGTTAGTCCTTTGATAGCGTCCTTGACATCAATGAGTTGGTTCGATTGAGTGATGTCCAACAAGGAGAGGAGAAAGTACAGTGGCTCCTGGAGTTTCGTCACTTTGTTGATCTTCTGCATTATCGCTACTATGTCTGGAAAAAGAAAAATAATCTTGTGTGGGATAACATAATCTTTATCCACAAGAACAAAATTAAAATTATGATTAACCCCGACTACCTCAGATTTGTTATCTGTACACCATTCTACTAGTCAAGCCCTTACATTTGATACCCATGTTGAGGTAGGTTGTGAAGAAATATTTCGTCCGCCATTTTGTGGAGGCAGCCATCTTGAATCGATATTAACCAAACATAGCTAAGAACATCCGCACGGATATTAACCTTCAAATAAAAAAAGCGCATCGAAATCGCTCTATCCGTTTAAGTTCTACGGTACCACAGATAGACACACACAGACTCACAGACAGACATCGACGTCAAACTTATAACACCCCTTTTCGGTCGGTTTTCTTTTTGGTCCAGGGTTAAATTTAAGATACAACAATATCGACATTGCTCGATCGAAAACTAAAACGCTTATGGGTTAGCTATTGCCCTCTCTACATCTCAAGGTGAAATAATAATATAATAAGCCCGTTCATTTCCAATACATCTTAAATATTACAAAGGTTTAATTAGGTTTAGTTTAAGTAACATATTTAGTATTAACTTTTATAAATCTGAATTTACACTTATTTTCAATTATTGGAACCCCTGTTAGGGTATAGGCCTCCTCCAGCTTAATCCTAGTATTTCTGTATTTTTCTTTGGTCATCCAATCGTTTCCCGCTGTGTTTATGATGTTGTCAATCCACCTTTTTATTGGATGACCTTTTCTTCTTTTTCCAAGCAGTCCTTTCCATTTCGTTGTCTCTGAAGTCCATCTCTTGTCTTTGCATCTTGCTAAATGCCCCGCCCATCGCCACTTTAGCTTCAGAGCGTAATGTAAGGCAACTATTAAATTTGTTTTTCTTCTTATGCGTGTTCTGCTAATTTTGTGAGTTTTCCTGATTTTTAAAATACTTCGTTCCATGTGGTGTTCTCAAGGTGAAACAAGAACAAAATTAAAAATTTTGATTAACCCCCCAACTACCTCGGATCTCGGATTATCTGTATAACGTTCTACTAGTCAAGCCCTTTCATTTGATACCCATATTAAGGAAGTTGTGAACAAAGAAATGTATTTCGCTATTTTGTGGGAGCGGCCATCTTGAATTTAAATTTGTCATAGTGCAAAGTATTCTATTAGTCAAGCCCTTTCATTTGATACCCATATTGAGGTAATAGTAAAAAAATAATACAATTCGCCATTTTGTGGTGGCGGCCATCTTGGATTTGAAATTTGTTATAAGTAAAAAAGTAAAAAAAAAGTAAACTTTTTACTTTTTTACCTTCAAATAAAAAAAACTGCATCGAAATCGGCCCATCCGTTTGAGCTCTACGGTGCCACAGACATACACACACACAGACAGACAGACAGACAGACAGACAGACAGACAGACAGACATCGACGTCAAACTTATGACACCCCTTTTTTGGTCGGGGGGTTAATAAAAAGAGGATAATATCAAGTTCAATACTCGTATAGGAACTTACTATCAGAGTCAAAGGTCTCATTGAACGCGGCTTGCACGTCGCGCATGTTGTCCCGACCCGCGATGTTGTACAAGCTGTTTATTACTACTTTTATACCTGAAAATATTACATAAAAACATATCATTAACATAAAGAGTGATTGATGCCTGATGGCAAGAAACACGTCTGTCCTAACAGCCCTGTAATTAATATGCGTTCCGTTAGATCTTAAATATATATTTTTTTAATAACGAGTGACGAGACGAGCAGTACATGTGCCTGATGGTAAGCAGCATGGCTGCCACATAACAGCGCAGTGACATACAACTATTGGAACATGAAGAGTCAAAATCATTACCTAACAGTGCACTGAGCTCGTCACCCAGAGCTCTAAAATGAGCTCTCTAAGCCCTGTATTTTTTCTGGTACAATGTATTTATTCTTTTGTTGGGACTTTAACGATGTACATTCCCTTAGACATTAACGATGTACATTTTCTTGGCACTAGTACCTAATGTACCTACATAGAAATTGATAATGAAAGTTCCTTTAAAATTTATAAATGTATGTACGTATGTTCCCTTATAAATAAATAACGTATACTTACTTCCGCGATTGGTTGACTGTGTTAGCTCTTCTAAGGCATATTTAAATTCTGGAAAAATAAAAAGTATGTCTTCATTTCAGTACAGACATTTTGTCACCCTTAGTTTTGAATAGAAATAAACTAGAAAAAAATTGTCAGTCATAGGAACTGCCGATAGAAGTGAAAACTTATAACTCAGAATTTGAAAGCTCACTTTGAAAACTACGCGGGTGAAACCAGAGGGCGTGGCTATAAGAATAACCATCTAGAAATGCTGACGTATTTATACATAGCCAATGAGAAATGCTGGCGGATTCTAGATGGCCAATGGGAAATGCTGACACAGTTCTAGACGGCCAATGGCCATAGTCCCGCGTTTACCCAAAGATTCAATTGTGACTGAGTGACGCTAGAATTCAATTCAAAGCCCTCGAAAAATGTCTGAAACGCGCTAAAAGAAATTTTCACTTTAAAAAAACTGTGAAGAATTTTTTAAATAATTATTATTTATTGCTAAAATTAATAGCAAGAAGTTTGGTTGTGGGCCGCGCGTTGCCAACCCCTGCTATATCCCATAATGAAATATAATAAACATACTTACGTGTTTGTTTAGTGATCTTCTTCAACAGAACCACGGCCTCTGATATAGACTGTGCTCTCATGATCTTGACGAACTCACGAATCGCTTCACCGATCGCTGAAACAAAAACGGGGTTGACAAAATGCCAAGTCATACTTTCAACTCAACTGCCAATCAAATTTATTAATATGTTTTCTTCTTTTATCTTATATTCCCCTTTCAAGCGCCTATCTTATTGCTGTTATTAATATGGAGCAAAAATATACAAAAAATAAATTACGATTGTAGTATGAAAGCCCACTTAAACATGTTATGTTCTGTTTTTTAGTGATTATTCTAAAATTGTTCATCTCATCATCTCATCTGCAGCCCGCAGACGTCCACTGCTGGACATAGGCCTCCCCCAATGATTTCCACAATGACCGGTCTTGTGCCGTCTCCATCCACCGACTTCCCGCGACCGAGACAATATCATCATCGGTCCATCGTGTGTGCCGTCCTACACTGCGTCTGCCGGTTCGTGGTCGCCATTCGAGAACCTTTACTCCCCAGCGGTTATCGGTTCTGCGAGCTATATGGCCTGCCCATTGCCACGTCAACTTGCTAATTTTAAGAGCTATGTCGGTGACCTTCGTTCTTCTGCGGATTTCCTAAAATTGTTATTGCAACAGAAATAGATCATGTGTGAACGTTTCAACTGTCTATCACGGTTTATGAGATACAACCCCGTGACAAATTTACAGACAGAGATGTAGTAACAGGGTTCCGGTTTACTAAATATGTTTTTTTACGATAACCAAAAACACTAGTATTTTTAAAGTTTTAAAATATTTGTTTCTCACCGCCCGTTCTTGTTCCTAGGATGAGAAGATTAAATGCGCCATTCATATCTGAAATCAAAGAAAGCAATTGAATAACTAAATTTTTCGAAATAATTAACACTAACTTCAATTTAAAATTACATGGTCATAATCATTATGGCTGGCCTGGTGGCTTAGTTGGTAGTAGGTCTGCCTGCGAAGCCGTGGGTCGTGGGTTCGATCCCCACCCAGTGCAAATGATTGTGAGATGAATTCAAATATAATACTCAGCTATCTGGCGCCATAGTACAAGCTTTGCATAATTTGGGGGCAGATGGTGTTGTGTGTGAACTGTCCACCAATATTTAATTTATATTTATTATCCGTAAATTAATATATTGCAAGTACTTCTTAAAATTAATTAAGTACTTCCAAGGGTGGATTCAGGGGCTGGGCTGGGGCCAAAGTCAAAGTCAAAAGGCCTGAACTTAAAGGGGACCCCTAATTAAAACAACGCACCATGACTATGTCTATCTGTCTGGAGGGTCTGCGCCGCGCCGGGAGGAGCAAAAGACGATGTCGAGTCGATTACTATCGAAATCCCAACCGGCAGTGATCGGCTCAACAGACGAAATCGGACTGACTAGTACTAGATTTAAATGTTCACAACACCCCCTCTAGTTTCTTTTTCTTCTCCTAATCCAAGAAATATGTAAAAAAAGACAATTGTAATCAAAGGTCACGGACCCCGGAGTCTGTGAAGCAGCAAAAAAAAAAACATGACTATGTGACCCCCCGAAGGCGCCAAAGCTGGGAAGCTGGTACTCCATTGAGTAGGTAAACACACTCTTTTACCCGACTAATAGAGGGGTTATGTTTTTCGCTCGAATCTTGTGTTTGTAAATCTAGACACACGGCAGTGTGGCCAGCCAAGTTCATTCAAGTAAACAGGCGAACGCACCATGTGTAAAATATTACACGAACCATTTGGAGTTACTTTTGTCCTCCTTATAACTAAAAAACTATTGCATATTAACTTGTCAAATTGCTCACACATTGAGGCTTGCATGATATCAATGTGCTCCAAATTTCATAATACATCTCACTTCAAAGAGCTTGGGATACTTACGTTACCTGCTATCTTGATTTACCAAGTGGCTGTATATGTCAGAAATAATCTAGAATCGTACAACACGCGAGGAGAGACATTCTCGTAACATACGCAACGCCGACAAGTTGGATGTTATACCACACTCTCTCACGAGGTCACAGAAGTTGACTCACATTATGGGACCGGAAGTTTATAACACTCTTCCCAAAATAGTTATATCGGCCCCAAGTTTTGGCAGCTTCAAAAACAGATTAAAGTGCTGGCTTATCGATCAAGCTTTTTATAGTTATAGCGAATTTTTAGAGAGTGATGGCAAAGTTCCCATAAAAATGTAAAGAAATATATTTGACATGGGTCAGTACAATTGTATTAAACCATATTATAATCGTATAATGTTTTCTGTACAATAATTATTATAATACAGAAAAGTAGTCATTTCAAACTTTGAAAATGTATACAATTTTGTATGCTCTTTCTTTTTTTTGTTTTTTATTAATTGACGTGTAAATTGTACATTTATGAATAAAGTACTTTGACTTTGACTTCTTTTGTTGTTGAAGTTATCAATGAAGCCATGTATCGTATCATCTACGTTCTTATAGATATAATGTAAAATGCTTTGGAGTCTTTTTCGTACTAGAGTGTCTTTGCCTATGAACCTTTTGACACACCTCTCTATAAAAAAATGTATGCCATAGCTTTACCGCGGCAGTCTCCGAGCGTCACACGTCTTTTTTTAACCCCCGACGGGTGTTATAAGTTTGACGTCGATGTCTGTCTGTCTGTCTGTCTGTCTGTCTGTCTGTGTGTGTGTCTGTCTGTGGCACCGTAGAGCTCAAACGGTTGGGCCGATTTCAATGCGGTTTTTTTTATTTGAAAGTTAATATCCGTGCGGGTGTTCTTAGATATGTCTGGTTAATATCGATTTAAAATGGCCGCCTCCACAAAATGGCGGACAAAATATTTCTTCACAACCTACCTCAATATGGGTATCAAATGAAAGGGTTTGACTAGCAGAGTACTATACGCTATAACAAATTTGAAATCCAAGATGGCCGCCACCACAAAATGGCGAATTATATAATTTTTTTCACTACTACCGCATTATGGGTGTCAAATGAAAGGGCTTGACTAGTAGAATACTTTGCACTATGACAAATTTCAAATCGAAGATGGTCGCTACCACAAAATGGCAAATTACATTTCTTTTTTTACAACTTCCTTAATATGGGTATCAAATGAAAGGGCTGACTAGTCGAATGTTGTACAGATAACAAATCTAAGGTAGTCGGGGGTTAGTCAAAATTTTTAATTTTGTTCTTGTATCTGTTGATGGTTTGCAGTCGGGTGTTTTAAATGAAGGTTATTGTAATATTGACATGAAGTACTTAAGACTCACCGACTTCGTTCTGCATGAGGCGCATGATGCGGGGGAACTCCGCGGGCCCGATCCCCCCCGTGATGTCCATCACCTCCTGCCTCACCCCCGCCACTCCTGCGCACAAACAAAACACAACATTACAAAAACTGATATAAGTTGACACTTGACCGCCATCTCACCTGATGTTAATCCTTCAAGCGAAACACAGTAATGTTAGCACATTACTTACTGCTTGGCGGTAGAATAACTGGCAAAAGTGTGATACTACCCCAGGCGGACTCTGCCAAGAGTTCTACCACTACTTATAATTTTTTTTATCAAGCGTTAAAGCGCGCGCGCTCTGGTTACGAATTGTTACGAAGACTTTGACGCTTTTAGACTGGACCAATACACTTAATTTTATTTGGGAAAAAAATACGATTTTTTATGAACTGTAGAACAAAAGTTAACGTATTATATTTCATGTACTTAACACCCCCTTAAAAAGGTGCAGGCTAATTACCAGTAACCCTGTATAAGAAAAAGACTAGAGATGAGACTGCTCGATCACTCGGAGCTCGAAAAAAATATATCGATTCATGGTTGATGTTCCAAAGACTCAAACGATTTTTTTTAAAGTATAAATAATTAAACGAAAAGAGATTTGACTACTTTTGTGACAAGAACGTCTAGGCTGTGGAATGCGTTGCCGGAGTGGGTTTTTCCTGCTGGTTACAAGCTTAGTGTCTTCAAACCGAACATGAGAGTGAATTATTTCTAGGTAAGCACGATCCATCGTCGGTTAAAAAATAAATATGTGCCGCAGAGAATAAACAGCAAACAGCCGCTAAGCTGTAGGTACTAGACAGGACAACGAACACTATTTTTTTGGGATATGTATCTACTGAGTTTAACAACATATGTAGAACAAAAGTTACTTGTTTAAATATCCAGAGCATGCCCTTAAACAGATGCAGGCTGATAACCAGTAACCCTGTATAAGTAAGTGACATGTATATTTATTTAATAGTGTGAAGAATAAATAATTAGTATAAAATTCGATACTTACCATCGACGTGGTTGGAACTTTTATGCTTGAAGTAATCACAAACTTCGTGAATATCTGAAAAAATAACAAATATTAAAACATATTGATGGCCATCCTTCCCAGAAGCTAGTCCCAAAGTAAACTAAGCTTGTGTTATAGGAGCTAGATGGCTGGTGGTTATAGCGGCCGTTGTGGTGGAACCGCCGCTATCTCTAGTCACGGTCGTGGGTCACTGGCGACCATCGTCGCAGCCAAGTTGCTTGACAGTGAAATGGAGGATTGAGAGATGCCTGGCTCATGCGTGGAGGTAAGAGAGGAAACGGGGTCAAACCGGAAGGATTCCTTCGGGCTTTGCCGTAGGGTGCGGTAGGGCGCCGGCCAAAAAGGGGCACTTACGCTTGGGGCGTAGCGCTCCTTCCTCCTGCGTGTTCTTGAGTAAAAGTATTGGTTTTAAGTAAGTATTGGTGGACAATTCACACACAACACCATCTGACCCCAAACTAAGCAAAGCTTGTGTGGTGGCAGCCAGATAGCTGATATAATACTTATATAGTTTTAAATACATACTTATTATACATAGAAACACCCAGACACAGTGCAAACATTTGAATTCATCACACAAATATTTGGGTGTGGATCGAACCCACGACCCTCGGCTTCGCAGGCAGAGCTACTACCAACTAAGCCACTAGGCCAGTCTCTCCTTGAGTAAAAGAGGCCCATGCAATTCTCGCCCAGGGCGCTGGCAGTACTAAAACCGGCAACGAAGGGGGACACCCAGGCTTGCACCTCGTGTCCACTTGGGGCATTTGACGTTTAAGGAACCCGGGGATTTTGGTAGGTAAAAGCACCGCTCTGGGTGTTACCGAGCTCGACACACACACCTAAGATCTGTCCTTGAGACGATGCGTGAAATACCCTTTCCCCACACAACAAAAATAGTAAAAGTGACCCGTAGATGACAAAGTAACACCCAAGTGAGCAAGATGACCCGTATCTACCTAATCGGTCATCATCATCAGCCGCAAGACGTCCACTGCTGAACATAGGCCTCCCCTCTAGTTTTCCACAACGAACGGTCCTGCGCAACCTGCAACCAGCGGTTTCCAGCGACCTTTGTGAGGTCATCTGTCCATCTAGTGGGAGGCCGTCCAACACTGCGTCTTCCGGTTCGTGGTCGCCACTCGAGAACCTTTCTTCCCCATCGGTTGTCAGTTCTGCGAGCGATGTGGCCTGCCCATATTGCCACTTCAGCTTGCTTACTCTTTGAGCTATGTCGGCCACTTTCGTTCTTTTGCGAATATCCTCATTACCTAATACCTATTCGGTAAACATTTCGAAAACTGAGTTGACAGAGAGTTCATTAGTCTTTCCGTCCCTTTTATTTTTGTTTCTTTTTTGTCTGACCTCTCTACCGATATACTTACATTTTTCTCCCGACATCTTCTGTAAGCTTTCAAAAATTCCATCAAAATCTGCGTGGCCGGTCAGCGGCCGCAGGATCTTGAACGCTTTGAATACATCTGAAATTATACATATACAATTACGACTTGGCAAACGTTATGCTATATTAATTACTAGATTTCCGCCCCGGCTTCGCCCGTGGTACATTGTATAGCACTCATCGGGATCCCGTACATACCCAACGGTGAAAGAATGACTGAAATCGGTTCACTCATTCCTGAGAATGTCGCTTTCAAACAAAAAACCTCTTCAGCTACCTGCTACGCCACCTGTCGGAAATTGGTCATACGAACTCAAGATTTAGAAACAAATTTAGGTTTATATTCAGTGACGCAATCTTAGACACTGTGATGTCAAAGCACGGTACGAAAACTCTCAAAAAGGAATATTTTTTACCGTTTATTTATGTAACATTCTTGATTTATGCTCAGCTTCTATTGATTCAATTCGGAACAATACTTCCTGAGATCCTAGCGTTCAAACAAACAAACTCTTCAGGTTTATAATATTGGTATAGATAGACTATTAGCTTCTCGCGATTTTAAGAAAAAGTAGGCCATATTCCTACAATTCGAGATTATAATTCGGGATAAAAAGTAGCCTATCTGTTATCCCACAGTGTATCTATGTTTAAAATTTCAAAACTTTTCGTTCAGACGTCGCGCGTCGTTCAATAAACATACAAACATTGAATGTTTAACCCCCGACCAAAAAAAGGGGTGTCATAAGTTTGACGTCGATGTCTGTCTATCTGTGGCACCGTAGAGCTCAAACGGATGGGACGATTTCGATGCGGTTTTTTTATTTGAAAGTGAATATCCGTGCGGATGTTCTTAGCTATGTTTGGTAAATATCTATCGAAGATGGCCACCTCCACAAAATGGCCGATAAAATATTTCTACACAACCTACCTCAATATGGGTATCAAATGAAAGGGCTTGTCTAGTAAAATACTGTATACCTACTATAACAAATTTCAAATCCAAGATGTGGTGGCGGCCACCACAAAATGGCGAATTACATTTTTTTTTCACTACTACCTCAATATGGGTATCAAATGAAAGGTAACTTGACTAGTAGAATACTATGCATTATGACAAATTTTAAATCCAAGATGGCCGCTACCACAAATACGCGAAATACATTTCTTTTTTCACAACTCCCTCAATATGGGTATCAAATGAAAGGGCTTAACTAATAGACTAATAGAATGTTGTGCACATTACAAATCCGAAGTAGTCGGGGGTTAATCTAAATTTTTATTTTTGTTCTTATGTGTACACGAAGCTAGAACTACGAGGATGCTCGTTTTTTTTAATAAAAAGTGACGAGTCGAGCTGGACATGTGCCTGATGGTAAGCAACATAACATAAGCCTCATAACAGCACAGTGACACGCAGCTATTGGAACATGAAGAGTCCAAATCATTACCTAGCACTGCACTGCGCTCGTCACCCAGAGATATAAGATGTTATATATCTAAGCCTTGTAATTTCTATCAGCTTAGCTTACTAACACTAGCTAGCTGTCCTTTTTTTTAACTTTAATAGGTTTACACTTGACCGCCATCTCGCCTGATGTTAAGCGACGATGCGGTCTACGATGGAGCGTGTTTACCTAGAAGAAAGTAGTGTAGTAGTGGTAGGACTCTTGGCAGAGTCCGCCTGGGGAAGTACCACACCCTTGCCAGTTATTCTACCGCCAAGCAGTAATGTGCAAACATTACTGTGTTCCGGTTTGAAGGGCAATGTTTCCAGAGAAATTACAGGGCTTAGAGATATAAGATCTTAGATCTCTGGGTGACGAGCGCAGTGCAGTGCTAGGTAATGATTTGGACTCTTCATGTTCCAATAGCTGTGTGTCACTGTTCTGTTATGTGTCAGGCATGTTGCTTACCATCAGGCACATGTCCTGATCGTCTCGTCACTCTTCATTTAAAAAAAAAAAAAAAAAGAAACCGATTCACTCTCGATTTGAAGAGACAAAGATTGTAACCATCGGGGAAAACCCACTCAGGCAGCTCATTCCACAGCCTAGACGTTCTTATCACAAAAGTAGAGTCAAATCTCTTCGTTCCTGTCTTTGGAACATCTAGTTACCTACTTTGTCCTAGCTTGAAAAAGTAGCGTCTTGTAGCTCGGGCATTATAGATAATACGAGTAATTAAACTTTGAACGTTTGTAGCTCAATCTCGTCGGAACGACTGAACGGAACGTAATTTGGAACTCCGATTAAAGTCTAGAATAGGACGTCACATATTTATTATCTCATCGCAAAAAACTTACTAACTACGCGACTAGTAAACAGATAAATAAGAAATATCTCACCTTCTTGATTTGTGAATTCCCTAAGAAGATCCACGATGACTTTGATATCTGCAAAATGTAAACAATAAATTTAATTAAAAATAAGTAGTGGCAGATCGTGGACAGGATGTGTCGGACGCGCCGAACTATACGCACGCGTTGCCGACTGGGAGCGTGCGTTCCGCGCCCAAAAACGTGCCGTACGTGCCATCGTGGGCGTGTCGCAATGCACATCAGACCATATTTAAAAGAGCTTGGCATACTTACGTTGCCTGCAATCTCGATCTATCAAGTGGCTGTGTATGTCAGAAATAACTTTGACTCATACAACACGCGAGGAGAGAGACATTCGCGCAATATACGTAACGCTGACAAATCTTTTAATTTGACAAAAGTGTTCACTGAACCCACTAGGGTCGCAGTAACTAAGAAAGGTTGTTCTGCAACCTGCATTGATAATGTTTTTGTAAACTGTGAATACTTTCATTCTGAGGTCCTGGATTGTTTGCGTTCGGATCATAGGGGCTTGAGCATTTCTCTTCCTGCCTGTATGAAAAGGGCGGAAGAGAAAGTTTTTGTTAGACCCATTACATTGTCCCGCATGTCAGCTTTAAATACCGCGATAACTAATCATTTTTCCAACAAATTTTGCACTATGACAATTGATGATCCTAATCATAATTATTCTGAGTTTTTTAAAATGCTGAGTACACAATTTAATAATATTTTCCATACCAAATTTGTTAATATTAACGCAAAACCGAAGTTTGCCGAATGGGCAACACCAGGTCTTATTAAAAGTCGAAGCAATCTTTACAATTTATACAAACTAAAGACATACTGCAACGATGATGCCACAAAACTATATGTTAAGAGATATTCAAGTATTTTTAGAAATGTATGTATTCGAGCAAAAGCTATATTTATACGGGATAAAATTAAAACTCCAATAATATGATAAAAAGCACGTGGAAGATAATAAACAATGAGTCTGGAAAAATTAAAAGTCGTGAAATGATGAGCGCACTTCGGATTGGCGAAAAAGTCACTACGAAAAAATCGGACATAGTAGATGCCTTCAAGGTTTATTTTGCTGATATTCCATTAGAGACAACTAAACATCTAACTTCGTCTCCTCTCTTGCAGAAAAATTGTTGACAGAAAATGTTGATTGTCCTTCATCTACATTTGAATTTCATCATGTTACTGCCACTGCAATACTAAAACGTTCAAAGATATTAAAGTTAAGAATACAGAGGACTTATGGGGATTATCTGTTAAGGTACTTGAGGGATTATTAATAACATTGCCCCATATTTAGCAGAATTATTTAACGAATGTATAAAAATGGTACATTTCCTGACATGATGAAATATAGTAAAGTGATACCTCTGTTTAAATCTGGAGACAAAAACGAACTTGGAAACTACAGACCCATCTCGGTTTTGCCTTGCATCAGCAAAATATTCGAGAAACTTGTTCTCCAGCAACTTTTATCTTACTTTAATATTAATAATCTATTACATAGTAACCAATTTGGATTCACAAAAGGACGTTCCACTACCGATGCAGGTATTGAACTAACTAATTATATATTGAAAGCCTGGGAAGATCATCATGACGTTCTGGGAGTATTTTGTGACTTATCAAAAGCTTTCGACTGTGTTCATCATGACACTCTTTTAAAGAAACTGCAGTTTTATGGGGTTTCGAAACCAGCTCTAAATTTCATTTCTTCATATCTTAAAGACCGTGTACAAATAGTCGATGTTGACGGTGTGCAATCAAATGAGTCGCCTATAAGAATGGGTGTACCACAAGGTTCCATACTTGGACCTTTCTTGTTTCTTATATACGTTAATGATCTACCTTTTATGATAAAGAAACATAAAATATAGAAATAGTTATGTTCGCCGATGATACATCACTTCTATTCAAAATAAAGAGAGGAATAAACGATTTCACTGAAATAAACGTACTTTTGGACATTGCGTACAAATGGTTTGATGCAAATAATCTAGTACTTAATCCAACTAAAACGAAATGTATAAAGTTCACACTCTGCAATGTAATGTGCGGTAAACTTAATATAAGACTGAAGGATGAACTTATCGAACCTGTACAATCTACTTGTTTTCTGGGTATTTCAGTAGATTCAAAGCTTCAATGGGGTCCTCACATAGAGAGACTAGCTGATCGACTCAGTTCAGCTGCCCACGCAGTTCGTCAAATTAAAAAAATATCAGACGTTGCAACAGCTAGGCTTGTTTATTTTGGCTACTTTCACAGTATTATGTCCTACGGGATCTTATTATGGGGTTCGGCTGCGGACAGAAACTCTGTTTTCATATTGCAAAAAAGAGCAATCCGTGGTCTATATAATTTACCACCTAGAGAATCAGTACGGGAGATGTTCAAAACTATTAACATATTAACAGTCCCTTCATTGTATATTTATGAATGTATAATGTATGTAAGAAAAAATCGAAGTCGTCTGCAGAAATTAACTGATCTGAATCCAAAAGCGCACCATAAACAAAAAATTGTATTTCCTAAGTGCAGACTTCAGAAAACAAATAACTCTTTCAAATGTAATAGTATTCGCTTCTATAATGCAATCCCTGTACAAGTGGAAGGCCTCAATGAAACCAAGTTTAAAAATGAAATAAAAAGCTACCTATTGAGCAAGGCATATTATAATATAGACGACTTTGTTAAAGATAGTAACGTATGGAAGAGAAATGTGTCGAAATTAGAATCTTGTAATAAGGTAAAATAATAGATTTTTAAGACTTTTGATGTTACATTGTTTGTACTAATGTAGTATCTGTATACTGTGTGTATTGATTATTTGTTATATTGTCTTCGACAAAGCCTTTTTACAGCTGCATGTAATTGACTAGGCCCCTTTACAGCTGCTTTATTGTTTTTGACGTTGTTATTTTATCATAATTATTATGTACACAGATTCTTTGCCTTTTTGTAAATGACGTTACCAAGTGTTCTT
The DNA here is from genome assembly GCA_017562165.1 of Ectropis grisescens. Taxonomy (NCBI): domain Eukaryota; kingdom Metazoa; phylum Arthropoda; class Insecta; order Lepidoptera; family Geometridae; genus Ectropis; species Ectropis grisescens. Next base: position 11,524,876 of record CM029795.1, on the reverse strand, counting down.
ATGAATTTATGGTATGAATAAATGAATTGAATTGAATTGAATTGAAATAATAAAAAAAAACAGTGACCAACAAACATGTAACATGATTATAAATGCAACACTTAAAAATACTCTGACAATAACAAAAATGCACAGTTACAATAATGAAGTCAGAAAGCCTCAGCCCCCACAGTAGGATTCCCTGTGTTTGTGGGAAGGAGCTAGTTCTCTTCAAGAGTGCTTTGTAAGAGTTAAAAGCTGGACAGTATACACTCTCTCGCGAGATCGGAAAAACTGACTCACATTATGGGACCGGAAGTTTATAACACTCTTCCTAAAATAGTTAAATCAGCACCGAGTTCGGGTAGCTTCAAAAACCGATTAAAAAGCTGGCTTATCGATCAAACTTTTTATAGTTACAGCGAGTTTTTATATAGTGATGGCAAACTCACAATAAAATTGTAAAAAATTGACGTTGTTCATTACAATTGTAGTATATACCTATATTTTAATTCTTGACACTTATTTATACGATACTTCTTATCGTACAATAGAATGTTCAATTTAAACTTTAAAAATGTATTCTCTTTGAATGCTCTTATTTTGTTTTTTTACTAAAATTGGCGTGTATATTGTACATTTATTAATAAAAAAACTTCGACTTTGGAGCACGAAATAGTACGTAAAGTTAGTAATGATCTCACTAGAAGTCCCCTGTAGCGTGTCCATGAATTCAATGACGAATTTCCAACTGCGCGAACCACGAGCCTTCCTCACGAAGCTGTACGCTGCCTCTTTTTCTGTGAAAAAATATTTATAACAATTTATTATCCATCTATGGCGATCAAGAACTAGACACATTGCCTTAATAGCGACATCTAGTTGTTCCACAACTTTCCAAAGAGCCAAAGAGTTACATATACTACGTATAGAGTTAGATTTTCCGCACGGTTCCTTTGTGTCAATCGTAAGCAGATGACGTGCATACTTTGTTTGGCAACAGAGTGATAACGACAAAAGTATGACACTTCCACAAGAGCGACAAGGCAAGAAAGATGCTACCCGTGCTTTCGGTGTAAAGCGTTTGTGCCGACTCTATCTCGCTCTGTGGTCGCTCCCTCATGACTGAGGGTCGTGGTCATCGTTGGATGTGAATGCTGTACACCTAGATTTTATTATCTGTTTCCACCGGTGTCTTCTAATCGCGTCTCTGACGACTGTGCAAAATTAGGTTGATGAAGAGCCTCTTACTCGATCGCTCCATCTAGTTGGGGATCGTTTACCCTCCGTATTTCCAAATATGATCAGCTTTTCAAGGTTGTTATCACCCCTTCTCATTGCGTGGCCGAAATAGGACAAAATGCGCTGTTGGCTGTTGGCCAACTCTATATCATCATCATCACTCGCAAGACGTCCACTGCTGAACATAGGCCTCCCCCCTAGATTTCCACAACGAACGGTCCTGCGCAACCTGCAACCAGCGGTTTCCAGCGACCTGTATGAGGTCATCTGTCCATCTAGTGGGAGGCCGTCCAACACTGCGTCTTCCGGTTCGTGGTCGCCACTCGAGAACCTTTCTTCCCCATCGGTTGTCAGTTCTGCGAGCGATGGTGGCCAACTCTATACGTAGTATATTTTTTTGTAAACTCTTTGGTCAAGCGCTACTGCGCCACCTAGTTAACTAGTCAAATCTTCATTTTAACTTACTTTTAATACCCGTGACTTCCATCACGTACTTTATGACGTCTGCTTCCTCTGAAAAATAAAAAAAATATTTTAAACAAGCACTTTCGTAAGTTACTGAGTTTTTTTTTCATTTAACACTCAATATCGTCAATATCAAATAATAATAATAATAATCATATTGCTCTACTGGGACCGCTCTATCATCACGGACAGGACTATTGTCGCCAATAAGCCTGATATCGTGCTGGTAGACCGGTCTCAGCGTCGGGCTGTGATCGTCGATATCACCGTACCACATGACGAGAACCTCGTGAAAGCTGAGAAGGACAAGCTTAGCAAGTACCTTGACTTAGCTCATGAGGTTACCGCCATGTGGGAAGTTGATTCGACGATCATAGTCCCAATAGTCGTGTCGGCAAACGGCCTTATAGCGAAAAGTCTCGACCAACATCTTAAGAGACTTTCGCTAGACGGTTGGGTTAAGGGCCAGATCCAGAAGGCAGTCATCCTTGACACAGCACGCATCGTCAGGAGGTTCCTCTCTCTGCAGCCCTAACCACCGGTAGCTTGGGTCCTGCCCCGCTGCTGGCGGCACCCTAGTTTTTAAGTTTTTTTGTAATGTTTATATTTTTATACTTATTGTAAAAAACTTAGAAATTAAGAAGAATGAATAAATAACTGAATAATAATAAAAAATGGGCAGTCATAGGAACTGCCGATAGAAGTGAAAACTTATACCTAACTCAGAATTTGAATCTGATAGCAAACTACGCGGGTGAAACCGGAGGGCGTGGCCATTAAGAATGCCAATGGAAAATGCTGACACGTTTCTAGATGGCCAATGGCCATGGTCCCAAGTTTACCCGAATATTTGTTATCATTCCAGAGCGTGCCGCTAGAATTCAATTCACAGTTTTTTTATAGTACAGAGTGACGAGACTAGCAGGAGATGCGCCTGATGGTAAGCAACATGCCCGCCACAACATCAGAACAGACAGCACAGTGACACGTAGCTATTGGAACATGAAGAGTTCAATTCATTACCTTGCAGTGCGCTCATCACCTATAGATAAGATGTTTTTGTTTAAGCCCTGTAATTTCACTGGAAACATTGCCCTTCAAACCGGAACACAGTAATGTTTTCACTATGCGTTTAAATGCTTACTATCAAGTGTCATTCACGCCTATTACGCGGTTCTGTAACGAATTTTGGCTGTGCGCAATTCTTTACACAGACGCAATTTACACAAAGAACATTTTTGTTTTCCCCATAATTATTCTCAGTTAGAATAGTACATTAAAGCGCTTATTAGACTACGCGTTATTAAGCACTTGTTATTCAGACTGTCTTAAGGCTTGTTCGCATTAGGCTAGTAAATTAGTCTAGTAGAGAGTAATTTAGTAGCTAAAATACTCGCTACTATTCAAAAATCGTTCGCACCGTGCTTTAGTACAGTTCACAAGTGAGTAGCGTTTCGCAACATAAAGATCCTACAACACAATAAAATAAATGAATGAATAAGCTAATCTTATCGAATCGTAATGGCTATTTTTAACCCCCGACAAAAAAAAGGGGTGTTATAAGTTTGACGTCGATGTCTGTCTGTCTGTCTGTCTGTCTGTCGGTCTGTCTGTCTGTCTGTCTGTCTGTGTGTGTGTCTGTCTGTGGCACCGTAGAGCTCAAACGGATGGGCCGATTTCGATGCGGTTTTTTTTATTTGAAAGTTAATATCCGTGCGGGTGTTCTTAGCTATGTTTGGTTAATATCGATTCAAAATGGCCGCCTCCACAAAATGGCGGACAAAATATTTCTTCACAACCTACCTCAATATGGGTATCAAATGAAAGGGCTTGACTAGTAGAGTACTAAACACTATAACAAATTTCAAATCCAAGATGGCCGCCACCACAAAATGGCGAATTATATAATATTTTTCACTACTGCCTCAATATGGGTATCAAATGAAAGGGCTTGATTAGTAGAATACTTTGCACTATGACAAATTTCAAATCCAAGATGGCCGCTACCACAAAATGGCGAATTACATTTCCTTTTTAACCCCCGACAAAAAAAGGGGTGTTATAAGTTTGACGTCGATGTCTGTCTGTCTGTCTGTCTGTCTGTCGGTCTGTCTGTCGGTCTGACTGTCTGTCTGTCTGTCTGTCTGTCTGTCTGTGTGTGTGTCTGTCTGTGGCACCGTAGAGCTCAAACGGATGGGCCGATTTCGATGCGGTTTTTTGATTTGAAAGTTAATATCCGTGCGGGTGTTCTTAGCTATGTTTGGTTAATATCGATTCAAAATGGCCGCCTCCACAAAATGGCGGACAATATATTTCTTCACAACCTACCTCAATATGGGTATCAAATGAAAGGGCTTGACTAGTAGAGTACTAAACGCTATAACAAATTTAAAATCCAAGATGGCCGCCACCACAAAATGGCGAATTATATAATATTTTTCACTACTACCTCAATATGGGTATCAAATGAAAGGGCTTGATTAGTAGAATACTTTGCACTATGACAAATTTCAAATCCAAGATGGCCGCTACCACAAAATGGCGAATTACATTTCCTTTTTCACAATTCCCTTAATATGGGTATCAAATGAAAGGGCTTGACTAGTAGAATGTTCTACAGATAACAAATCTAAGGTAGTCGGGGGTTAACCAAAATTTTTAATTTTGTTCTTGTAGAAGAGGTGAATGAGGAAATTTGTGTGATCAATAAAATAAATTATTCCACAGACAATTTCGTATTTGGAAAATTGTTTGAAGTTATATTACTCTGCAGACTAATTCGACAAGTTCGAACCTGTTTAGTCGGCGAGCCAATGAGCGCACCGCTTCCAACGAACGCGTGGCGGGGATGCTACTCGCCCGTTGAAAATAGAACAAAATGAATTGACTCGACTAAATCACTTCCTAAACTACTCGACTAAATTTTCACTGTTCATACACGTTTAGTTGCTAAATTACTTGCCCCTAGACTAAATAACTAGCCTAATGCGAACAAGCCTTTATTAGAGTCTAATTCGTCGGCTCGCTATTACACCAGTCTGAAAAACGCACGCTCTCGCGCTAACGCGATACAACTATAGAACTTTTAATAGTACTTGTTTTTCTTTACTGCACGCTATTAGTGTATGTGTTGATTTACATTAATCAAAAGAATTTTAAGTATTTATGATAGGTATAATAACAGCGAGATCAAAATTAAAATTATGGCAATCGAACTCCGAATACCCAAAACACAGAAATAGAATAGAAAAATTACCGCGAATACCAATGAACCAATCACGAATCAATGAAATGATATTTTAAGACTATATGTCAATGTCAATGTCAGTGTCATGTATTTGTTTTTTTTACTGGGCAGAGCCTTTATTAACAAAACTAAAATACAATGAGAACTACACTACAAGCCTAACTGCTTACACTAAGCACACCTGAATTATCTATAGATCACTGTAGGTCCACAGATAATCAAGATGTTCAAGCCCACTACCAATCGGAAGCGTACCCAGCATGCTAGCGGCATTACCACGCTGAATGGCAATTCTTATGCGTTGGGCCAAATAAACGCCAGCATTTTGGTCACGCGTCGCGTCGACCAAGCGCTCGGATAGGCTTTTGAAGATGAGGTGAGCTCCCGGCCCCCACGGGCCCAATGTCTCAACCCCAAAGGGCTCAAATATGTAACCACTTCCGAGGGTTGCATATTTGCGCCGTTTGAGTCGCTCAGTCCCTTTGTATTTTTCGGTCTGCCTGTTTTTAACCCCCGACCAAAAAAAGGGGTGTTATAAGTTTGACGTCGATGTCTGTCTGTCTGTCTGTGTGTGTGTCTGTCTGTGGCACCGTAGAGCTCAAACGGATGGGCCGATTTCAATGCGGTTTTTTTATTTGAAGGTTAATATCCGTGCGGATGTTCTTAGCTATGTTTGGTTAATATCAATTGAAGATGGCCGCTGCCACAAAATGGCGAAATACATTTCTTTTTTCGCAACTTCCTTAATATGGGTATCAAATGAAAGGGCTTGAATAGTAGAATGTTGTACAGATAACAAATCCGACGTAGTCGGGGGTTACTCAAAATTTTTAATTTTTTTCTTGTTGTCTTATTACACTACTCGTTATTCTGACTGTAAGCCAGTATGACTCGTAGAACCCGATCTTGCTGTCTGAATTCAGAGTCTAACCAGTCAGACGCTTATTACACCACGCTACTTAGACTAATACTGTCTGAATAACGAGTGGTGTAATAACGCCTTAAAGTGGTAATTGAACAAGTGGCTGGCGAGGTTACGTGTACTCAGGACGCGTAGATTCGGGCGACGCAGAAAGGTTTGCTTAATTAAAAAGCTTGTTGTTTTATGAACTCGTTTGAACAGGTTGGTAGTAGGTGTAATTGTCACCAAATGGAATAAAATCTATACTAATATTATAAAGCTGAAGAGTTTGTTAGTTTGTTTGTTTGTTTGAACGCTAGGATCTCGGGAAGTACTGATCCGAATTGAAAGATTATTTTTCTATTGTATAGTCCATTTGTCTAGGAAGGCTTTAGGCTATAGAAAATAACTCTACTATTAATTGAAGCGGAGCATGAAACAAGAATGTAACAAAATCGGGAAAAAATATTCCCCTTTTGAGAGTTTTCGTACGTTTCGTGCTTTGACATGACACATGACAGCATGTGTCAAAGATTGCGTCATTGAATTTCAGTAATCTGTGCATTGAATATAAGCCTTTGCTAATTTTTTTTTCTAAATCTGAGTAGGTACGACCAATTTCCGACAGGTGGCGTAGCAGGTAGCTGAAGAGGTTTTTTGTTTGAAATCGATATTCTCAGGAACGAGTGAACCGATTTCAGTCATTCTTTCACCGTTGGATATGTACGGGATCCCGATGAGTGCTATATAATATACCACGGGCGAAGCCGGGGCGGGCATCTAGTCCTATTATAAACTAGCTGTACCCTGCCACGCTTCGCTGTGGCACATTGTGATGCAAAAATTAGATAAAAACAATCCTTGATGCGGATTATACATCATTCTAAAATTTCAGCTCGATCGGCGCAGAACTTTTTGAGTTTTTGAAGCGTACACAAACCAACATAACATTTTTATAAATAGAGATGTCAATGTTTGGATGTTTCTTGCTCAATCACGTATGAACGGATCGGGCTGAGATTTGGAGCACAGCAAGGTTATAGTCACGGGTAAATTTAAGTTACGCCTGGTCTAGGCGAGAGAACGGCGCCTGCCGAACCGAAGACCCCGGGTTCAAACCCCACATGCACCACTGTTTATTCGAAGTCCCGTGCGTAATGCCGCTAACTTAAAACGGTGAAGGAAAACATCGTGAGGAAACCGACATGTACCTAGAACCTTTCGAAATCATGTCTCATCCACCAACCCGCACTGGGCCAGCGTGGTGGATTATGGGCTTAACTCTCTCCTTGCGAAAGAAGGCCCGAGTCCCAGCAGTGGGAACATTTAGTGGGCTGTTGATCATGAAGGTTATAGTCTGGAAGAACATATAGGCTACTGTTCATCCCGGGAAAATAACGAAAAGAGTAACGGCCCGTGTCTAGTCGCGGGGCATTGCTGACTACCCTCGTGGCTTAGTGGGTATTAGCTCTGCCTGCGAAGCCGAGGGTCGTGGTCGTGGGTTCGATTCCCACCCATTTTTTTTTAAATATATAGTGACGAGACGGTCAGGACCTGTGCCTGATGGTAAGCAACATACCTGACACATAACAGCACAGTGACACGCAGCTATTGGAACATGTAGAGTCCAAATCATTACCTAGCACTGCACTGCGCTCGTCACCCAGAGATCTAAGATCTTATATCTCTAAGCCCTGTAATTTCTCTGGAAACATTGCCCTTCAAACCGGAACACAATAATGTTTGCATTACTGCTTGGCGGTAGAATAACTGGCAAAGGTGTGGTACTTCCCCAGTCGGACTCTGCCAAGAGTCCCTGACTGAAGAGAGAGTGACTACATTCGCAGTTCTGGTTTATTGGCAGATTGGTCAACCAAAAATTACGATTGCATCAGATTCATACTATCAACAATCAACAAGTTAATAGCTAGATGTATATCTATCAAAGGTTTTTTGCGGGGGCACGCAATGCTTCCAAAGGCGCACCGGCAACACAAAGTTCTTCATTAAATTACAATGATACAATTCTTTATTGGCCAAATTTTGGCCTGTAAAGACTAGGTTAGGCACTTACAGATGTTTGGTTTTGGACGCTGTTAGGTATCTAGCCTGCCTAACTTGGCATACAGACATAGTAGCACAAAATGAAATTAGTTACCGTTTGCTACCTACTTTCAAGACCTAGCGACCTTACAACTTCGAGAATTAGCGTGCCTCCAAAAAAATGATGTACAAATAAAAGTGGTCAAGTGCGAGTCGAGCTCGCCCATGAAGGCTTCCGTAGCAGCAAGTAACATAATACAAAAGTTCTTGTACTTCGTTGTTACTTTAATCAGTGTTTTAACAATAGTAAATTTATGACGTATTAAAATAAAATTACTTACTAGATACCTATCATTGAAAACCAATTTTCGTTGATAGTTTACATGGTAACATACATCATATACTTTTTTTTATTTTTGTCATTCTTTTATTTTAGAAGTTACAGGGGGGGGGGACACTTTTTACCACTTTGGAAGAGTCCCTCGCGCAAACTATTCAGTTTCGAAAAAAAATATGTTTGTAACCTCAATATAATTTTTGAACACCTATCCATAGATACCCCACACGTATGGTATTGATCACAAAATTTTTTTGAGTTCTATGTATGGGACACCCCCAAAAATTTTTGATTTTTTCTAATTTTTGTATAAAAATCTTAATGCGGTTTACAGATTACATCTACTTACCAAGTTTCAATAGTATAGCTTTTATAGTTTCGGAGAAAAGTGGCTGTGACATACGGACGCACAGACAAGACGAATCTATAAGGGTCCCGTATTTTGCAATTTGGCTACGGAACCCTAAAAAAGGCCTGCATCTATAATAATACCACCGTGAAACAAAAAGCATTTTTTTGCGAAAACTGCGTGGACACAGGAGTAAGATTTATTTACTTATTAACAATTAATTACGAGCTTCTTTTTGTGCGACTATTATTGGGATCAGCTTTTTTTTGTAGCTGTTTTTACCTTATTATTTATTGATTGTATACTGCATAATAATCATTTAGGACTGTTTGTTATCAACATTGATTATTATAACTATGTCAATAACGTGATGTGTAACCCCAGGTTATTAATAAATGAGTATGAGTATGAAATTTCCAGTACTAGTGCCCGTACTACACGAGGCTAGTTTTTCAAGCTAGTGTCAGCAAGCTAGTTATTTCTAGCTTCGTGTAAACAACGCTACGCAACGCCAGTTTTGACATCAGTGAATCATCCTCGCAAGCTGAAGGCTAACCAGAAGCATGGCGGATCCAGCTTTGGAGCCATGGTCATGTAGTCGTGGTCAACTGGTCATGACTGTGCGACAACTTTATTTATTATTCAACAAGCAACTGTTCAGACTTTTCTCAGGAAAACCCTTTAAACCGGAACACAATTGTTGCAGATGTAGCACTCTCTCAAGGGAATCTGCCCAAGAGTCCACTACAGTAATAATTTCAGTTTAATTTCAGACAGCTGTTTTGATCTAAAAATATGTCAATTAAAAGTCTGCAAGACTGTGATTACATGGCGTAACGAATTGGATATGTCCTGAATCGACCAATGTTTATCTGATTCATCTGGTGTGGACAGGTGGATCCGGTATTTTTAGTTCAAGGCAACCCAATTTTTCTTCTCGCTTTCTACGAAAAACGTAATTTCCAAATAAACTCGCGACTTTACTACTCCGGTTCTATTTCGTTCGGATCGGAGTAGGAAAGAAAATAATAAAAATTTATAATTTCCATAGTTTCTATACCTCTTCTAATCAATTATTCCGCAACGCCGTACAAAAATCATGCGACAAGGAGAAACAATCGAGGGTTGCAACCCCCCCTCTTAAACTACACTCAGTTGGACAGCTTACAAGTGACGGCATAGTGCTGAATCTTATTACTTTATACCTTTCTATCATCCTACATAGGTCTCCTGGTGGTTCATTTGACCCATACATTTTGTAATTTTGTTCACGGGCCTGTAGTCTATTAAGACAATATGACTAGTCTTTTTCGCAAATAAATGAATTTTAAATTACTTACTTCTTCGACCAGTGAGCTCATACATGGTGTTGCTTGCTTCTCTCGGACCTGAAAATATGAATAACTGTAATATATTACATGTTAATAATGAAAACATAAGTAACATTGAAACAACCAGCAACTCAGACGACTGATTCGAAAATTGGTAATATTGTGTTTAAGATGAAACTACATCGAAATATTGAATACTCGCTCTTACATATACCACGCGGATGCCTCATGTTCAGTTTTCAGCGGGAAAAAGTTCCAAAAAGGTATTACGTACACCAATACGTTTATGGAACCTTTTTTCCCCTCAAAACTTCAGTTTTCAGCGGAAAAAATGTTTTCAAGATTAACAGAGTAGCGGAAGGTATCGTCATTTCGATTCCAAGTAATTCCCATTATCTTAATTAGTTCATCTTGCTTTATAATTTTTGGTATTATTATGCTAAGTCCCAACCAACCTAGTGGGTCATAAAGTTTCGAAATATCAGAAAATTTTTCTTTTTGTTACAGGTTGTAAACCTATTACATACACCAATACGCTTTTGGAACCTTTTTTCCTCTTTTAATTGAAAATGGCTCATTACCGTGGTATATGGAAGAGTGATTCCTCAATATTTCGATGTAGTTTCATGCTTGCGCGCGTGATTACGAAAATGGCGGGAAAACAGTTTTCCAGTTAACTAAGTGCGTTGTTTACGTTTCGGTTTATGAAGTATGATCTTACTTGAACCCAAACAAGTATCCAGGGCGTTTCAAAACTATTGTAACGGTATCTTTTGTTTATAAATATTGTACTTCACCTTCAGTAGCGTTTGTCGTGGAATGAGCCATTAGTTATTTGTTGTCAAAGTTTAAAATCTTTGTATCATTTCGAGTACTTACCTAACACAATAAATTGTGGCGAATCGCCTATAACCCTAAATATTACTTGCTAACCCTACTTTATGCAAAAATGACATAAAACAAAATCTGTGACGAATTTACAACAACTTTATTTACCTGTGACATTGTTCATTTGTTTTTTTATAACTTGTGGCGAGTTTACTTTGAATGTATGGAGTATACAAATTGTAACGAATTTACTTTGTGGCGAATCGCCTATAGCCCCTTCAAATGTAAATTAACATGTTTGACTTGAGCTTAAGTGTTATTGGGACGTAAAGTGGTTTAGTAGCTACTTCCTATATCATACATTAGGGAATATCTAAGTGATTATATGTGTTACATTAATTATACGAGTCATAACAATTATTAAGAAACAGCAAAAGAAAAATAGACAGTGTTATTTGAATGTTTAAATTGTTACTTAAAACGAAACTATTTTATGGAATTATTTAATACTAGTAGTTCCCCGTAAGTTTTCCGCAGTGAAAAGTAGCCTCTGAATTATTCCAGGCTCTTATGTATCTATGTTCCAAACTTCACACTCATCCGTACTGTTTTTACAACGTGATTGAGCAACAAACGTCAAAGCATCCAACGATTTGCATTTAAAACATTCATAGGTTTTTATAATGTTACGATTTTATAATTTTAATGTTATTGTGTATTATGTCAAAATAAAAACCAAGTCATAGAGAAAACATTAGCTTCTTCTGGAATTGATACTTCAAAACAAAATTGTGTTCACCAAACATATCTTACATACATACACTTACGAGTATTTAGCACAGCCGAATAATAGAAGACCCTGAAGTTAATAGAAAATGAAGAATCAGATGACATATAATACGGTACAACCGATTAAAAGCTAAAAATAAAAAAAAAGAATACTTACTTTTTTTTACATTTTTTTTTTATTTGGTATTCATTTGAAATTTATGGACATACGATGCCAAAATAAAACGAAAAATGTTTTTCCAACCAAGAAAGCGACCGCAAAGTTAAGTTTGTTTGTTTGTGTCACTTCGGGTATTATATTACACGCCATTGTCTCCAACGGAAGAGGATCTTACTTTTAGTAATATATTTTCAAAACCAATATTTATTAATTTCAATTTCAATTTATATAAAAATACATTTACTCGCAAAAAAACTTTGTGAAAGATCTTTCGAAACGTTTGGTCTTCGCTTCAGGGGATCCCAGAGCTGGCGCCTACTTTGCCCAAAGGCTGAGTTTAGCTATTCAAAGAGGTAGGTAACGCTGCCAGCATTCTGGGTACCCTACCGCGCAGTAGTGATCTCGACGGCGTGTTTAATTTGTAAATTTGTTTATTTTTATTTTATGGTATAATAACATTATTTTGTTTTTATACATATGTAAATATTGTAAATATTAGACTCTCAATTCTATTCAATAAATTTTCGTATAATTTTTTTTCACGCAAACTTGTTTCATTTAGCATATTTAAGCATAAAAATGAGAAGTAGGTATAAAGAGAGAACTAAAAATACAGCTAACCACACAAAAACAAAATTGCCAGAATTATGGATGTCATTTGTAAAAACATAATGAATTAACCTATTTTACGGAATGTTAGATTTGGATAAAATAATATGATTTCTAAATATAATGAATATGAATACCTACTTACTTTTAGATCCCAGCACATACATCATGTCCGCTGATATGTCTCCTGCAAAGTAAACGAAACTAAATCACAAAACGTCTTTAAAAATTGGCAGTCATACGACTGCTGATAGAAGTGAAATATCATAACTCAGAATTTGATAGCTCACTTTAGAAACAACGCGGGTAAATCCGGAGGGCGTGGCCATGAGGATGATGTCAGTATGTCTAGATGGTCCCGAGTTTACCCGAAGATTTCTTATTGTTATCATTCCCAAACGTGACGCTAGAATTCAATTCACAGCCCATGAAAAACCTATCTGTGGTGCGCCAAAAGAAGTTTTCACTACAAAAAAAACTTGAGAGGTGTCAAGGGACACCCGGATGGAACGAAGTTCCTTTCGATTAATTTGTGAAGGAATTATTATTATTTTTTATTATTTATAAAAAACCTGTATACACTCAACAAAAATAATCGTCGCGACACCACACTGTTCAATGCGAAATAGAAATGAAAATATCTGGCTTGCTTTCTATAAGAGAAAGAGAGACAGACAGAGAAACATGCGACGCCGCACAGCGTACAATAGCAAAAAGTGTCGTGACAACTTTTCGTAAGATTTTTTTTCCGTCTAGCCCCCTTTCACAACGCGCGATAAGGAACTTCGTTCCAAAACATGTTTATACTTTAGAGTACCTATAGGGCGACGATACGAGCAAGAGATGTGTGTGACGCACTGAACGAGTATCTAAAGCTGCACTAGTAGGCTCATATCAGATTTGGCTGGGCAGGGAGAGAAAAACGAGTGGTGAAGGTGAGTGTTGATGTACGTCAGAAAGGGGCCCCTTAAACCTACGCCCGAGTCACAAGTCTCGGGGTCTACTCGGGTTTTCTCTCTCTGCCACACGATGGACCCGGCACCCGCACGGTGAATCCATGGAATGCTAAGAAGATCGTCTCTCTTATTTCGGAGTGTTTTTTTATAGTAGACAACGCTACGCAACGCTAGTTTTGTCTACACGAAGATCGAAGTACTAGTTTGGTAGCTTACTAATACTAGCTTCAACTATTTTCTTATCAGTACAAACTTGCCATCCTAGCTTGAAAATCTAGCCTCGTGTAGCTCGGACATTACGGAAAAATAATGAAGGTGTAAACATTTACGATGCGCGCGCACACCGTCACAATTACCCGGCACCCTGAAGTTAGTAAGTCCACATTTCAGGAAACATTGTAACTAACTTCGGTTTAATACTTCTTGCGTTGAAGATATTAGCTATTCTATGTTTTTTTAACTTTTATAGGTTTACACTTGACCGCCATCTCGCCTGATGTTAAGCGACGATGCGGTCTACGATGGAGCGTGTTTACCTAGAAGAAACCGATTCCCTCTCGATTTGAAGACACAAAGATTGTAACCATCGGGGAAAACCCACTCAGGCAACGTATTCCACAGCCTAGACGTTCTTATCACAAAAGTTGAGTCAAATCTCTTCGTTCGTGTCTTTGGAACTTCAACCATGAAACGATGTCGCCTTTTCGAGCTTTTTTTTGGTTGAAGTTAGATTGCACGTCTTGAACATCGCCGAAAAATTGCCAGCCTATCGGTTTTTTATTCGAAACACTTTGGAGAGTGTGCGACTGATTAGCATGATCTGGATACCACCTTGCCCTTTTTCTATCGGAATGCTCGTAGCTCGATAAAGCGTCATCCTTTCATGGTTGATGTTCCAAAGACACGAACAAAAAGATTTGACTCTACTTTTGTGATATTAACGTCAATGCTATGGAATATGTTGCCTGTGTGGGTTATTCCTGATGGTCACAATCTTTGTGACTTCAAATCGAGAGTGAATCGGTTACTTCTAGGTAAACACGCTCCATCGTAGACCGCATCGTCGCTTAACATCAGGCGAGATGGCGGTCAAGCGTGAACTTATATAACTTAAAAAAAAGACGAGGAGTACAGAGATGAAGTATTACCTTTTTTCGTGCGTTGCCACACACACACACACACACACACACACACACACACACACACACACACACACACACACACATACACATTTATTTAAATTTTAAAGTACTAAATACAAAACTCACCTATATCTTCATCTCGAATCTCTTCTTTTCCCTCTTGGCTATGTGTAAAATCCTCTTCGTCAAAGAAAGAATGCCGCTGCCCGTGACCATGATCATACCCGTGGCCATGACCATAGCCATGATCATGACCATGACCGCCATGGCCGTGGCCGTGGCTATGTCCTGTAGGTTCGTCTTCTTCTAGCATATCCATGAAGGAGCTTAGTTTTTTCAAGGTCTTGTCGCTTGGCTTCGATTGCTGTTGATGACCTCCGAAAGGTGGGGTTGCCTTCCCATAACCATAGCTTGGTTGGCCAGGTCTTAAGTTGGTGTGGCTATTTCCAGGAGGCTGGTTGTTACCACTTGGCGGATAGATTCCGCTACTTTGCGGATTTACTCTGGCTTTGGGGGGATTAAATCCATACTTTTGTTGGTTATTTCCGTAGCCTTGTTGGTTATTTCCGTAGCCTTGTTGGTTATTTCCGTAGCCTTGTTGGTTATTTCCGTAGGCTTGTTGGTTATTTCCATAGCCTTGTTGGTTATTTCCGGAGCCTTGTTGATTATTTATATAGCCTTGTTGGTTGCTTCCATAGCCAGGCTGGTGATTTCGGTAGCCTTGTTGGTTATTTCCCCGGCCTTGGTTATTTACATAACCTTGGCGATTATTTCCATAACTTTTGCTTCCATAGCTTGGTCCAAAGTTGTTTTGCGAGTGGTTGACGTTGTTAGTAGTCAGCTGGCTTGATTGGGCCTGCTTCTTGAAGCCAAGTGACGCGTGCGCATTGTTGGTTACACCTGCTGTAATAGTAACATCTAAATCACTGTTTTTACCTGTTGGATGAGTATGGTAAGCATACAGAATGTTTTCAGATATGCTATGCTATGTAAGTATGTTTGTGTACATAATATAGTTAGTAAATTTACGCTAGTGAACCCTGTGCCTTCTCCGTTAGTCCAAAGTTCGGTAGGCAGTTTTTTTTTTTTTTTTTTTGTTGTTCCACCTGTACTTCCCCCCACACAAGTCGGGGACATTGTCAAGCTGAACATGTTGCTTATGCGTTTTAATATGTTTTCAATCAATTGGCCAGTTAAGCATGCCTTAATCAGATAATCAAACAACAGTCATAATATATTAATATAGTAATTTTACAAATAATTATAACATCATGGGTTTGTTACATAAGTTATCAAATATACTCAAAGTATTAGTTTTTTATTTCTTCCTTTTTTAATTTTTTGTTCTTTTTTTTTTACTTTTTTTTTTTTTTGGTGATAATAGTTTTACGCTTGTCTATTACATAATAGTGTTAGTTGTTTTTAATTAATCATTTTTGTACAAACAACACAAATGAAGCTTGCATGTTAGAACAGTAACATGTCTACCTCATCCGTAGTGATTTTTTGGTTAGCGTTAAGAAGGATTGCAAATAATTGCTATATATTATTTGCTTTCCTTACTTATTATATCGGTCTAATCGGTACCAACATCTACTTACATAATAAACGTCATATCCATATTTCATAAATTTCATAACAGTAAAGATCTGTATATATAAGTAATATATTCTCAAATATATCTTATACACAGTTTTCGTATACACTTTTCAGGATACACAATTTGAAGCTTCTATTTATTTATCTATCTAGGTACATTTCTTTTAATTTTAGTTACAATATTGTTCATTTTGCGCCATCATAAAGTTTTACTATAAGTATTATTTTTCAGATCCACTCATTCACTGCTAACAGTATACACACACGCATTCTCACACACCCTAACCTCGGTAGGCAGTATAGTCCAAGATCCCAGAGCCGCCAGATGTCACGTATTTTTTGATGAACGAAATGTGGACGATTGAGTAGAGTTAGTACGTACTAAGAACACATGCTTACCCGCTAACTTGCTTAGACGGCCAATTTTGAGATATGGGGTCCAGAAGATACATTACTTACTTCACGTAATTTCTAATAACTGATTTTCACGTATGTTATAGGCAATATCTTTAAAAATGACGTCCCAATACTCCCAGACACTTTCCGTCGGCCGTTTTGCTTAACAGACGCTTTAAAACCCCAAAATAATGACTCAAGTTCATTTAAATTCTCATACTTCATTTGCATATACATATGTTCATCAGACAACTTTACTATTTTAAAGCCTTTTCCGAAAAGACAGACCGATCTAAGGAGACATTCAACCTAAGCTCATAATCTCGTACACTCCGCGAGGCATAAGCTGAGCTTTGCATTTGTGTGAGTGTACATGGATAGTGTAGGTGTGACAACCGGCCTTAGGCGCGGCGCCATTCTGTCTCGCCGCGCTCCTGCCTGATTGGTGATCACTCACACTAATGCAAAGCTCAGCCTATACCTCGCGGACAAAATTTCAAGCTCCTGCCTGATTGGTGATCACTCACACTAATGCAAAGTTCAGCTAATACCTCGCGGACAAAATTTCAAGCTCCTGCCTGATTGGTGATCACTCACCTAATGCAAAGCTCAGCCTATACCTCGCGGACAAAATTTCAAGCTCCTGCCTGATTGGTGATCACTCACACTAATGCAAAGCTCAACTTATACCTCGCGGAGTGTACATAAATAATGTTTTATGTACTTTCTGGACCACATATCTCAAAATTGTCCGTCTAAGCAAGTTAGCGGGTAAGCATGTGTTCTTAGTACGTACTAACTCTACTCAATCGTACACATTTCGTTCATCAGAGAAAACGTGACGCCTGGCGGCCCTGGGATCTTACTCTATTAGGTTTTTTATGAAGATACAAAACCAACCTACTGACATTTTGAACCAATTTCACATCACAGAAATCGTGTAGTTGGTGTTATTGTAGTGAATAGGATTTACTTACTATAGATAGATACTTTAAAATAAACATTAATATTCCATTTATTATTTGTGGATAATTAATTTTATACTTACGTTTGGGATCGGCGGATGATATCGTTTGTTGTGCCTAAAATGAAATAGGTTATTTAAGGTTACTGTTAATCAGAATATAATGTCCTGTACATTTATGCAAACACTAGGCTACTTGTGGTACAACTTTTGTTAAAACTCAATAGATAACACATTTTTTTGTTGTCCTCTCTAGCACTGTTTTGCTCTATTGACACTTCTTTAATCGAATGTTAAAGAGTGTGCGACTGCGCTTGCGCTTGCCACGAAGAGTTCGATCTTTTAGACCGGGCTAATATTTTTTTTTATTTTGATGAGAAAAAAAAGTTAAGGTGGTTTTAGCGGCGGTTAAATCTATCTATCTAAAATCTTTAACCGAGCACTTCCTTGTATATACTCGTAATATTCATAGTCTGAATCTCGCAAACGTCTGCAACGATTTGTCATGAAATTTAGTTTTCAGGGGGTTTCGGGGGCTATAAATCGATATAGCTAGGTTTCCTTTTTGGAAAATCAAAGCTATGTCGTCTAGGTACTATTTAAGGGGGCAACAGTTAGGTAATATGACGCGAGTTCAATTATTATTTTCATCTCAGAAAAACACGCCTAATGAGGTTCTCGTTTAAAGCGATGAATAAAAGTGATGCGACTCAAATATTTGTAAAACACACACTACACTGCATAAAGTTTATTGAAATACACTTACGATTAACACCAAAATCCCAAAAAACACTTTAAAAATAAAATCCATGTCGCGCCGCTGCTGGTGGCCAGACTATATTATCTGGTATCCACTAGCTCCCCCCAAAACATTTGACAATTTATATAATAACATATGTAAATAACTAACAGTTGAGTAAATATAGTGTGCGTGTGATTGTAGGATTACGTAGCCAATTTTATTTCGCGATTGTGTGGAGAGAGGGCAGAGTCGACGCTAGGTACAATTTGGGGCAATTCAACGCATAAGCATTGCCATTCAGCGTGGTAATGCCGCCAGCATGCTGGGTACGCTTCCGATTGGTAGTGGGCTTGAACATCTTGATTATCTGTAGACCTACAGTGGTCTATGGATAATTCAGGTGTGCTTAGTGTAAGTAGTTAGTTAGTTAGTTAGGTTTGTAGTGTAGTGTATGTAGTTCTAATTGTATTTTAGTTTTGTTAATAAAGGCTCTGCCCAGATAAAAAAAAATTTGGGGCAAGTAATTAGTGGGAAACTGTAGGAAGGTAGCGGCAAAACACCATCCCGGTAGATAGACGATTGAACGATCATAAAGTAAGTTAAACTAAAAAATATCAAAATCAAAATTGGTACATAATTAATTCCATTTAAATACTGTAATTATATCAAATAATTTAATAAAAGCGGCATCGTTTCATGGTGGATCTGGTCTTCAAATCGAGAGTGAATCGGTTTCTTCTAGGTAAACACGCTCCATCGTAGACCGCATCGTCGCTTAACATCAGGCGAGATGGCGGTCAAGTGTAAACCTATAAAAAGTTTAAAAAAACCTGTCGTCATGCCTATTAGTCCGTTAGCTAGATTATAGAAAAATATGGGAAATATAACTTTTTGTTTTATCAAATTATTAAAAATGGACAAAGATATTAGATCATTCAACTTTCGGAGTGGGAAGTTGTGATATCACGTCTACATAAAAATTGTATATAGACGTGATGTCACTTGAAACTTTTTAGTATGAACTAATGTGATTATTACACATTTTAAATGAATATACGGTAACTCACGTGATGTACAGTCACTCTAATCCGACTTAAGTTTCGGCCACGTTTGGCACTCTGAGTGCCAAACGAGCAGAGGTCGCGCGCGTGCGGTCGCTTCTCCTTGAAAAAGGCCGCCGGACGCGGCCGAAACTTAAATCGGACTAGACTGACTGTACATCACGTGACCCGTATATTCATTCAAAAATCACTTGAAACTTCTAAGCCTTCATTATTTCTTGTGAAACAAAAGAAAAAATACGTGAGCGATGTTTTTTGACAACTGATAGACCACTTAAGTTGACTTTAATCACTATGCCTCAAAGAGTTTATATCTACGTATATAGTTATATTTTCCGCACGGTTCCTTTGTGTCAATCGTAAGCAGATGACGTGCATACCTTCTATGGGAACAGAGTGATAGCGACAAAAGTATGACACCTCCACAAGAGCGACAAGGCAAGAAAGACTACCCGTGCTTTCGGTGTAAAGCGTTTGTGCCAACTCTATACGTAGTATATGTAAACTCTTTGCCATGTCTATTCTAATAGCAAAATTGTGATTTATTAAATGACGATTCTTTTAACACATAAACACTCAGCTCTTAACAGGGTAACCCTAATAAATAATTAATCATCACACTCATATTATAACTACATATGTGATGACTTATCTCTTTGCCCTGTCATTTCTATAGAAACATTGCCCTTCATAATTGAACACAGACCTGTTGCTTGTTGGTAGAATAACATGTAAAGGTGTGGTAGGTTCTTCCCATGGGGGACTCTACAAAGAAATTTGCACCTACAGAATTGCCCCACAACATCATCTCATAAGGTACCTGGTTGTGACGAAGATAATTTGAGTAAATGGGTACATAGTTTTTATATTAAATATATCAAAGCTGTAATGTACGAATGAGGCGTCATTGTATTGTCCTTTGTATCTATGCTATACTTACCCTGACGCTGTGACGCTTCGGTGGGTGTTCCTCGTTGGATAGAATTAGACTTCAAAGTTTTTGACGTGAAAGCGGTGCTCACTTTTAAGGTAGGAGGAAATCTTTTGGGTTCGCGACACCAACATGCGAATATACCGACGTAGCGTTGGAGCGGCGGTGGAGCAGCAGAGCGGGACATGCGCGTGAGACTTTTTGAATGGATAAAATCTTGTACGTGTCATCGACAAATGTAATATTAGCAGTACCTACATCTGTAGCTATACAGGTTATAGTTACTTAAATTATAAGTTATAATTTGTCACTTCAATTGGAAGTCCATAAATATTTTTTCTTAAAGTGAAAACTTCTTTTGACGCGCCACAGAACGATTTTTCGTGGGCTGTGAATTGAATTCTAGCGTCTCGCTCGGGAATGATAAGATATCTTTGGGTAAACTCGGGACCATGGCTATTGGTCATTGGAAAAGCGAATGAATCAGCCTTTCACATTGGCCATCTAGAAACGCGTCAGCATTTCCAATTGGCTGTCTAGAAATGTGTCAGCATTTCTAGATGACCACGCCCTCCGGTTTCACCCGCGTAGTTTTCAAAGTAAGCTATCAAATTCTGAGGTAAATGTTGTCACTTCTATCGGCAGTTCCTTAGACTGCCTTTTTTTAAATTTAGTTTGATCGAAACTCCTCATTCGAGGCTTTATTACGTCAATATAAAACGATGTCTCTATTTCGAGCTACGAGCAGTCCAATAGAGAAAAAGTGTGTGCTTAAGACTGCACGGCAGATGTAAATATTTGGTACAATTACTCATTACTGTGTTCCAGTTTCAAGGCAAATATTTCCAGAGATATAACAGGGCTGAGAGATATACTGTCTTAAAACTCTGGACGACGAGCGCAGTGCAGTGCTAGGTAGTGGACTTTTCATGTTCCAATAGTTGCGTGTCACTGTGCTGTTATGTGGTAGGTATGTTTCTTGCCATCAGGCACATGTCCTGCTCTCGTCACTCTATGCTATAAAAAACCCAATAATTACCATTATTACATACCTATAGGTAAATATAATATAGTAAATTCAACGAAGCAGCAGTGAAAAGTAGCTAACAGGATTTTTGTCTCTCGGGTACACTCGGCGAGCCCGAGTTTACCCGATCGAGCATTTCATCTCAGAAAGTGATTATAAGTCAGACTCACTTGTTAGGTTAGGGGTTCCTTGGAACCCCTAACCTAACGTTAAAAGTGAATAAATGTGTGTTTATTATCGATCAAATCGAGAATTATATGATATTGTTATGTAAAAAGAAAGGAATTGATGTATTTCCGGAATCATATAATAAGTATAATATTGTTATAAATAATAAGGTTAAATATAAGTAATAAATAATATTGTATAACGTATATTAATAACGAGTAAGTAATTCAACGTGGTCAAATCCACCGCCTATTCCGCCATTACTTGTTATTGTGTAGTTGGAGGGGCGGCGCTATGACTTTGGCGAGTGGGGTTGATCACGACTAGTATAAAAGCGAACGTCGTTCTGTTCGGGCGCGTATATTATTCTCTTGGTCTTACTTATTGCTCTTGCTATTACGCTGGCTCTTATGTATTGTTATCTCTTGCTGTTCTTGTTCTCCAACGGGTGACACATTGTAAAGATAAGTATTATAACTATTATCTAAGGTTTACTTGTGTACTGATTATGTATGTGATGGCGCAGAGTTTTCTTGGCCACATTCTTTCTCTGTCGTCTAGGGATTCGCGAAAGTGGCATTAGAGTCTTTTAATATGATGAGAATACCCTTTTGGGATTTATCAGTAATATAATGATGAACTAAGAATAAACAACATTCAAATGTCATCAATTGGTTCTTTCTATTCATCCTACTACCTTTAAGTAAATAACAGCACATACACATCTAAGCTCACAGAATTAAGGCTATCCTGACATAAATGGGGTCATAACATCACAGAATCCTAAGAGATTCTAACACACTCATATCATATAAAACATCTGCGTGAGGTGCAACAGAAGTTTTGAATTCGAAAAGGCAAGGTGGTATTAGATCGTGCAAATCAGTTGCACACTCTCCGTAATCCATACGATAAAAAACCGGTAAGCTAGCAATTTCATTCCCGACTTTGAAGTTTTTCTTGAACAAGGATGTCTTTGAGCCTTTTGGCACATCTCTCGATCGATTTCAGAGCTTCCAGCTGGTATTTACTAACGAAATATTCTACTGAGATTACGATTTTTGAATTAAAGCTGTACAAAAATAATGAAATTACGAATGACAACTAGAAACACACACCTGATATGAGGTTCCTCGCTGCGCTTAGACTTCGACTCATGAACTTGATTGCCCGGCTGCCACATCACCAACCAATCGCCCCAGGACTTGATCTCGGCTCGGTGTAAGCAAGCAGGTAGGCAGGCATGTAGTTAGACAGCACTTACTCGTGACCTGCCCAATCGACTCATCCCAAAGGTGCGAACAGTAGGTACCTACTCTACAAAAGAGTCAATCTGTATTCGTTAGGGAATAAGCATTTTTCTACATTCTACGCAGTCAAAGTCTCAAGCAGATGATAATTATTAATAATTGAGCTGAAAAATGCTTGTCTTCAAGGCGTATTGTTTTTTCAGTTTTAAATTTACGAAATAATACTTACTTAGTTGTGAAAACATTTTAAGTTTCAAAATATGTACCTAGATGTTTCTAGGTTATGCGTTTTCAATTAATTCCGACATTACTCATATCTCAAACATACCTCAAGAAAGAAAGTAAAGTAATAACTACGTCGCTAAATGTGACATCAGAAATAAACCGGTCAAATGCGAGTTGGACTGTCACACTGATGATTCCGCGCAATAATTACACAGGTTTATTGAATACACCTTTATAACAAACCATCTATTCTGTGGAAGGCGTGTCTGAGTGTTTTAGTTAAAGTGTTTTACCATTGGCCATCTAGAAATGCGTCAGATCATGGCCACGCTTTCCGGATTCACCCGCGTAGTTTCCAAATTGAGCTATCAAATTTTGAGTTATAAGTTTTCACTTCTATCGGCTGTTGCCATGACTGACGTTTTTTATATCCAGAAAGAGCTTTTATTTTGGAGTTTCAAACAAAAACACAATCCAAACAAAAAATATTCAGATTCCAGAGCAACAAAAAAGATTTCTTTAAAAAAACTCTGCGATAAATTGGAGTCCCCGTTAATTATTCAATTTAATAACAGCAAGGTCCATTCGTGGAATCAATGACTTCAGGCGCAGCTGTGTAAACAAAGAAATAGTAGGTATACGTATCTAAATACCTCGCTGGTTCGCGAATGCTCACCGGACTGCAAACTACTTTCCGCCATATTTGTTTGACGAGTAAATTTTACGTTGTTTTGAGCCCCACGGGTTTACACATTTATGATACTTTTTTCTAGTGTTCCGTACCCAAAGGGTAAAAACGGGACCCTATTACTGGACTTCGCTGTCCGTCCGTCCGTCGGTCACCAGGCTGTATCTCAAAAACGGTGATAGCTAGACAGTTGAAATTTTTACAGATGATGTATTTTTGTTGCCGCTATAAAAACAAATACCTACTAAAAATGAAATATATATTTAAGGGGGCTCAAACAACAAACTTGAGTTTTTTACCGTATCTAGCTCGGTACTAATAACGGTAACAGGTAGACGCTTTAAATATTCACAGAATATTTAGTTTTGTGTTTTCTTTATTTATCATTCATTGAAATAAACCAAATAAATCATTAAGGAGGCTCCCATACAATATGGGGTTTCGCCATTTATTTGCTAATGGTACGAAACCCTTCGTGTGCGAGTCCCATTCGCACTTAGCCGGTTTTTTATTAACTTAAAATTAACTTAACTATAGGCTTACATTTGACCACCATCTCACCTGATGTTAAGCGACGATGCGGTCTACGATGGAGCGTGTTTACCTAGAAGAAACCGATCCACTCTCGATTTGAATACACAAAGATTGTAACTATAGGAGAAACCCACTCAGGCAACGTATTCCACAGCCAAGAACCAAGATTATCACAAGAGTCAAATCACTTCATTCGTGGCTTTGGAACATCAACCATGAAACGATGTCGCTTTTTCTAGCTGCGAGCATTCCGATAGAATACGTATACTAGCAACCAACCTATACTAGTAGCACCCCGGTTTTGCCCGCGTAGTTCATGTTGCTTTATTTTCTCGCTATGAAAGTAGAATATGAGCTATATTTCTACTTTTACAGCGAGAAAATAACAGGAACATAATATTTCAGTATGTATTACCTAATCTGTGCTCCAAATTCAGACCAGTTCAGCCGTTCCGATTGAGCAATACAATACAATACAATACATACAATACAATACAAGAACCCTTTATTAAAAAGCCACGATAATACACATTACATTTAGCGATTTAATTGGCGGCCTTATCGCTTAGAGCGATCTCTACCAGGCAACAAACATCCAAACATTGACATTTAGTAATCTATACTAATATTATAAAGCTGAAGAGTTTGTTTGTTTGAACGCTAGGATCTCGGGAAGTAGGTACTGGTCCGAATGGAAAGATTATTTTTCTATTGGATAGTCCATTTATCGAGGAAGGCTATATGCTATAGAACATAACGCTACTACTATCAATAGAAAAATGAATAATGAATCAAGAATGTAACAAAAACCGGGGGGAAATGTTCCTTTTTGAGAGTTTTCGTAGCGTGCTTTGACATGACAGCATGTGTATAAGATTACGTCAACTTAATTTTTTTTATTTTGGCTTCCATTCGGTAATGTCACCGCAATTTCGCCAATGTCCAAGATTGCGACATTGAATATGAACCTTTGCTAATCAAATTTGTTTCTAAATATGTGTTGGTACGACCAATTTCTGACAGGCAACAGACAACAATTTACGAATTCCCATAAAAATGTAAAGAAATAAATTTGATATGGGTCAGCACAATTGTATTAAAGCCATGTTATACTCGTATAATGCTTGACAGTTTTCTGCACAATAATTATTATAATACAGCAAAGTAGTCATTTAAAACTTTGAAAATGTATACAATTTGTATGCTCTTTCTTTTGTTTTTTATTAATTGACGTGTAAATTGTACATTTATGAATAAAGTACTTTGACAGGTGGCGTAGCAGGTAGCTGAAGAGGTGTTTTGTTTGAAACCGATATTCTCAGGAATGACTGAAACCGATTTCAGTCATTCTTTCACCGTTGTATATGTACGGGATCCTGATGAGTACTATATAATGTACCACGGGCGAAGCCGGGGCGGACATCTATGTTTATAATATTACTAATACTATTAGTAGTGCCTCAGGCCTACGTAGTTCCCAATCCCGTTATTTTCAGGCACTTTAAGTACTCGTAGAATATGTACCATTCCGTATTGTACAATCCTACCGTCTTATCTTGAGGAACGTTTCAACTTCTGTCATGAAACTTCACGTCCACGGTCTCTGAAAGCGAGTGTAGCACCACAGACTAAGTAGAGCACTTGTAGCACTCAACCTCACTGCACCATAACACAAGACCTCTTTCTATGGAGACTCTTTTACCCTCATGGCAGTCCGTTTATGGAATGTTTTGCCGGCCTCTTTGAGACAATCGCAGTCCTTGAGCATTTTTAAAGGAAGATTAAAAGATTTTTATTTATCGCAGTGCAAAACTGTTGACACCAGCAAATTGTAGATGGTAGCACTGTTGGTATCCGATCTGCTGGTTGAAGCTGTAATAGGTACGCGATTGTTATCTTAATTTATTGTTCATCATATGGATGGATTTTGACAATTAAGTTATCGTTAGATTCGTCTAGATCACCAAAGTGTCCTTAGATAGTATATTTATGTATATATTGTATACCTGTTCTAATCCATTATTTTGCAATGCCGTACAAAAATCATGCGACAAGAAAGAAAGAGCGAAGGTCGCAACCCCTCTCTTCAATTTGCACTCATTTGGACAGCTTTCAAGTGCCGGCATAGTGTTGAATCTTATTACTTTATACCCTTCTATCATCCTACATAGGTCTCCTGCTGTATCATATGACCCATAAATTTTGTTCACGGGCTGTGCACTAAAAAGAACGGATACCAAATAAAAGACTGAATGCATTACAGTAAAATAATGTATTTCATTCTGTAATATAATGCTTTGGTTCACTATTCTATACATAAATATTATAGGTAGGTACACGTATTTATGTTTTTTTTTTATTTTGATTGGATTAGCATTAGATAGTAGAATTCCACAATTTTTGACAGAGTTCAAATTGATAGTGATCGACTCAACAGACGAAATCCGACTTAAGCTCATGAGAATAAGGCTTAAAATGTTCCCTATTCTCCCTTATTTTTTTCATTTTCTTCTCATCTAAGATACCTACATGTTAAAAAAAACAAACGACAAAAGTCACTCTAGTCTGTGGAATGGCTAATTTTAAATTGAAAAAAAGATGTGTCATGTGACACTAGGTAAGGACGAAATTCATTTGGATAATAGACAATAGAAGCAACACAATTTGCAAAAAAATCTTATTATTTTTGGTACGATAATCTAAAAAAAATAAAGTTGGCAACACTGATCACGGACAGTTTTTACGCGTCACTTTCGTTATATATTTTCTTTACGGTTTCAGTCTAACATAATTGTTTTCAGTCCTCATATCTCCTCCAAGCCTTTCCGTATGGAACTTCGTACAAAAAAAATATTTGATTCCCTCTTTTTTATTTTCAACTTTCCTTAAGCAAGCGTTCTTGACTTTATCATCACAAACATGATAATATATAAATATTGGTGGACAAATCACACACAACACCATCTGACCCCAAACTAAGCAAAGCTTGTACTATGGC
Organism: Ectropis grisescens; assembly: GCA_017562165.1. Classification (NCBI taxonomy): domain Eukaryota; kingdom Metazoa; phylum Arthropoda; class Insecta; order Lepidoptera; family Geometridae; genus Ectropis; species Ectropis grisescens. The sequence goes on along the minus strand of CM029795.1, from coordinate 11,497,915 downwards.
GGCCAGATAGCTGATACAATACTTATATAGTTCGAAATACATACATAGAAACACCCAGACACAGTACAAATATTTGAATTCATCACACAAATATTTGCACTGGGTGAGGATCGAACCCACGACCCTCGACTTCGCAGGCAGAGTTACTATATATTATTATCATAATAAATATGATAGATCGAAACATCGCAGATAAAATCGCCGTTCAATAACTTGATCGTTCAAGTGTTAAGAAATGCTAATCCAATCAAAAGCACAAAGAGATATGAATCAATAATTAACAATATGACTCCTAATACACATCCTTCCTATACCACTACGACGCGGAAACCTATAAATAACCCAACGAACTTGGTCAAATTCCCTCCCGGGGGTATAAAGTCTCGCCTGAGTAAAAATGTCTTAGCTTATTGCTCTCTCTTTCCTTCTCGCTTGAAATGGTAGAGACAGAAATAGCACAGCCATAGCGGTAGAGGGGCCGGACTAAATCGCTTTCAAGTATGGGGACGTTTGGCGCCGAAATACCGGGGACATTTCGCATTGAAGGAAAATAATAGGTGTCGAATAACCTTCTTTTGTGAAATCGGTTAAACATTGGAAACTTGAAGCAAATATTGTATATTTTTTGCTTTCAATTCAATTGATATCTCAATCAGATTTATTTAGGTTGGTGATAGAACACCGATCATTTAAAACAAAAAAGCATACAATACAAATATGCAATCCGCCATTTTGTAGCGACAGCCATCTTGGATTGATTTTCATTGACATTATGTAAGAACACTCTAGACTAATCCTACTATAAAAAAAGCAAAAAAATAAAACACGCCCCGTCATTTTTACGTCGGGGTGCGTACGTTATTTTTATAAATTGTTTAAATTTTTCAAAACATTGCAGACAAAAAAAATCTGTTTATTGTATTTCTTAGCGGGTTTAGTTTAAAAATATACTTATAATAACATTTATACAGGTATAATAGAAAAACTGGCGAGTCTAATATAAGGAAAATGCGGTTCCAAACGCCTCCACACCCAGTAACAACGAAACTAATAATTAAAAAAATAAATGCATTACATTTTGAACAGTTTTTTAAACTTACTTAAGTGTAACATTGCTCTTAAAATAAAGCTAAATTTAGGGACGACAAAATTACATTCTCATTCCGATATCGCTTCACTTCTCAGACGAGGCTACGCACGACGGGTACACTGAGCTGGGAGAGAGATTTGGAAGCTGTACTTTTTTACATAAAAAAAATTGGCAGTCCTTCCAAGCAGGCTTCCGATAGTAAAACTAATAACTCAGAATTTGATAGCACAGTTTGGAAACTACGCGGGTGAAACCGGAGGGTGCTGTTAGTCTGGAATAAATCATCGAAGCATTGTCGTCTAATAACGTCTTCTAAGCATGGCCATCTAGAAGACTTAGAGGGCCACACTACTAGCACATTTCTAGAAGGTCATGATTCCGAGTTCACCCGAAGATTTCTTTCATTTACGAGCGTGTCGCTTGAGCTCAATTCACTGACCACGAAAAATCACGTGTATGGTGAGCCAAAGGAAGGTTTCACTTCAAAAAAATTTCAACGCGGGAAAATAAGTATTCACTTCACTAAGATAATGATGTATTTGTGACCACAAGTCTCACAGTCCAGCGTACCCAACCTGCGTACACCTTCAATACACAGTTGTTCTCACATCCTAACATCCCGTACATATACATACGTCTGTACAAACTATTATTATTATAATGTCACAATTTATAAACTAACATACATTACTTTGGTTTTACATTTGAGAGAGAGTATCGAAAGGAAATTACGATATTTTTTTTAAGAAAGATTGTTGAAAAGTGGAAATATTTGGAGGTTTTAAGATCTGCCACCCTTGTATAATCGACAAATAAAATACACTCAAATATGGGGTTTATGTCAACGCATTAAGATATAGATTACATTGGCGATATAAATTATCAGGCGGCTGTCATCGAGCGGTCTGGTAATTTGTGTTGCCAATGTAATATATATCTTAACGACCATGGCATACAGTCCATATTTGAGTGTATTTTATTTTTAGTCGGTAGGGGCACCACTCGCGGTGTCGAAACGAACCCCAAGCAAAGGGATTGCATTTCCTCCACGAAAACAAAAAACATTTTAACTGTGTAACTAATTATTTTGTTGCAACTAAAATGTCCTAGGTGCAAAGTACTAAGACTGGCTCCTACGTAATGTCAAGTTACCGTAAAGAGTGTTTATCGAAATTCACAAAATATTACGAGTTTTTTTTTATTGGTCGAAGTTCATACAATAGGCATGACGACTTATTTTTGATTTAATGTGCCATCAAAAGGCTACTCGACAACTGAAACATAGGTGAAATAATTACTTTGTTGTCTTAAAAACTTCCCGTGATATCACGATTTTAAAATCACAATTTTGAACTTTCCTTAAAACGCTTCATACATAAACACTACTAAAGCGTGACGTCACTGGCTGGTATTTTCTATGCGCGTAAAGTTTGTATGTTAGCTTAGCTACATTAAATATCGCGTTTAGGAAACTGGTTTCATAACAAAAATCACTTGAAATTGAAAGGGTTATCCAATGGTAAATAAATTTTATAATAATTTCGTACTTTTTAAATGGACTCGCATCCAGCTTTGAATGATCATAAAGTAAGTTAAACTAAAAAATATCAAAATTAAAATTGGTATATCTTTTATTCTATTTAAATACTGTTCTTGTATCAAATAATTTAATATATTTCCAGGATCAGTCGTCATGCCTATTAAACGCGCATTTATTTTTTAAACTTAATTTCAATTCAATGATAGTAGTCCGACGCACGCTGTGATTACTTAGATACGTGTTAAACAGGTAATTTAATTTAATCTGATTTCGCGCTGCGCACGGTTGAGCCCAGTCGTCGTGCTTCGCTTATTTATATATTTTTTAAATTAATTCACGTGTGATATTTTCGATTCGGTACGATTTAAGTTTAAGCTGCATCCGGCGCCTTTTGTTTTTACTTAGAAAAAGGCCGCAAAATGCGGTTGAAATTCAGTTGGACTGGACCGACAATATAACAACAGTATAACAATTACCTGGGAATTAAATAAAATATGTAACAACCATGTTAATCTTCATACTTAAAATGAAAAGGGTTACAAATTAAAAAGAACAAAAAGAATAATTTATAAAAAAATCATTAAAAAAAAAACAGTCTCGAATTGTTTGGCTATACGATTACTTACAGTATCAATTAAAACCATTTTAGTTGACTGACCTAAAAACCAGCTAAAATAATAGCTGAATAAAAAAGAAATGGCGATTTAACATAATGGATGGAGTAAATAGTAGTCTTCAAAAACTAAAAGTCCCATTCGAAATTTGATAAATACTCGCAATATATTATATTTCTGTTTTTAACGCGCCAAGAAATGTGTGTAATTTTTAAAAACACTTTAAACTATTATTATTTCCTTGATTATAGAACGGACAACTTTTGATTTTTAATTGGCTTGTTTATGTGTTGGTATTGGTTGTATGTAATCTGTGGTATTGGTTGATTTCTGTTGCATTCATGCTTTTTTTTATTAGTGTTTATGTTCCATTTCTTAATATTACTCAATATAATTATTTTTGCATGCCGAAAGGGGGAATATGGTGGTCATTACTTAATATATTTTTTTGTAAAAATCTTTGTAAACCCATATACGCAAATAAATAAATGAATGAATGATTCAATAAGAGTTGTTGACGACAAAAACGTTGAATAAAAAAATCAAATAGTTTGCACCTAACAAAATTCCTATAAATATAAAAATGTTATGTTGGTTTGTGTACGCTTCAAAAACTCAAAAAGTTCTGCACCAATCGAGCTGAAATTTTAGAATGATATATAATCCGCATCAAGGATTGTTTTATCTAATTTTTGCATCACAATGTGCCACAGCGAAGCGTGACAGGGTACAGCTAGTGTTTTATAAAAGTATAATGTCAATTGAATCAATTATCATATTTTGATATCATTTTTATTTTGGCACGGCGAATTATCATTCTTCTTAATCCCTCAAGCTTCTTTCAACTTAGCAAACACGTTTTACACTGTATATTATGCCACCGTGAAATTATGAATTTCGCCAGTTTATAATAAAACGCGTTACGCCATAAACATACGGTATTTATAGTTTTACGGGGATGAATTATAAATAAATAATAATAAATAAATAAATATTGGTGGACAATCCACACACAACACCATCTGACCCCAAACTAACTAATGTGCATATAGAAAAACTATTTTAGTTCAGTCAACTAATATCGTCGAAATGAACGCTTTTTAAACTTAAACTTAACTTACATTAAATAACTTACCGTGTTCTAAGCAAATTATTGCATGTTTAGTTAATACTACAACATTTATACGACGATTTCACAAATGCTTTCAAATACAACGGGTTACGCACGTCTGATATGGTCGCCGGAATCAGACAAAGTTTCAATCGCTTTTAGCGATCTTTTCAATATTTATAGAAATTTCTCACAGAACTTTATTTTTTCATTTCAATTTCATGTGACCGATCTCGTATGAAAAAAGAGCGCAAAATGCGGTTGAAACTTACATCGGATTACGTGGTCTATAACAAATTTGGTAATCCGTTAACTAAATAAAAACATGTTACTATACAATTTTTTTTCATGCTAACATTTCACAAGGTTCGGTTACACCAAACTGACACAGATAATATACTAGGACAGATCTTTTTGGTTTGATAGAAATGCAAAGAATTTTAAAATAAATTAGTATGCGCAGAAAGTATATTAAATAGAATCGAAAGGGCCGCGTTTTTCTCACCATTATCATTTTTGTATAATTATTACACAATGAAGTAGAAGATTATATAGATAATCTAGATTTATAGACAGGATTAGGCAGAAATAGTGTTCATGGAGATCAACTGAACACTCTCCGAAATGTATCCGATAAAAACCAAATAAACTTGCATCTATGCGATAACGTCCGAGACTTTGAAACATTTTACAAAAAAAGAGAGTTAAAGGGAGTTTTTTTATGTAAGTATCGTATATACTTTTACATGTATTTAGCGAAAAGTTGTTAATGTGGTACAAACAGACAATTCAATTTTATTTGGACGTATAGATATTATCAGAAGCGGTTCAGGCGCGTATAACATCGGTAGTAACACGATTTCTGCGTAACCCTGAGATACACAGGTACCTATCGTCTATTCCTAACACTTATATTTACAAACAAAAAAATGAGTAATTCATGTTTTTTTTAACAAAAAGGCAGTTTTTGTTCACCTTTGCTTCCAGTCTTTTTTAATAAAAAATATAAATAAAAAAACCTTTGGTAGAAGAGAGCAAGTTCAACAGTCATTGTTTTTACGCTAAAAATAAATGTAATTTAAATATAATCAATGTTTTTTACCACAATTAGTTGCGAAAAATAACGAAAAAAATGTTTTTTAATATTAATTTTATTGTAATTATTTTCACTCAAAATAGATGGATTTATACCAAATATAACATTTAAATATAAATCCAATTCGTTTCCGTAACCAGTTGTGAAATCTACATAGTTGCCAAACGGCTGAAACTAAAAACATATTACTAAACAAAAATGCAGTGAGAGACTCCAATATCGAAAAACAACGAAAAGAGACTGCCGAACCGTTTTAGGTCTTCGACCGCATCATGGATGTAGTCCAAAGTTGTTTACAAAAAAAAATTGCTTAAGTTTAAAAGTGTTCCTTCCGTCAATAAAAAAAGGGGAATTTCTTTTAACTAATGTTAATTTTACACGTGTAACAATTTCTTTTCCTGCAATTAATGTTTAATATAAAACAAAAAAAAAAGTTAACTTAAAAACAATTTTTTTTTGCTAAAAGAAAAAAAATTAAAACTTTAGATTTTCAAAACATTTAGTTACATAATAAAAAATGATTTTCGTTTGAAATACATTATTTTATGATCAACAACAAATAAAATAGTCCTTTTTAAAATTTTACTTACAGTTATCATCTTACTCGATGACAAACGATGATGCGGTCGACAATTAACACTACAATAATAAATCCAGACAGTCTCCGTTCTCGCTGTCAAAAAATATACAATAAGAAAAATGCAGACTAGCTCACAAGATGGCGGCCGTTCAGATTTGAAGGCGGGAAAATTACAGACTACCTTACACAATTGCTATAAATAAAACATTACACAATAAGATTACACAGAAAAACTATGCTAAGCCGAAAGCGGTTACCACACTTTTTATTACGAACAAGTTTTACAGTGGGTTAAAAATTAAAATTTTTAATTTTGAAGTAATTATTTATATTTATAGTATAAAGTATATTTATTAAATAAACATTACTTCTTATACCGTTCAAGTATTACGTAATAAGATTTATTGCAATTATTGACCTCCCTTGATCTGAATCTTGAAGGGGGAAGTCAAGAGTCCCTTATCATCAAGAGTAAGTAAAGTCTTAAATGGTTATATAAACATTCGTACCGTATTACCTCGGAAATGAGTTTCGTTTTCAACTATAGAAAAAACGTGGGTTGCCATCTATTTAAAAAAATTTACTATTGCACTCACCACGGGTTTTTACCTTTTTTTTTACTGTTTTATCGATCAAAGATTTGTATTTGACCGCCCTCTCGCCCGATTCATTAAATAGAAAAAATGGGTTTATGTTATCATGCCAATCACTGATTTACTGACACACATAGACAGCCCACTAAATGTTCCCACTGCTGGGACTCAGGGCCTTCTCTGGCAAGGAGAGAGTCAAGGCCACAATCCACCACAGTGGGGTTGGTTTACTAATACACTTTACACTGATATTTTTACACTGATTGATACACGAGATCAATAGATCAAGAGGGCAAAGGACGCGGCTTTCGTTTCAAAAAAGTTGTAAAGAGAGGGTAGAATAGATCGCTTTCGGTTTAGACGTTCTATGTAACCTTGTACAATACGCGTAAAAGTTTATGAGCCTTCGATAGTAAGGGTTGCAAAGTAAAAGTAGTAGATTAATACAGGGAGTATTATTTATTACCTATTTTCATTTTCTTCTTGCTAATCAAATAAGTAAAATTAGAACAAATTAAAAAAAAATAAGTGAACCCATCTGATGTAATTGATGAATCGGATCACGTCAACACAATAATAATTTACACTTTAGGTTTCATTTCGTTAGTTGAAATTCCTGATAGTGTACGTTATTCTAGTAATCAAGCCTTTTCATTTGAGGAAATTGTGAAAAAAAAAACATTTTTTGTGTCGGCGGCCATCTTTGACATTATTTCTTTTGACATTAATCACAATACATATATGGAGGCAGTATTTTACTAGTCGTGCCCTTTCATTTGATACCCATATTGAAAAAAAACATCATTTTTGGTGGCGGCCGATGGATTTATCATACTTTTATCAAAATCGGTCCAGCCGTTTCAAAATTATCAGCTCTTTTATTAGCTGCGGAAAGAATCTTAAATGCATAATGGGTTTGTAAAGAAAATTTGTTTTAGTTGTCTGACCTAAAAATTTAAACGATTGCGTTTGTTTTTTTTTTAATGTAAATCTACTTGTTATTTTATGCCTTTAATAAATTCAACCAGTACCCGTCCTAACTTCAAAGTGCTCATAAAGTTTCACGCGACTTTCACCCTTACAAACAACGCAGAGCTTCCACGACAAAGCTCATTTTCGCAAATGAGTACACAAATACATTTCTTTTTAAAGATTCTCAACAATCAACATTCAAACGAGATGAATCCTTATCACAACTCGCTTAATACAACAATCCTTTGACGCCTCATTTAGACGTTCGCCGAGAGAAGGGACCAATACGAACGTGTATAGTTACCGGCAAATATCTTTAACATCGACCTGCACATCCCATAACCTAATAGGGAATATGCATGTAGTTTAAATTGGCTTGATTTTTTTTTCGTAGAATCCTTAATGTCCCGCCATTATGCCAAAACAATTATTTTATTATTTAGTTAGTTATTAATTATAAAAAATATTATTTAGAAAGTGCAAAATAGGCGCGGGAAATTCAAGTTTGCGAAACGCATCACTATTGGTCGAAACCAAATGTGACGTCACATGACATGTTTTCTGCTTTAACGGATTTCCCGTGATATTTTTTATGGTAAACAAATGTCACTCTTCAAAATAAAAGCAATTCCGAAAAATTGTTAACATCCCTATTGCTTATGTTGATAAAAATGCATGCAACATGCAATAGCTTTACCGCGGCAGTCCCCGAGTGACACACTTCTTTTTATTTATTTATAATACAGAGTTTCGCTTCAATACATGTCCTAATCCGTAAAGGGCGTACAATATACACGGCAACGAAAACTTTGAATGCTAAACATTGAAATAGTTATTTGTTGCAAGAGTGCAAAGTTGATTTTTAACCGCGTGCTCAATTTTGATGACGGAGCAAGCGAAGGAATCTAAAATTGAATCACGAGCGCAGCGAGTGATTCAAAATTAGAATCCTGAGCGTAGCAAGGCTTGCCGGCCACTATACGATATATCTTAGATAGAGAATAAGTAAACAGATCAATTTTTCCGCACGGTTCCTTTGTGTCAATCGTAAGCAGATGACGTGCATACTTTCTATGGCAACAGAGTGATAGCGACAAAAGTATGACAGTTCCACAAGAGCGACAAGGCAAGAAAGATTCTACCCGTGCTTTCGGTGTAAAGCGTTTGTGCCGACTCTATTCGTAGTATATGTAAACTGTTTGTACGATATGCTTCCTTTTCGGTTTAGACCAGGCATTTGGGTTTACCCTGTTGGTTAAAATAACCAAAATTATATGTGAAATTTGCTGGATATTTAAATTTGTTCAGGCATTTGGGATTGGCTTGGAAGTTCCTTGCACGCTCATACTATCTGGAAGATCACAAAAAAATACATTATTAGGTTTACATTTTTGTCCAATAAATCGAAGAACGCCGGCTGCAATTTTTTTTTTAAATAAATTGTGACGAGACCTGCATGACATGTGCCTGATGGTAAGCAACATACCTGTCACATAACAGCACAGCGACACGCAGCTATTGGAACACGAAGAGTCAAAATCATTACCTAGCACTGCACTGCGCTCGTCACCCAGAGATCTAAGATGTTATATCTTTAAGCCCTGTAATTTCTCTGGAAACATTGCCCTTCAAACCAGACCAGTGTGATGCTTACACGTCGATAGAATAACTGGCAAAATTGTGGTAGTTCCCCAGGCGGACTATGCAGAGTCCTACTACTACTTATCTCAAAACAAGGTTTAGTCTTACCGGCTCAGTGCTAGGTCTAGGTCAGACCGCCGCTTTAGTTGGATGTATTCTCTTTCCTGGCGGTAAATGAGACGATAGAACGGATGCCCTTCACTGACGTCTGAAATAGAAAAAAAATATATATTTACAAGCCATTTTAAGATATATGGATATTTTATGTTCATCCCAAACTGAAAAAAATAGATATACAGACTTATAGACAAAGAAAACCAATAAGAAACTAGTGTTATAACAGGCGGGTTTATCGCTGAAAGCGATTTCTTCCAAGCAACCTTTGGGTGGTGTTTTTTTTTGGAACGAAATTTTTACGGCAGCTTTAGGAGACAGGGAGATTGATGCGACCGAACTGAGAAAATGTGAGAACTAAAACCGTAAGAAAAATAAATAACGGAAATGACGCGTAAAAAACTGCCCGTGTGTCGCCAACTTTATTTTTCAGATGATCGTACATATTTTGTATCGGATGCCATTTTTTCTATCGTACTGCTCGACTAGAAAAGAAAGATGGTATTAGACCATGCCATCGAGCAACTCGATCTTCCAAAGCCAAATTTTTCCAAATTTCCAAATTTGCAAGCACGGAAGGGCTTAGCTAAAAATATTGTTCAAATCTTTCTGTCATTTCTTGCGGGGAGAGGACAGTTGCACACTAGCGCAAAGCCGCACTATTACATACACAAGAACAAAATTAAAAATTTTGATTAACCCCCGACTACCTCGGATTTGTTATCTGTACAACATTTTACTAGTCAAGCCCTTTCATTTGATGCCCATATTAAGGGAGTTGTGAAAAAAGAAATGTATTTCGCCATTTTTTGGTAGCGGCCATCTTGGATTTGAAATTTGTCATAGTGCAAAATATTCTACTAGTCAAGCCCTTTCGTTTGATTCCCATATCGAGGAAGTAGTGAAAAAAATTATATAATTCGCCATTTTGTGGTGGCGGTCATCTTGGATTTGTTTTTTTTTTTTAAGTGTATAGTATTCTACTAGTCAAGCCCTTTCATTTGATACCCATATTAAGGTAAGTTGTGAAGAAATATTTTGTCCGCCATTTTGTGGAGGCGGCCATTTTGAATCGATATTAACCAAACATAGCTAAGAACACCCGCACGGATATTAACTTTCAAATAAAAAAACCGCATCGAAATCGGCCCATCCGTTTGAGCTCTACGGTGCCACAGACAGACACACACCCAGACAGACAGACAGACATCGACGTCGAACTTATAACACCCCTTTTTTTGGTCGGGGATTAAAAACAAACTGTACCGATCCATTGCCGATCATACTCACACAGCCAAATCACTAACACATACAAAATGAAGCACCATTCACAAATCTAGCCCCGCCCTCAGCCACAGTATATTATCAAACTCCATGGTCCACGCGGACTTGTACTTTGACAGAGGGGAAACGCTGTGTATGCCTACTCCCTTCCGTGTTGCTCGGATCATGCAGATCAGTCGCACACTCACCGACTCCCAACGTTTTAAAATATTCCGTATCACCTTGTCTTACCTGTAAGGAGTAATAAATACATTTGTATTGGCTCACCTTCTTCTTGGCCCCGTTGAGGTAGTCCTTGTACATCTCGGAGCGCAGGTAGCGCGAGTAGCTGTCCGCCTTCATCAGGTGGTACACGTGCGCCTGCGCATACAAACATAACACACATTCAGAACATTATAACATGATTTATATACCTGTTTAGTGCTGTAAGAAAATATTGTGTAGTTTATCTATTTTTATTGAAATGAAAGTCCATAACAGCATCCTGCTGAAGCAAAAGACGTTGGTGTAATTGTACTCATCAAACATATCACACTAACATAACACAACGGGATAGAAGCCAGAAATTAATACATGATGAATCAGATGACATATATGATACAACCGATTAAAAGTTAAAAATGAAAATAGAAGAAGAAGACTTTATCAGCTGACTATTATTATCATTGTATAAATTCAGACCAATGGAAACTGCGTTGCCAGACATATTGCATGCCTCTAGAAGAAGAGGCCAGTTTGTATGGGTCAACTATTTAAATGTTTTGTATCACCTTATCTTACCTGCAAACAGCAATAAAGATTCTTGTATTTGCCTTTCCCGATCAGGTGCCACGAAATGTTGTACCGACTTAGTATCTACTAAAATAATAAAAATACATGATTGACAAACCTGGAAGGCCCTTGCTGACAAGCCCTTTGAGCCACCTTCTCTGTAGAATTCATCGTAACCATTTTTTGACTATCACTTTCAAATACTCTATTTTATTACATACGTATAATGTCTGACAGTTTTCTGTGCCGATAGTTATTTAATTTTAGAGTTTCGGCTGGTGTAGTCGGGAGAACGGCGCCTGCCGATCCGGAGACCCCGGGTTCAAACCTCACACGCACCACTGTCTTTCCACCAACTTGAAAACGGCGAAGGAAAACATCGTGTCCACACTTTTGTTGGTAATTGATTATTATTTTTAGTATTCATCCATCAGTTAAATTTTATCTTAGGTTAATATTTATCATTTTATGAAATGAAAATGAAATGAAAGTAATTTATTCCAGATTATAAATCCATATTACATTAAATTGGTTAAAACAATAATGATTAGATTAAATTAAATTGAAATGATAAATTAAAATTAATAAAATTTTGAAAAATTTAAATTATAAGATAAAAATTAATAATAGTCATTAAAATTATATTACAATTTATTATTTTATATCTATACTAATATTATAAAGCTGAAGAGTTTGTTTGTTTGTTTGTTTGAACGCTAGGATCTCGGGAAGTACTGGTCCGAATTGAAAGATTATTTTTCTATTGGATAGTCCATTTATCGAGGAAGGCTATAGGCTATAGAACATAACGCTACTATCAATAGAAGCGGAGCATGAATCAAGAATGTAACAAAATCGGGAAAAAATATTCCTTTTTGAGAGTTTTCGTACGTTTCGTGCTTTGACATGACACACGACAGCATGTGTCTAAGATTCCGTCATTGAATATAAACCTTTGCCACAGATTAATTTACTAATCAAATTTGTTTCTAAATCTGAGTTGGTACGACCAATTTCCGACAGGTAGCGTAGCAGGAATTACTGAACCGATTTCAGTCATTTTTTCACCGTTGTATATGTATGGGATCCTGATGAGTGATGTATAATATACCTCGAAGCGGGCGAAGCCGGGGGAACATCTAGTATATTATAAAAACACACCTGCGCCTGGTCGAAGCAGTATCTGTCTGTCGTCCCGGATTCTACTTTCTGTCGAGTCAGCTCCCTGTAAGGTAGAAAACCATTTTTAACCCCTGGTTGAGATTGGAAATGGAAAATTATAGTTTATTCCAACGATTACAATCTTGGTATCAAATCGAGAGTGAATCGGCGTCTTCTGGGAAAACATGCTCCATCGTAGACTACGTCACCGTTTAATATTAGGCGAGATGGCGGTCAAGTGTAAACCAATAAAAGTTTTAAAAAAAAGTCAGTCACAGGGACTTCCGATAGAAATGAAAACTGATCACTCGGAATGTGAATAGCTCCTTTGGAGACTACGCGGGTGAAACCGGAGGGCGTTGGTAGTCTGATAATAAATTTTCAAAGCATTTTCATCTACATAAATAAGTCTTCTAAGCACGGCCGTCTAGATTAGGTGGCCGTGGTTAGATGTCTTATGGTAACCATGGTAACACGCTATGGCCATCTAGGCCATGGTCCCGAGTTCATCCGAAGATTTATTTCGTTCACGAGCGTAACGCTTCTCAATTCACAGCCCACGGAAAATCAGTGCGCAAAAAAAAATGTTCACTTTAAAAAATCTGCTTATGTAATAGGGATGTTAACACTAATCACAAATTAATGTTTAATGTTAATTTAATGATATTTTTAACCCCCGACCAAAAAAAGGGGTGTTATAAGTTTGACGTCGATGTCTGTCTGTCTGTCTGTCTGTCGGTCTGTCTGTCTGTCTGTCTGTCTGTCTGTCTGTGTGTGTGTCTGTCTGTGGCACCGTAGAGCTCAAACGGATGGACCGATTTCAATGCGGTTTTTTTTATTCGAAGGTTGATATCCGTGCGGATGTTCTTAGCTATGTTTGGTTAATATCGATTCAAGATGGCCGCCACCACAAAATGGCGAATTACATTATTTTTTTCACTACTACCTCAATATGGGTATCAAATGAAAGGGCTTGACTAGTAGAATACTTTTCACTATGACAAATTTCAAATCCAAGATGGCCGCTACCACAAAATGGCGAAATACATTTATTTTTTCACAACTCCTTTAATATGGGTATCAAATGAAAGGGCTTGACTAGTAGAATGTTGTACAGATTACAAATCCGAGGTAGTCGGGGGTTAATCAAAATTTTTAATTTTGTTCTTGTATTACTTTCATACAATATTAATTACAAGATTAATACAATATCGAAAATCACATTATTACGTATAATTTAATATTACGTAATAAATTTATTACAAATGATTTTAAATGCTATATTTTTAATCTGTTGTCGCGTGACTGGAAACACCAGTTTTGTAGTGGTAGGACTCTTGGCAGAGTCCGCCTGGGGGAAGTATCACACCTTTGCCAGTTATTCTACCGCCAAGCAGTAATGTGCAAACATTACTGTGTTCCGGTTTGAAGGGCAATGTTTCCAGAGAAATTACAGGGCTTAGAGATATAAGATCTTAGATCTCTGGGTGACGAGCGCAGTGCAGTGCTGGGTAATGATTTGGACTCTTCATGTTCCAATAGCTGCGTGTCACTGTGCTGTTATGTGTCAGGCATGTTGCTTACCATCAGGCACATGTCCTGATCGTCTCGTCACTCTTTATTATTTAAAAAAAAAAAAAAAAAAAAAACCAATTTGCCTTATTACGTCACTAGTCGCAAAACAAACTGTCGAAAATTATTAAAATGTTTACTTTTCTGCATTTTTATTATAGTTTGCGATCTTAGCGACGACGATTTTGATTGTTTGTATTCAAGTAATGATAAGAAAATACAAGAACTGGACATACAGTCATGAATCGCGACTAATGTTTTGCGACTAGTGACGTCATGTCAGTCGTTAGTGTTTTAGCGGCAAAATTCAAAATTAGTCTAATATTGGACATTTACTCATCGAAAACAACAATATTTTGAAATAAAATGTTATTTTTTTACAGTAAACAAGGGTCAATCTTCAAAATAAAAGCAGTTCCGAAAAATTGCTAACATATTAACATATATAACTATACTTGAACGTCCCAAACGTGAGAGTTAAAATTTGTCTAGACGCGCCAAAAGTAGTTTTCAGGGCTCACCGGCTCGCCGCGTCCACGTTGACCGGCATGGCGGCGTCCGAAGCAAGGTACTCCTTCCAGATCTCCTTGGCGCGAGCGGACACGCGCCTGATGGGGAGCGCTTTGTAATCTTGCACCGCGAGCCAGAACCTGGGAACGTAGTATTTAAAAACATTATCTTTGGGTAACAAACCTATAAAAACAGCTGACGTGACGAATTGATCTACTAAGTGGATGTATATGTCAAGTAATAATCTCGAGTCGTACAACACGCGAGGAGAGAGACATTCGTGCAGTATACGCAACGCTGACAAGCTGGACGCTATACCACACTCTCTCGCGAAGTCACGGATGCTGACTTACATTATGGGGCCGGAAGCTTCTAACCATCTTCTTATAATAGTTAAACCGGCTCCAAGTTTCGGTCAGAAACAGATTAAAATGCTGGCTTATCGATCATACGTTTTATAGTTATAACGAGTCTTTAGACTGATGGTAAAGTTGTGATGACATGGTAAAAAATTTACATTGTTCATTACAAAATTGCAATAAATAAATATTGTATTTAATTTGACACTTTTCTGAACGGTAATTGTTATCGTTCTGTGAAATGTTAATTTTAAACTTTGAAATTGTATACTATGTATTTGTATGCCATTTATTTAGCTTTTTTCATTAATATTTGTCGTGTAATTTATACATTTATGAATAAAGATCATTTACTAAAACAACTTATTTCGAAAAAAAAATCCAATAAAAAATAATTATTGTCAGTCATAGGAACTGCCGATAGAAGTGAGAACTTATAACTCAGAATTTGATAGCTTACTTTGGAAACTACGCGGGTGAAACCAGAGGGCGTGGCCATAAGCATGGCCATCTAGAAATGCGTCAGCCAATGGTAAAATGCTGTCTCATTTCTAGATGACCAATGGTTATGGTTCCCGAGCGTGACGCTAGAATTCAATTCACAGCTCACGAAAAATCTGTCTATAGCGTTTACACAAGAAGTTTTCACTTCAAAAATATTTGAATATCTCAAAACAAAAATTAAGAAATAATTACTTGAAAAGGCTCAAGGAAATAAAAATAAAAAAATAACTTAATAAAAAAAACTTAAAATGTTTTAAGGACATTTCTTTAAAAAAATCCCCAAAAAAAACCTATTTCAATTAATAGTACAAGTATGGGCAGGCACTAACTTGAGGTTCTCCCCGCTGAACTCCTTGTTGAGGAACCGCGCGAAGTGCTCGCGCCCGGCCGGGTCCTGGAGGAGCTCGCGCAGGCTGAACGACCAGCGACGCACGCGCCGCAGCGGCAGCGGCTCCTTGCTGGGGGAGTATACACCTTATCACAACAACGCTAGCCACACAATCCCGTGAACCACGCTGCAACCCATTATCTGGGGAATATACACCTTATCACAACAACGCTAGGCACACAATCACGTAAACCACGCTGCAACCCATTATCTGGGAATATACACCTTATCACAACAACGCTAGGCACACAATCCCGCACACCACGCTGCAACCCATTATCTGGGGAATATACACCTTATCACAACAACGCTAGGCACACAATCCCGTAAACCCGCTGCAACCCATTATCTGGGGAATATACACCTTATCACAACAACGCTAGCCACACAATCCCGTGAACCACGCTGCAACCCATTATCTGGGGAATATACACCTTATCACAACAACGCTAGGCACACAATCCCGTAAACCACGCTGCAACCCATTATCTGGGGAATATACACCTTATCACAACAACGCTAGGCACACAATCCCGTACACCACGCTGCAACCCATTATCTGGGGAATATACACCTTATCACAACAACGCTAGGCACACAATCCCGTACACCACGCTGCAACCCATTATCTGGGAATATACACCTTATCACAACAACGCTAGCCACACAATCCCGTGAACCACGCTGCAACCCATTATCTGGGGAATATACACCTTATCACAACAACGCTAGGCACACAATCCCGTAAACCACGCTGCAACCCATTATCTGGGGAATATACACCTTATCACAACAACGCTAGCCACACAATCCCGTGAACCACGCTGCAACCCATTATCTGGGGAATATACACCTTATCACAACAACGCTAGGCACACAATCCCGTACACCACGCTGCAACCCATTATCTGGGGAATATACACCTTATCACAACAACGCTAGGCACACAATCCCGTACACCACGCTGCAACCCATTATCTGGGGAATATACACCTTATCACAACAACGCTAGGCACACAATCCCGTAAACCACGCTGCAACCCATTATCTGGGGAATATACACCTTATCACAACAACGCTAGGCACACAATCCCGTACACCACGCTGCAACCCATTATCTGGGAATATACACCTTATCACAACAACGCTAGGCACACAATCCCGTAAACCACGCTGCAACCCATTATCTGGGGAATATACACCTTATCACAACAACGCTAGCCACACAATCCCGTGAACCACGCTGCAACCCATTATCTGGGGAATATACACCTTATCACAACAACGCTAGGCACACAATCCCGTAAACCACGCTGCAACCCATTATCTGGGGAATATACACCTTATCACAACAACCTAGGCACACAATCCCGTACACCACGCTGCAACCCATTATCTGGGGAATATACACCTTATCACAACAACGCTAGGCACACAATCCCGTAAACCACGCTGCAACCCATTATCTGGGGAATATACACCTTATCACAACAACGCTAGGCACACAATCCCGTAAACCACGCTGCAACCCATTATCTGGGGAATATACACCTTATCACAACAACGCTAGGCACACAATCCCGTACACCACGCTGCAACCCATTATCTGGGGAATATACACCTTATCACAACAACGCTAGGCACACAATCCCGTAAACCACGCTGCAACCCATTATCTGGGGAATATACACCTTATCACAACAACGCTAGGCACACAATCCCGTACACCACGCTGCAACCCATTATCTGGGGAATATACACCTTATCACAACAACGCTAGGCACACAATCCCGTAAACCACGCTGCAACCCATTATCTGGGGAATATACACCTTATCACAACAACGCTAGGCACACAATCCCGTAAACTACGCTGCAACCCATTATCTGGGGAATATACACCTTATCACAACAACGCTAGGCACACAGTCCCGTAAACCACGCTGCACACCAATGTCTGAGGAATATACACCTTATCACAACAACGCTAGACGCACAATCCCGTAAACCAGGCTGCATGCGAATATCTATCTTATTATGACGGGACTAGTACTACAATAGGCATGACGACTTATTTTTGATTTAATGTGCCATCAAAAGGCTACTCAATAACTGAACCATATGTGAAAGAATTACTTTGTTATCTTAAAACTTCCCGTGATATCACGATTTTAAAATTACAATTTTGGGCTCTCCCAAAAACGCTTCATACAAATCACTACAGAAGGGTGACGTCACTGTGCCGTATTTTCTATGCGTCGCGCGTAAAGTTTGTATGGTAGCTATATTAAATATTGCGTTTAGGAAACTGGTTTCATAACAAAAATTACTTGAAATTTTATGGGTTATCCAATGGTAAATACATTTTCTAATAATTTCGTACTTTTAAAATGGACTTGCCCATCCAGCTTTGAATGATCATAGTTTTATCATGATCATGATTTTAGTTTATCTTACTTTAAACTAAAAAATATCAAAATTAAAATTGGTACATATTTTATTCTATTAAAATACTGTCATTTTATCAAATAATTTGATATAATGGACCTGTCTATTGCTGCAAAACATAAACATTTCTGAGCACACCAATATAACACCTTATTGTAACACTACTAGTACTACAATCTTTAAATTTTTAAAACTGTGTACGCGAATATCGGCCTTATTACAACGAAACTAGACACATAATCCTACTAATATCTAGACCTAACTTCGCACACGAATATGAACCTTGTTACAACAACACTGGTTACTCTACTAGTATAGTGTACCTTCCTGCGCGGGAATATACACCTTATCCCAACAACACTAGACGCACAATCCCGTAAACCACGCTGCACGCGAATATCTATCTTATTACAACGGGACTAGTACTACAATCGATGCAAAATATAAACATTGCTGAGCACACCAATACACACCTTATTGTAACACCGCTAGTACTACAATCTTAAAATTCATAAAACTTGCTGTGTACGCGAATATCGGCCTTATTACAACGACACTAGTCACATAATCCTACTAATATCTAGACCTAACTGCGCACACGAACATCAAGAGTTAGAACAAACGCTTTACACCGAAAGCACGGGTCTGATCGCTCTTGTCTTGTCGCTCTTATGGAAGTGCCATACTTTTGTCGCGGCACATCACTATGTCGCCATAGCTAACATACGCCTCATCTGCTTACGATTGATACAAAGACCGTGCGGAAAACCCTCATCTATTTACTTTTCACTACATAGTGTAAAACAAAGTCGCTTTCTCTGTCCCTATATCCCTATGTATGCTTAGATCTTTAAAACTACCAAACAGATTTTGATGCGGGTTTTTTTAAACAGATAGCGTGATTCAAGAGGAAGGTTTATATGTATAATATGTGCATGCGACAGTAGAGAAACACTAATAATTTTGAATGTGATGTCATAAATAAACACATTTTTTGCTCTTACTTTGCAAACGCTGGCTGGATCCTACGAGATGAATCAAAATAATGTACTGCAGTATTTTGATTATATGCTCATAGGCAAAGATACTCTAGTGCGAAAAAGACTTCAAAGTCTTGAACATCGCCGAAAGATTGCTAGCTTATCGGTTTTTTATCGGATACACTTCGGAGAGTGTGCGACTGATCTGCATGATCTGATACCACCTTGCCCTTTTTTTCTATCGTACTTCTCGTAACTGGAAGAGGCGGCACCGTTTCATGGTGGATATTCCAAAGACACGGACGAACAGG
This sequence comes from Ectropis grisescens, assembly GCA_017562165.1. NCBI lineage: Eukaryota > Metazoa > Arthropoda > Insecta > Lepidoptera > Geometridae > Ectropis > Ectropis grisescens. The sequence continues at coordinate 11,478,277 of CM029795.1, read as the reverse complement.
TTTGACTCTACGTTTGTGATAAGAACGTCTAGGCTGTGGAATGAGTTGCCTGAGTGGGTTTTTCCCGATAGTTATAATCTTGGTGTCTTCAAATCGAGAGTGAATCTGTTTCTTCTAGGTAAACACGCTCCATCGTAGACCGCATCGTCACTTAACATCAGATGAGATGGCGGTCAAGTGTAAGCCTATAAAAGTTAAAAAAAAGGTCTACCGTGTTCCAGCCGCGCCAACTTGGATTTACATTCAGGGGACACTTGAACATATATTAAAAAAAAAACAGGTCTCAAACATTGCAAAAACCCCCCGGTGCTTGGCCTATACCTACTAATAAAATTCCGGTCCGGCGGCAAGACGTTTCGTTTTACGTAGTCACACAAGTCACAGTATTTTGTGATGGATACTTTTTTGGCGCGACGGACGCACGCAATGTGTTGATTGATGGAACGAAACGTGCTTCACACCAAAGATGGCGACAGCGGTTTGTTTGTCAGTGCCATCAGAATTTAACGAAATTCTCTAGAATCCGAATTTTGTGGACATATGTTGTCGACTCAAAATAAATATTTTTTTTTATGTTTTGTCATTCATATAAGGTTTCGATCAAGTCTACCGTACCCCTTGACGAAATTATGAATATAGGTACAGCACCCACCTCTGTTTCTCCATATCCCAGAGCTCGGTGGTGTCGCTCACCCAGGGGTTGGGCCACTCGGGCGGCGTCAGGAATGCGTCGTACTCCGCATACTGCTCGCAGTACGAGATGAACCTGCGGGAGGGGGGGGCGGGGCTTAGATCGTACGGAAATCAGACCTATGCCTATGAGGATAGGGTTTGAAATAGCAAAATCAGATCGAGGGCCAAACCAAAATCAGACCTAAGACTACTAAGATTGGGTTTAAAATAGCTAAATTAGCTCAAATGCCATTGTAATTAAGTTTAAAATGACAAAATCAGATCAAAGACCAAACCGAACGTTACGTTACGTAACGGACGGTCGCAGCGCGAACTGGCGCCCATCGAACGTCTATAAATAAGGTATAGTTTTCTATGTACCCATATTTGATGCACCATTGCCAGTTATTCTACTGACAAGCAGTAATGTGCAACATTACTGTGTTCCGGTTTGAATGGCAATGTTTTTCAGAGAAATTACAGGGCTTAGAGATATAACATATAGATCTCTGGGTGACGAGCCCAGTGCAGTGCTCGGTAATGATTTGGAGTCTTTATGTTCCAATAGCTGCCGTGTCACTGTGCTGTTATGGGCAGACATCATCAGGCACATGTATTGCTCGTCTCGACACTCTTTATTAAAAAAAAAACCGTCGACTTCGTTGCTCTTTTGATTCATTTAGCAGTGAGTAACATGATGAACGACTTTGAACCTAATTTCCTTTGCCCGGCAGCTAGATTTTGGACTTTAACATACTGAAAATAAGGTTGAATTTTTTTTTTTTTTGTAAATGATATCGAATATAAAATCTTTTTCCTTACATATCGGCCACCTTGCTGACTCGCACGCTCCTCCTCTCCAGCCGGTTCCTCAGCATGGCGAGCTGTCTCCGGGCGGACTCTATCTGCTGCTCGATGTCGCTAGACTCGGCCCCGCTCGAGCCCGGGCACAGCACCGTTATCTCGGGCTTCGACGATTCGCCTGCGATTTCAATTATAGTACAGTGTAATGTTGGTGATTACCGATCTTGAGACCCGACCCTTTAGGCGAGGTCCTTAAGAAGCCGAGGATGGTAATCGTCAATTCACACGTGTTTCATACGACAAGTCGGTGCCAGTCAGGCCAAAAATACTATGTAGGTATGTAAAATACCACGTAATAGGTAGGTGTATCCACTACCTGTTAGACATGGCTAGCACCGACTTCAAATAGATGAGTGAGTAGCACTTGTAATTATGATATTAATTTGTTTTTCGTTTTTAGTGCCTATTTGTGGTTTTGAAGTCGGATTAATTTTTTGTACGAAAATAGTTTATTTAACCCTTTTTAGTGCAAAACAAGTTATTATTAACGCATTTACCCAATTTCAGTAGTAACAGGTTCGAGTTGCATAACTTTTGTGAAATCTACAATTACGTCATCCAGAAAATGTAAATTTTAGTTTTTGGTTCATATTTCAAAAACCACTTGACCGATTTCGATAAGATTTATATGGGACCATTCGGGAAGCATACCCATCCGAACACAAAAAGAAATTTTTAAATCGGTACGGGGGTTCTCCAGAAATCAGGTTACATACATAAATAAATAAAAAAAAATATAGGAACTGAATGGTTAACCTCCTCCTTTTTGGAAGTCGGTTAATAAAGTAACTTTGAATTTTCCCGCTAAACACTAACGACTGACATGACGTCATTACCCGCTAAACATTGGTCGAGATTCACGACTGTATGTCCAGTTTATGTATTTTCTTATATTTACTTGAATGCAAACAATCAAAATCGTCATCGCAAACTATAAATAGTTAAAATGTATAGAAATAAACAGTCTAGTCAGTCTTCGACAGCTTGTTTTGCGACTAGTGACGTAATTAGTCATATTGGTGTTTCTAGTCACGCGACAACAGATCAAATATATAACATAATATAAAATTTACAATAAATTTACTACGTAATAATATTAAATTTAAAAAATGTGATTTTTCGATATTATATTCTCGTATATATTATATTACTCGTAATACAAACTATTGTAAAATTGACACTAAGCATTAATTTGTGACAAATCCCTATTAAAGTTTTAAACTGCCTCAAATAAATTTTCTATATTTTAAGCTAAACACTTTAAATAGTACTGCTTGTCATTGGAACAACTAGCAAAGGTGTAGTACTTCCCCAGGCGAACCTAGCAAAGAGTCCTACCACTACTGAATACAGATAAGAGCACTTACCATTCTCTTTGCTCGCTTCAGCGTTCTTTTTTATTTCCTCCTCGCTCTCCTGGGCGTTGGTTATGGTGACTATCGGGTTATTCTGAAAACATAATGGCAATACATTAGGTAATTTTCTATCGAACTATTTGTTATAATTATATGGAATGATATGGATAGGTTGGAAAGTACTTCCTCTGCCATCAATGTACATTTTTGAGATATGTTTGTTCGTCAAAAAACACACAGAACTTTTCCATAAACTCAAAGATAATCGTTATTCATCGTACACGTTATTCGAATAGACTTGTCTTTCCACAATGTAATATAGAACTTTACCGAAGAAATTGTTATATTATGGCTTTAAAAATATATAACAAAATTCCTGAATCTTTCAGAAATCTTGAAATCTCTCTCGTGCCAACAATTTAAAACTAAATTTCAAAGATGGTTAATGGAGCATAGCTTCTATGACATAAAACACTTCTTTGAATTTAATGAAAATAGATTTAGTCCCTCAAATTCTTAATGTTAATTTATGTATAATATATACATAGCTACAATTATTAGTTTTCAATTAATTAGTGTCATGTTTTTATGTCATAAAATATAGATTTGCACATAGTGAATCTTTTCGCATGCCTTTTAGGCCGAAATTGTTTGGGTGCTAAGTATTTGTAAGAGCTTTAATGTAACCACAATTTAAAGCGAAATATAGAAACTTGAACTTTAACTTGGAATGGGATAGAATATAATGAAATAGAATGAGATAGCTATGACGGAATGGAATAGGCCATAATAAAATGGATAGGATGAAATAGGATAGAGTATAATGTAACTATCGACTCGCCCCGGCTTCTCACGGGTGCAATGCTGATACTAAATATAAGTACCTACTAATAAAAATCCGGTCCGGCGGCAAGACGTTTCGTTTTACGTAGTCACATAAGTCACAGTTATTTGTGATGGATACTTTTGACGTCACAACGTCTTATGAATTGGTTTGCCGGGTGACACTTCAAGAAACTGCGTTACGCTCCGCTCACGTTATGCGCTCACAACGAGAGCGAGTGAGAGGCACGCGTCCCTTCCACTCGGGCATGGTTAGCCCGCCTAAGAGCGAGAGAGACAGACATAAAAAAGTGAAAGGCACGCGTCCCTTCCGTAAAATTATTTTACCACTCAAAGTCGTTGTCACGTAAAACTTTCGCCCGTATACCGACTTTACAGGCAACCAATTTTTTTTTGGCGCGACAGACGCACGCAATGTGTTGATTGATGGAACGAAACGTGCTTCACACCAAAGATGGCGACAGCGGTTTGTTTGTCAGTGCCATCAGAATTTAACAAAATTCTCCATAATCCGAATTTTGTGGACATGTGTTGTCGACTCAAAATCAATATTTTTTTTATGTTTTGTTATTCATATAAGGTTTCGATCAAGCCTGCCGTACCCCTTGACGAAATTATTAACATAGATGAAATAATTTTTCTTAGTAAATGACAACATCCAGGAGTTACCTTCAGATTGTGTTGTAGCACTAGTTCCTGGCATTGCTTCAGCCGCTTCGCCTTCAGCTGGTTGATGCGGGACAGTTTCCTCGGGTCGATTTCCGTCGTGTTCACACACCCCGGCTGAAACAACGTAGTTATAACTGCCCTAGTGGCTTAGTTGGTAGTAGCTCTGCCTGCGAAGCCGAGGGTCGTGGGTTCGATCCCCACCCAGTGCAACATATTTGTGTGATGAATTCAAATGTTTGCACTGTGTCTGGGTGTTTCTATGTATAATAAGTATGTATTTAAAACTATATAAATACTAGCGGCCCGCCCCGGCTTCGCCCGTGGTACATATATATAACCTACAGCGTTCAAGGATTACGAACATATGAAAGAACGGTGTTCCAGTAGTTCCCGAGATTAGCGTGTTCAGTCTATATATAAACTATAGGCTACTTTAGATCCCCAAATTATCGTGCTGTTTACTGGGTCAGAAGTGACACCTGTAGACATCTGGCGGGGATAACTAATTAAATGACGATTGATCAGTTTTCGACCAGAGAGGAAATATGATTAAATTACTAAAATGGCTATTAAAAAATAAGGGTTAATCGTAGAAGGGTGTAAATTGAGGATTGTATATATTTTTGTATGTTGTATCATAAAAAAATTAAAATTGAAAATGTTGTCTAAAAAATAAAAATAAAATTTTTGGGGTGGACTACATCTAACATTTAGGGAGATGAAAAATAGATGTTGGCCGATTCTCATAGATACCGGATAAGCACAAAAAAATTCATCAAAATCGGTCAAGCCGTTTCGGAGGAGTTTGGCAACGAAAACTGTGACACGAGAATTTTATATATTAGATTATATCAGCTATCTGGTTGCCATCACACAAGTTTTGCTTAGTTTGGGGTCAGATGGTGTTGTGTGTGAATTGTCCACCAATATTTATTATTATAACGTTTAAAACTCGTCGCTCGATATCAGGCGATATGGTGGTTTGGTAAGTTACGGAAGCTCCTAATAAATTTCTTCTTGCAATCCATGGTCGCTCCCACCACCGTCGACGTTTTCTTTGTTTCTTTTTTGTCAACTCTTTGATTAAATGATCACAAATTAAACTAATTCCAAGACGTACGACTTCATTCGATGACATATTTAAAAGAAAGAACAATGAATGTTCATTTCTGTATCATTTCGTCTAAGCCATGTGAACATAGAATGAAAAAAAATGAAGCATTCACTCGAGTGAACAATCATTCGAGTGAACCGTCTGATATCACAATAACAGGCTGGTCTAGTCGGGAGAACGGCGCCTGCCGATCCGGAGACCCCGGGTTCAAACCCCGCACACCACTGTCTTTACGAAGTTATGTGCGTAATGCTGCTAACTTAAAACGGTGAAGGATGACATCGTGAAGAAACCGACATACACCTAGAATCTTTTGATGTGTCACCCACCAACCCGCAATGAGCCAGCGCGGTGGATTATGGCCTCAGCTCTCTCCTTGCGAGAGAAAGAGTCCCAGCAGTGGGAACATTTAGTGAGCTGTCGATTGATTGATGGTGGCTTAACGGAAACCTATCTACACTAATATTATAAATATATACATATACACTAATATTTTAGGTTTTTCGGTGAAATTTAGCTGATCCTCACCATAGGTCGGTGCACGTCCCAGAAGGCTCGCTCCTGGCTGTCCAACACTTTCCTCTCGAGCTTATCTCGTTTTTTATCCACCTGAAGAGAACACAGAATATAATAGTTTATTTACACACATAATTACAACTAACACGTTTTACAACTACATTACGGTGGACACACGTCAAATAGCGACTATTGAAGTGAAAACTTATTTGGCGCACCACACACAGATTTTCCGTGGGCTGTGAATAGAGCTCAAGCGTCGCGCTCGTAAATGAAAGAAATCAGCGGGTAAACTCGGGACGATGGCCATCTAGTCTAGACGGCCATGCTTAGAAGACTCATTTAAACGACAACGCTTTGAAGATTTATTCCAGACTAGCAGTGCGCGTAGTGTCTTACCAAATCCTGAGTTATAAGGTTTCACTTCTATCAGCAGTCACTATAACTGCCAACTTTTTTTATTAATTTATCAATCAGTGCTTATTTTAATTAATTCCAAAATTTACCATTTATGAATAAAGCACTTTGACTCAGACTAATTTCAATTTATTTTTTTAATGTCACATTGAAGAGTTTTTTTTAATTAGGCTAGATTGTAATAGGTATTAGGATCCCCTTGGATCCTAATACCTTTATATAATTTATAATAATATAATTTATAATAATAATACCATTATATAATAATCATCATCATCATCATCACCCGCAAGATGTCCACTGCTGAACACAGGCCTCCCCCCTAGATTCCCACAACGATCGGTCCTGCGCAACCTGCAACCAGCGGTTTCCAGCGACCTTTGTGAGGTCATCTGTCCATCTAGTGGGAGGCCGTCCAACACTGCGTCTTCCGGTTCGTGGTCGCCACTCGAGCACCTTTCTTCCCCATCGGTTGTCAGTTCTGCGAGCGATGTGGCCTGCCCATTGCCACTTCAGCTTGTTTACTCTTTGAGCTATGTCGGCCACTTTCGTTCTTATTATCTTATCTTATTTCGTTCTTTATATAATAATAAGCTTGGTGAATAAATTAAAAAAAAACATTGAAGAGTGCAGGCGGCAGCGGGTCACCTTGCTCTGCGCCTCGGCCTGCATGAAGATGAACTCCCACTTGCGGCTGAACATCTTCTGCAGGCGCGCGAGCGACTCCGCCTCGTAGTCGGCCAGCTCCAGCCGCGCCTTGTTCTGCATCGTGCGCTTGCACAGGTACACCGCTGCAACGAGGTAAACTTGTGTGTTCCGGTTTGAAGGGCAAAGTTTCCAGAGAAATTATAGGGCTTAGAGATATAAATAAATAAATTTCTTTATTTGCGACAATGGGTAATTACAATAAGATCTTAAATGTTTACATTGAGATCTCCATAATCAACCTTACGGCATCCAAATATTAGGTTGTCTACGACAATTTGACAAAAAACTTTACAATTTATCACTCTGAGCTGCCTACTCAAGGACTACCAATTTTACTCTATTATTATCTACATTACGTAATTATACAAAACTAATTAGGCATTTTTTTTAACAATCCAATGATAATGGAAGCTAACGAATAAAGTAATTGAGTAATGAAAAACAATTATACCTAGTACTAATGCCCAAAGTAAAAGCTCAAACATCTGTAAGTGTTACTAGGTTCCGTAGAGTTGCCCATTCAAGGACTGCAAATTTCTTCTTATTATTCATTCACATAGTCATAAATTGTTTATGTATTTCTAACAGAGTAATGATAATGAAAGCATTAGATTAATATATTTAACTAGTTAAGATACCAATATCCTCGAAATAAATAAAAGCTTACAAATCTGAATCTAATTTATCAGTAAGATACTCATGAACTGTATAATATGCCTTCTCTGACAGAAGGCATTTTAATTTATTTTTAAACAAATATGTTTCTTTTATATCCAAAAAATGTTCTGGTAAGTGGTTGTAAATCATAGGAGCCATGCAAATATAACACCTTATACTTCCAGCACATCTACTGATTTATATCTATGCTTACAACGCTGTTAAACTTACCATAGTCGGTATTTTCAGGCTCCCACTGGTTGGAAGGCCAGAAGTATGGCGTCTGGAATCTGAAACAATGCAAGTAATGAGATAATGGCTGGCTCAAAATTATATTATTCTAGTATTAAAATTAACGTGGTTGTTACACATATTTAATTGGATAACGGGACACTCACGTATATACGGTCGGTCAATCCGACTCGAGTTTCGGCCGCGTCCGGCGGCCTTTTTCAAGGCGAGTGCACACGCGCGGCGGCTGCGTTTTTTTTTAAAACGGGTCAGTGGCAGCTGCCCGTTTTTTTAAAACGGGCAGCCGCCGCGCGTGTGCACTCGCCTTGAAAAAGGCCGCCGGACGCGGCCGAAACTCGAGTCGGATTGACCGACCGTATATACGTGAGTGTCCCGTTATCCAATTAAATATATTATTCTAATTGTTATTCGTCCGTCTGGTAGAATTAAATGTGGGACTCGTATTTATTGCTTCATCAAATTCTTAAAAATCGACAATGATGTAGATCATCATCACGAGAGGGTGGGTGTCTCGGGGGTGGTATCCCAAGCGTGGTGTCTACGGAAGTGTCTCGTGAGTGCCACAGTGCATTCCGGTAGGGCACTGCCCGCAGTCACCTGTGGCATGTGACCCGCGCAGTAGGGCTGCCACTGACCTGTAGTATGTAACTAGGGCTGCCACTGACCTGTAGTATGTAACTATGGCTGCCACTGACCTGTAGTATGTAACTAGGGCTGTCACTGACCTGTAGTATGTAACTAGGGCTGCCACTGACCTGTAGTATGTAACTAGGGCTGCCACTAACCTGTAGTATGTAACTAGGGCTGCCACTGAACTGTAGTATGTAACTAGGGCTGCCACTAACCTGTAGTATGTAACTAGGGCTGCCACTTACCTTTAGTACATAACTAGGGTTGCCACTGACCTGTAGTATGTAACTAGGGCTGCCACTGACCTGTAGTATGTAACTAGGGCTGCCACTGACCTGTAGTATGTAACTAGGGCTGCCACTGACCTGTAGTATGTAACTAGGGCTGCCACTGACCTGTAGTATGTAACTAGGGCTGCCACTGACCTGTAGTATGTAACTAGGGTTGCCACTGACCTGTAGTATGTAACTAGGGCTGCCACTGACCTGTAGTATGTAACTAGGGCTGCCACTGACCTGTAGTATGTAACTAGGGCTGCCACTGACCTGTAGTATGTAACTAGGGCTGCCACTGACCTGTAGTATGTAACTAGGGCTGCCACTGACCTGTAGTATGTAATTAGGGCTGCCACTGACCTGTAGTATGTAACTATGGCTGCCGCTGACCTGTAGTATGTAACTAGGGCTGCCACTGACCTGTAGTATGTAACTATGGCTGCCACTGACCTGTAGTACGTGTTATCGTTCCGCACGGTGAGCTGGTGGTCGTCGATCGGGAACAGGTACCCGTGCGCCGCCAGCAGGTGCGCCGTGTGCGCCGCCTCCCACGGCTCCGAGAACCGGAAGTGGCGCGACAGCCACGCTATCAGGTCGCAGCCGGTAAATACCTGCGACAAGAGTGTTTTGAGATTGGTGAATATCTATGACAAGTGTACCAATTTTTGAAGTCGGTGAATACCTAACGAGTGTTTTTGAAGTCGGTGGATACTTAAGGCAAGAGTGTTCTCGAAGTCGGTGGATACCTAAGGCAAGAGTGTTTTCGAAGTCTGTGGATACCTAAGGCAAGAGTATATTTGAAGTAGGTTAATACCTACGACAAGAGTATTTTGAAGTCGGCTAATACCTATGCTAGAGTATTTTGAAGTCGGTTAATACCTACGACAAGAGCATCTTGAAGCAGCAGTCACTTCTTACTACCAAGTTGGATCTATAAAAATGTATTTAGTTCTGGTAGCACTCTTTGCAGGGTGCTGGGGAAGTACCACACCTTTGCCAACTGACAAGCAGTAATGTGAAAAATATCATTGTGTTCCACTTTGAAGGTCAATGTTTCCAAAGAAAGTACAGAGCATAGAGAAAAAAATCAAATATTCTGGGTAACGAACGCATCACAGTATTAGGTAATGATTTGTACTCTTCAAGGTTCAAGTACCTGGTTGATCGAGCTTTGCTCGGTTTATTTAAATGATATTTAGGCAGGTACGAATTAAGAAGTGATGACTTACTTAGACCTACTAAAAGGCGCTAAGTATAAGATTTTCTCAGAAAAAAAAAAGAAAAGGACCACCAGAATTCGAACCGGAGCCTGTTGACTCCGAGGGCGAGCAAAAAAAAAGAACAAAAAGAAAAGTAACCACCAGGATTCGAACCAGGGCCTGTTGTCTCCGAGGGCGAGCATATTCCGTCTGAGCCATTTAGACTTAAAGAACAGTGGCGAAATAAGTTATCGTATTCTAATGACATTGTAGGAGTTTTTCATTGTCCAAAAACACGCATAAAATGATGTTTTTAACCGCTTGCTTGCCCGTGTCAACTAGTAGTTAACAAAACCCAAACGCTAAAATGCCCGTGTCAACTAGTAGTTAACATCGCGATGCAGTCTATTATGCCCGTGTCAACTAGTAGTTGACATGGCGCGGCATGCTAAAATGCCCGTGTCAACCTGTGGTTAACATGGCTCCCGCGGTGGAAAAAGTTAAATATACTCGTCTTTATCGCTCTAAGGCTTACTTTGTATTATTTATCCGTTTCTATGTTAAATTTCCCGTCATATTAATCCCAGTACAGTATGAAAGTCATAGAAAAAGAAAAGAAATAAAAAATACGTTCCTTGTCAATCATGTCATTGAGTGTTGATTCAGTGCGGGGTGTGTACGTTAGTTCTTCTGATATTACCATTAAATTTAGTTTCAACAAACAAACGACAGATAACAAACATAATCAAATATTAAACCCCATATGTCATAGCTTTAATTTTAGGGGTACTTATGAGCTTTTAAAAAGACGAGCTTTAAAACGCGCTATCGCAATTTCAACACACCATAACTCTGCACCAGAGTTGTACACGGAGAAACAAAAGATAACATTGTATAGCTAGTTTCATATTAAACATATAAAATATTACACTTTATAATCTTTCAAAACAAATTGATTCACAAGGAACGATTGCGTGAATCCCGACTCGCGCGCCGCAGGCGTAAAATCCGCGGGGCATAGCGAGGTGTGCAAGTATTTTTCCCCGGGCATTTTGGTTAGCAACGCTACAGGGGGCGGGGCATAGTGCGTCGCGCGGTTTGCAGCGACGGGCAAGCGAGCGGTTATAAAATACAACCTAGCTAGATCGATTTATCGTCCCCGAAACCCCCTGTATACATAATTTCATGTAAAGCGTTCGAGCCGTTTCCGAGATTCAGATTCTATATATATACCTACAATAATTGCTCGTTTAAAGGTATAAGATAGCGTGTCACTGTGGTACTATGGCCAGGAATGTCACTTACTGTCACGTATCAGGCACATGCTCCGCTCGTCTCGTCCCTTAATACCTTAAAAAAAGCAATTCCCTTACCGATGGTATCTTGGTCATGAAGCTCTTGACCGTCCTGACCGGTACTCCGACATTTTCGTCTTGCATTTTGTCTATGATGGCTTCCATCTGTAAGAGAAAGAAAACAAAAAAATATTTATATAATATCCTAAACCTCATACATTGAAATACAACCCCAAGGGTGGAGGTCCCCCATTTGTGGCGATTTGCAATTTTAACATGGCAAATTTAACTGTTTTTAATAATACATAATAATCTATAATGAATCTACGTACCTTCTTATAGATGAGATAGTTGGGAGACTCCTCGGCGGAGGGGATGGTGGACATGAGAGCCTGCACGTTGGGAGGCAGGTGCGTGATCATGTTCTCCTTCTTGCTACCTTCTTTCTCCTTCTTGCTACCTTCTTTATCCTTCTCCTTATCTTCTTTAACACATTTCGAGTTCTCTCTGGAAATGCATAAGAAGCAAATTTGAGCAACATATTACAATAAAATTCACAGCCCACGAAAAATTTGTCTGTGGCGCGCCAAAATAAGTTTTCTCTTACCACTTAGTGTTACCACTTTAATTTAATTTTCTTTTCCTAACTTTCAATTATAACAGGTATAGTCCCATATAAACTTTGATATGTAAATATGAACATACTGTTAATCAATGTATTTTTTCCTCTGCATTTTGGTTTTCCCGATACAGTCTTGCTAAGTGGGAAAATAAAGTATAAAGCTATCCTGCTACTCATACTATAAACACATAAGTTTATATGTATGTATGTTTTTGTTTATTTTTATATGTGTATGGATGGATGGATGTTTGTAACTCTGTCACGTAAAAACTACGGTTTAAGTAAGGATAAGGTGATAAAAACGTCTATATATAACGTTATATGATAGTTACAATCTTTGTGTTTTCAAATCGAGAGACTTTTTTTCTTTTTTTTTTTTTGGGCAGAGCCTTTATTAACAAAACTAAAATACAATGAGAACTACATACACTACACTACAAACCTAACTAACTAACTACTTACACTAAGCACACCTGAATTATCCATAGACCACTGTAGGTCTACACGTCTACAGATAATCAAGATGTTCAAGCCCACTACCAATCGGAAGCGTACCCAGCATGCTGGCGGCATTACCACTCTGAATGGCAATGCTTATGCATTGGGCCAAATAAACGCCAGCATTTTGGTCACGCGTCGCGTCGACTTTATACTTGTACAATCATTTTAAAATGTTGCTTGCCTTTTAGGCTGAAATTGTGCAATACTACCTACACAATTTTAAGATCCTATTTGTAACCACAATAATTGTTAATAAAAAATATTTTTATGCAAATACAGTTAATTTACTAATTTTTGTAGAATAAATAAATAACATTATAAATTAATGAAACAAATTCATTTCAAAAATAAACATATTTCTGTCCATGAGATACAATGTTTAGATAACATTATAGCATTTTAGATTTTCAGGTGACAAGCAGAGTGCAATAGGCAGTTCCTGTCTTTTTAGCTATGCCTGTAAGCTTTGTCAAAGTCCATAACAGCATCCTGCTGAAGCACAAGACGTTGGCGTAATTGTGCTCACCAAACATATCACACTTACATAGCACAACAGGATAGAAACCAGAAATTAATAGACAATGAATCAGATGGCATATAATATGATAACAACCAATTAAAAGCTAAAAATGTAAAAAGAATAAGAAGACATTATCAGCTGACTATTATTATCGTTGTATAAATTCAGACCAATGGGAACTGTGTTGCCAGACATATTACATGCCTCTAGAAGAAGAGGCCAGTTTGTATGGGTCAACTATTAAAATGTTTTGTATCACCTTATCTTACCTGCAAACAGCAATAAAGATTCTTGTATTTGCCTTTCCCGATCAGGTGCCACGAAATGTTGTACCGACTTAGTATCTACTAAAATAATAAAAATACATGATTGACAAACCTGGAAGGCCCTTGCTGACAAGCCCTTTGAGCCACCTTCTCTGTAGAATTCATCGTAACCATTTTTTGACTGTCACTTTCAAATACTCCACAAAAGAAATTTATTTGAAAATTCATCACAACTTCACCATTTTTTATTTATTTTTTTGACTTCACTGTTTTGTAAGGATTCACTGTGAAAAGACATTTCAAACGGTTTTTAATCACAATTCCACTAAATAGAAGGCAAAAGAGAAATTATATCCCGTGCTTCCAAAAACTTTTATTTATTTTCTAGCCCTTGAAGGCGAAAATACGAACGAGTAAATAGGTGGTTTTTAGCGTATGTCCAGTACCTTTCCAGAATGGTTGTATCTAGGCAATTCGCCACATATTACACTAATAAAAATTAACTCTTTGTTTATACAATTAAACACAGAATTTCAACAAAAATCGCGTTTTAAAATACAGTCGATAAGGTGTTGCCTTCGGTCGATTTTTACACTTGAAACTACACAAATTTGCCGTGGGATGTTTCCAATGTAATATTAATATGAAGAATCATCGTGTTTAACTTATGAAAATCAATTAATTACACAAAAACACAATTTCCAATAACATTTCGTAAATTGCACGAAATGTCACACGAAGACGGCCATTTAAGTTTTCGAAACCTTATGGATTGAGACAAAAGATATCAATTCAGTACGTTAGAGAGAGAAGAAAAGTCAATACATGTAAAAGCCGACCAAATGGAAATACATCCCACCTTCGAATTATTTCCTATCATTTGCTGCCAATATAAAATAGCCATCGATACGTGAAGAATACAGATGGCGCATGTGTTCGAAAGTTTATTGAACGCTTTTTGAGCTATTTATAGAACGGGACCTTTGGTATTATTAAAATAATTGAGAAGTTATTTTAGTAATTATATTTATGTATATTAACTTAGTTGTATTAAAATGTCTTAATAATAACAAGGTACTGAAAAAGGTAATGACTAGGTACTGAGAATTGAGATTTTATAAATTACGTGAAATATTGCTAAATTTCTCTAATAGATGTCAGCACTAGAATATAGTTGCCGGAAGATGATTTAACATAGATCGTAGAACTCTACGATCTTCAGAGTTCTACGATCTTTGTAATTTAGTGTGATTTGAATATTTTATGTACTAATTACCTGGGTACCTATTTAAAATTGATAAATAGTTACAGCTGGTTTAGCAGGCAGAACGGCACCTGCCGATCCGTAGCCGTAGAAAATGGCGAACGAAAACATCGTGATGAAACCGACTTTTTCCTAGAACTTTTTGGATCATGCGTCATCCACCAACCCGCACCGGACAAGCGTGGTAGATTATGGTCTTGAATCTCTCCTTGCGAGAGAAGGCCCTGAGTGAGACCTAGGTTTTACAACATGGCTTACAAGTCGAACTTATAAAACAAACATTACATCATCGGCACAAAAAGCAAGAGATACCTATAGCTAAAAGTGATCTCTTCCAGATACTTAACCTTTTGATTCATAAATATGAAATCTATTTAGTGATGCTCCTTCTTTATAAAATTATGTCAATGTTAGGATATTTTGATGTATCTGAATGTTATCGGATTGTTTAGAACACATTTTTTACCTACTGCGTATAAACCAAGAACCGAGTTCAATGTAAAATGATATACGAATATTCGACGATTTTTTTTTTTTTTCGAAATTATCGAATCAATCGCTATATCGTCTAAATACGTGAAAGCAAATTTTAGTTTTTTGTTCATATTTCTAAAACCACTACACCAATTTCGATAAAAAAAATATGGAACCACCTTGTAGGTAACTATGATTTACCAAACAAAAAAAAAAGCAGTCAGGAACTGCCGATAAAATACTTTTAACTCAGAATTTGATAGCTTACTTTGAAAACTACGCGGGTGAAACCGGAGGGCGTGGCCATGAGCATAGTCATCCCGAGCTTATCCGAAGACTTCTTATCGTTCCCGAGCGTGACGCTAGAATTTAATTCACAGCCCACAAAAAATCTGTCTGTGGATCGCCTAAAAGAAGTTTTCACTTCAAAAAAAGAACCATCATATCCACAATAAAATTAAAATAATGTAACATACATACAAAGATAGTTTTATCTCCATACATACAAAAACAACCTCCTCCTTTTTTTTAATCGGTTAAATAGTAGGTAATTATGTCATTATCATTAAACATTAACAAACAACTAGAATAAAATTGATAGTGTTTGATTAATACCTCCATGGTTAAGTATTTCAACCTACTTGAGAGATTAAGAAATAATTTCAAGTGTTTCATTATCGCCAGACGCAGAAACAGCTCTTCAGTTAATTAAAGCTGTAATTACGACGCAACGGTCAAGTGCTTGTTGATCAACAATAAACGACATTGTGATCTAGTGTTTAGAGATTAGAGCTAAGGAGTTCCGTCTGTGTACCTACATGAAAAAATGGCCGACCAAAAGCTATCTGAAATATTTTTTCCCCCCTTTTTTCTGGTCATTCTATAACTTGACACTATTAGAATTACGTACGACTAATCTACTCGGAATAACAGTGATTGCCGATCCAAAGCCCCGGGTTCTAATCCCACGCGCACCACTGTCTTTTCGAAGTCATGTGCCTAATGCCGCTTACTTAAAACAGTAAAGGAGAACTTGAGGAAACCGACATGTACCTAGAACCATTCGAGGTCATGCGGCATCCACTGGGCTAGCGTGCTGGATTATGACCTTTACTCTCCCCTGCGAGAGAAGTCTCCGAGTCCTGCCACTGGAACATTTACTTAGTTGATTGTTTATGCATAGACCAAATTTAAAGATTCCGAGTTGACGGGAAGTAGGTTTTACCCTATAGTCTATAGGTTTTGATTTCCTTGGGACTGTCAAAAATTTGATGCACAAATGCACAAACGGCTGTATCTCACTTATAAATCTATATAAAGTATTAAGAATAAGATTCAGCACTATGCATTTGAAAGCTGTCCAACTGAGTGCACAAATTGAGGAAAATCATGATTTTTTCCGACAAAACTAATAATTAAAAAATATTGTTTTTTTTTATACTTTCAATAATTTTTCTAATCCATTATTTCGCAATGCCGTACAAAAATCATGCGACAAAAAGGAAAGAGCGAGGGTTGCACCCCCCCCCCTCTCTTCAATTTGCACAGCTTTGCAGTTGGACAGCTTTCAAATGCCGGCATAGTGCTGAATCCATGGACGTACCATGGCTGAATCTTATTATTTTATACCCTTCTATCATCCTACATAGGTCTCCTGCTGTATCATATATGACCCATACATTTTGTTCACGGGCCTGTAGTCTATAATTGCAATTGTAATTGAATGTGTTAGTCTATGTTCATGGAAGTTTTGCTCTCAATACAAGTTTAATAAGAATGCAACAGAGCCCCGATCGCCGCGTTAGTCGCTAAGGTCATTTACTTTCGAGCCCCGAGGTCGACAGCCTTGCCTACCCTTTCCTTATTCTCAGTCAAATTCTCAGTTCACTCGCAGTCGTTTCCAAATTGAAGTTTACCCTCCTTTTTCTTTGTGTTTACGGTTCTCATTTTTTTTACTTGACAACGTCTAATAAATCGATGAACGCCGGTTGCATGCACGAAAAAGTGTCTTGTTATGTCCCGTTACACTCATTGTACGCTTGCGCCGCATCTATCAACGTTTTGTTATGACGTTGTCACGTTAAACTATCGTCCGTATCTAAACCAACCACAGCAGACAAGCAAAGAAGTTGGAAAATTGACAGACAACCAATTTTTTTATTTTTAATCGACAAAGGAGGCTTCAATTCGGTTATATATGTTTTTGAATTGAAAACTTTTTTTGGCTTACCACAGCCAGATTTTTCGTGAGCAGTGAATTGAGCTCGAGTATCACATCACGAAAGAAATATTCGGGTAAACCCGGAGCACCTAGATGGCCATGCTCTTGGCCACGCCCCTCCGGTTTCACCCGCGTAGTTTCCAAAGTAAGCTATCAAATTCTGAGTTATCAGTTTTCACTTCTATCGGCAGTCCGTATGACTGACAAGTAATGCGGTTGGTGGATGACACATGACCTCTAAAGACTCTAGCTACATGTCGGTTTCCGCACGATGTTTTCCTTCACCGTTTTAAGTTAGCGGCATTACGCACATGACTTCGAAAAGGCAATGATGCGCGTGGGATTTGAATCGGGGTCTCCCGATCGTTCGAGATGGTAACCGTCTATTTGAAATAAAGTCTTTATATATCTCTTTTTTTCATATCTGGGCAGAGCCTTTATTAACAAAACTAAAATACAATGAGAACTACATACACTACACTACAAACCTAACTAACTACTTACACTAAGCACACCTGAATTATCTATAGACCACTGTAAGTCTATAGATAATCAAGATGTTCAAGCCCACTACCAATCGGAAGCGTACCCAGCATGCTGGCGGCATTGCCACGCTGAATGGCAATGCTTATGCGTTGGGCCAAATAAACGCCAGCATTTTGGTCACGCGTCGCGTCGACCAAGCGATATATCTCTTTTTAACCCCCGACAAAAAAAAGGGGTGTTATAAGTTTGACGTCGATGTCTGTCTGTCTGTCTGTCTGTCGGTCTGTCTGTCTGTCTGTCTGTCTGTCTGTCTGTGTGTGTGTCTGTCTGTGGCACCGTAGAGCTCAAACGGATGGGCCGATTTCGATGCGGTTTTTTTTATTTGAAAGTTAATATCCGTGCGGGTGTTCTTAGCTATGTTTGGTTAATATCGATTCAAAATGGCCGCCTCCACAAAATGGCGGACAAAATATTTCTTCACAACCTACCTCAATATGGGTATCAAATGAAAGGGCTTGACTAGTAGAGTACTAAACACTATAACAAATTTCAAATCCAAGATGGCCGCCACCACAAAATGACGAATTATATAATATTTTTCACTACTACCTCAATATGGGTATCAAATGAAAGGGCTTGATTAGTAGAATACTTTGCACTATGACAAATTTCAAATCCAAGATGGCCACTACCACAAAATGGCGAATTACATTTCCTTTTTTCACAATTCCCTTAATATAGGTATCAAATGAAAGGGCTTGACTAGTAGAATGTTCTACAGATAACAAATCTAAGGTAGTCGGGGGTTAATCAAAATTTTTAATTTTGTTCTTGTTATATATCTCTTTTTTCATTTTAGACGGCATTTCTCCAGTGAAACTTACTACTTACTTTTTCGGTCTAGGTCCTATCCGATCAGAGCGAGTGATGGAAGCTAAATAATCGATAAAAAATTGTCAGTCACAGGAACTGCCGATAGAAGTGAAAACTTATAACTCAGAATTTGATAGCTTACTACTTGGAAACTACGCGGGGGAAACCCACGGGCATGGCCATGATCCCGAGTTTACCCGATGGTTTCTTAACCCGAAGGGTTTTGTAGTGGTAGGACTCTTAGCAGAGTCCGCCTGGGGAAGTACCACACCTTTGCCAGTTATTCTACCGCCAAGCAGTAATATGCTAACATTACTGTGTTTCGGTTTGAAGGGATACAAAGAAATGACATGGCTTAGAGGTATAATATCTTAGATCTCTGGGTGACGAGCGTAGTGCTGTGCTAGGTAATGTTCCAATAGCTGCGTGTCACTGTGCTGTTATGTAGCTGGCATGTTGCTTACCATCAGGCACATGTCCAGCTCGTCTCGTAACTCTAAATTATAAAAAAAAACATTCCCGAGCGTGACGCTAGAGTTCAATTCACAGCCCACGAAATGTCTGTCTGAGGCACGCCCGAAGAAGTTTTTAATTCAAAAACATATTTTCTCCAAAAAAACACAAAAACAGCTACAATTAAATTCAGGAATGCCACCACATTCAATAGGAAGCAATCACTAAGTCATCGAGGTAACGAAAGTTTATTTTGTTCATATTTCAAAAACCACTAGGTACACTAATTTCGATAAAACCTTTACCAAATCAAAAATTTTGCTATTGCGTAACATAGGTACATACAAGAATAAACATACAATAGAATTGTGTATTTTTTGGAGTCGGTTAAAAAACCCAACATTCACAAATATTCCATGGACGCAGACAGAGAACGAAAGTAAAACTAGAAGTCTCATATTACCATAATATAGGTACAAGTTTTCTCATACGACACGGAAACATTAAATGTCACAGCAAAAATAACCGGCCTTCAAAGTAAAGAGTGGCCAAGCTACCGGTATGAAAAATACCTACTCATTACATTATTAACATCGATTAAAATCAACTCGAAACTGGAAACCGCTAATCGGCAAACGTAGACACCCTGAGACTAGATAGAATGAAACGACCATCGAGTAACTCGATTTTCCGCGCAAGCACGGAAGTACCCTTAGCTAAAAAATATTGTTCTAATCTTTCTGCCATTTCTTCCGGGACGGGATGTTGCGCAATATTACATACAAAACATACCTGTACCGATCCATTGCCGATCATACTCACACAGCCAAATCAATAACACATAAAAAAATAAAGCACCATTCACAAATCTAGCCCCGCCCTCACGCCACAGTATAAATAAATAAACTATTTTCGTACAAAAAATTAAACCGACTTCAAAACCACGAATAGGCACTCAAAAGCGAAAAATAAACTAAAATCATTATTATAAGCGCTACTCACTCATCTATTTGAAGTCGGTGCCAGTGAGGTCAAAAAGTTAGTAGATTGATGCTATGTAGGCACATGGTAAGTTGGCACAGGTAAGTAGTATCTATCCTATACCTGTTAGATTTGCCTGGCACCGACTTCAAATAGATGAGTGAGTAGCGCTTATAATAATGATTTTAGTTTATTTTTCACTTTTGAGTGCCTATTTGTGGTTTTGAAGTCGGTTTAATTTTTTGTACGAAAATAGTTTATTTTACCCTTTTTAGTGTACAAGAACAGAATTAAAAATTTTGATTTAACCCTGACTACCTCGGATGTGTTATCTGTACAACATTCTACTAGTCAAGCCCTTTCATTTGATACTCATATAAAGGGAGTTGTGAAAAAAAGAAATGTTTTTCGGCATTTTGTGGAAGCGGCCATCTTGGATTTGAATTTTTTCATAGTGCAAAGTATTCTACTAGTCAAGCCCTTTCGTTTGATACCCAAATTGAGTTAGTAATGAAAAGTATAACATAATTCGCCATTTTGTCGTGGCGGCCATTTTGGATTTGAAACTTGCTATAGTATTCTACTAGTCAAGCCCTTTCATTTGATACCCAAATTGAGGTAGGTTGTGAAGAAATATTTTGTCCGCCATTTTGTGGAGGCGGCCATCTTGAATCGACATTAACCAGACATAGCTAAGAACATTTGCTATGGTATTAACCTTGAAATTAAAAAACCGCATCGAAATCGGCCCATTTGTTTGAGCTCTACTACGGTGCCACAGCAGACAGACAGACAGACACACAGACAGACGTCGACGTCACTTATAACACCCCTTTTTTTGGTCGGGGGTTAAAAATATGTTTTTATTAAAGCATATACACAATTTTGTATTGACATGGTCGAGATTCATAACTTTTGTGAAATCAACAATTACGTCATCCAGATAATTGTACGCAAATTTTCAGTTTTTGCTTCATATTTCAAAAACCACTTGACCGATTTCGATAAGATTTATATGGGACCATTCGGGAAGCATACCCATCCGAATACAAAAAGAAATTTTAAAATCGGTGTAGAGGTTCTCGAGAAATCAGGTAACATACATAAAAAAAAAAAAAAAAAACGTAGGGGTCGAATTGATAACCTCCTCCTTTTTTTGGAAGTCGGTTAATAAATAAATATAAATATTAGTAGACAATTCACACACAACACTATCTGACCCCAAACTAAGCAAAGATTGTGTGACGATGGCAGCCAGATAGCTGATTTAATACTTATATAGTTGTAAATACATAATTATTATACATAGAAACACTCAGATACTGTTCAAACATTTGAATTCATCACACAAATATTTGCACTGGGTGGGAATCAAATCTACGACCATTGGCTTCGCAGGAAGAGATACTACCCACCAAGCCACAAGGCCAATACAATAGCATCCGTATTTGCATTAACACTGCCCAGATAAGATCTAACTTTGTGTTATATCTTATCATTAGATTTTAAAGATAACAAGGTAAGTATCTTTATAAACTTTATCATCGTACTAATATAATAAATGCCAATGTCTGTATATTTTGATGTTTGTTGCTCAATCAAGTCGTAACGGATAATAACGGATCGGGCTGAAATAACACAGTTAGATTTATAGTCTGGCAGAACACATAGCGATACCTTAATTTGCAAAACGAATTTATTTATTCATCACACAATACAAGCCACAAACATAAACACAATATGAAACTTAGGCGTAACTTAAGACTAGGATGCAGCTCAAAAATAAGTGTGTACATACTTAAATAGCGAAAAGAACAGACATATAAAAAGGACAAAAGTTACAAAATTGGACTAATACAGTAAAGACGTAAATAAAATAATGAAGACATAATTACGGAAGGAATACAGAAATATAGAGTGCGAGGACATTTATAACATACTTAATTATTAATTAATTATTATATGCTTGGTGTGGCTGCCAGGCACAACTCTGATGTTGTACCCCGACTCGACGGGTATGGTATAACTGGTCTGGAATAACTCCATAGTACCAAATTTCACAGGGGTCACACTAAATCACCACTAAAATCTATTGCGTAACTGGTATTCTCATTATTTTAAGTGTTTATTAGTTAATAAAAAACACAATTACCATAGGGATGTTTGTTTTTCTTTTGATGCTATATTTTTTTTATTAAGTTTTTTGTGTCCCCTTTGTAATTTGCTACTATGGAGTTATTCGTTCTGCAAATTAAGGTATCGACAGGCTACTTTTTATCCGGGGAAAATAACGGGAACGGGAACTAACCGCGGGGGTAGTGCTAATATTAAACTAATATTAAAACTATTCTGAGATGTTGTTTGAACGCGCTAATCTCAAGAACTACTGGACCGATTTCAATAATTCTTTCATCGTTGGATATACCACGTTGGGTATACGCGATACGTGTACCACGGGCGAACCAGGGTGGACAGCTAGTTTTATCATCTAATATATAAAATTCTCGTGTCACAGTTTTCGTTGCCATACTCCTCCGAAACGGCTTGACCGATTTTGATGAAATTTTTTGTGCTTATCCGGTATCTATGAGAATCGGCCAACATCTATTTTTCATCCCCCTAAATGTTAAGGGTAGTCCACCCCTAAATTTTTATTTTTATTTTTTAAGCAAAATTTTTAATTTCTATTTTTTAATGATACAACATACAAAAATACATACAATCCTCAATTTTCACCCTTCTACGATCAACCCCTATTTTTTAATAGCCATTTTAGTAATTTAAGCATTTTTCATCCCCGGTCGATAACTGATCAATCGTCATTTAATTAGTTATCCCCGCCAGTTGTCTACAAGTGTCACTTCTGACCCAGTAAACAGCACGATAATTTGGGGATCAAAAGTAGCCTATAGCATATATATAGTTTGAACACGCTAATCTCGGGAACTACTGGATCGATTTAAAAAAATCGTTGACCGTTCTTTCATATGTACCTACGTAATCCTTGAATGCTGTAGGTTATATATATGTACCACGGGCGAAGCCGGGGCGGGCCGCTAGTAAAATATATAAATCTTCTGTGCGTTTGTAATTAATCCCTTTTTTGCTATTTTACTGTTCGTAGCACGAAAAAGCAATATCGTTTCATGGTTCGAACGAAGACGGCTCTTATTTTGTGCTAAGAACATCTAGGCTGTGGAATGCGTTGCCTGAGTCAGTTTTTCCCCCGTTACAATCTTGGTGTTTTCATATTGAGAGTGAATCGGTTTCTTCTATGTAAACACGCTCCATCGTAGACCGCATCGTCGCTTAACATCGACCGAGATGGTGGTCAAGTGTAAACCAGTACCTAGGCAATAGTTTAATAGATGTTAAGAATTTTTAGATTAACGATTTGATGTTTTCTAAAGTGAAACTTTTATTACAGCAGCGCCTTTAATTTTTTCGTCCATCTATTTAAGTGCATGTCGCGTGACGGTCGGCCGCGGAAATTAATATATAGTAATATAAAATACCGCGTAATATGAAAGTACTTAACTTTTTTGCAAAAATGTTTAATTAATGTCTACAATGCGAAAAAAGTCACACTTTTACTGTGATTTCATAAGACCACACAATCATTTTTAAAGTGAAAAATTGTTTTGGCGCCCCATTGATGCTTGACCATTAATCTGAATGAGATTTCAATCACATCGGAGCGTCTATACGAATCATGTTAAAATTTGTCACACAGATTACAAAAGAAAACTATTTTCGTACAAAAAATTAAACCGACTTCAAAACCACAAATAGGCATTCAAAAGCGAAAAATAAACTAAAATCATTATTATAAGCGCTACTCACTCATCTATTTGAAGTCGGTGCCAGCCAAATCTAACAGGTATAGGATAGATACTACTTACCTGTGCCTACTTACCATGTGCCTACATAGCATCAATCTACTAACTTTTTGACCTCACTGGCACCGACTTCAAATAGATGAGTGAGTAGCGCTTATAATAATGATTTTAGTTTATTTTTCGCTTTTGAGTGCCTATTTGTGGTTTTGAAGTCGGTTTAATTTTTTGTACGAAAATAGTTTATTTTACCCTTTTTAGTGTCAAGAACAGAATTAAAAATTTTGATTAAACCCTGACTACCTCGGATTTGTTATCTGTACAACATTCTACTAGTCAAGCCCTTTCATTTGATACCCATATTAAGGGAGTTGTGAAAAAAGAAATGTATTTCGGCATTTTGTGGAAGCGGCTATCTTGGATTTGAATTCTTTCATAGTGCAAAGTATTCTACTAGCCAAGCCCTTTCGTTTGATACCCAAATTGAGTTAGTAATGAAAAATATAATATAATTCGCCATTTTGTCGTGGCGGCCATTTTGGATTTGAAATTTGTTATATTATTCTACTAGTCAAGCCCTTTCATTTTATACCCAAATTGAGGTAGGTTGTGAAGAAATATTTTGTCCGCCATTTTGTGGAGGCGGCCATCTTGAGTCGACATTAACCAGACATAGCTAAGAACATTTGCTATGGTATTAACCTTGAAATAAAAAAAACCATATCGAAACCGGCCCATTTGTTTGAGCTCTACTACGGTGCCACAGCAGACAGACAGACACACAGACAGACGTCGACGTCACTTATAACACCCCTTTTTTTGGTCGGGGGTTAAAAACAAGTTTTTATTAAAGCATATACACAATTTTGTATTGACAGGGTCGAGATTCATAACTTTTATGAAATCAACAATTACGTCATCCAGATAATTGTACGCAAATTTTCAGTTTTTGGTTCATATTTCAAAAACCACTCGACCGATTTCGATAAGATTTATATGGGACCATTCGGGAAGCATACCTATCCGAACACAAAAATAAATTTTAAAATCGGTGTAGAGGTTCTCGAGAAATCAGGTAACATACATAAAAAAAAACATAGGGGTCGAATTGATAACCTCCTCCTTTTTTTGGAAGTCGGTTAAAAATACACATAAGCTAAATCCCGGGAAAAGTAACGAGCACTGGAATTACGCGGGTAAAACCACAGGATGCAGCTGGTTATCATACTTTATTGAAAGAAACAGCCGTCATTGTCGCGACCTTGACTGATCAACATGGCGCTGATAACGGCTAGCGGTAATCAAATATTTCCTACGCGCGGTCCAGTTTTTAAAACCTTTACGTAATTCTCTGATAATTGGTAAATTGGTAAATAGTGGGACCGAGATGTATACCAGCAAAATCTCTCTATAGCCTGCTGAAAGACCTTGGCTTATCCAAAGTGCAGTAAGTTCTGCTAGAACGAGTATCTAAAGTTGCGCTAGTAGGCTCATATCAGATTTAGCTGGGCAGGGAGAGAAACAGGAGTAGTGAAGGTGAGTGTTGATGTACGTCAGAAAGGGACTTAATCCCGTGTCACAAGTCTCGGGATCTACTCTGGTTTTATCTCTCTGCCACACGATGGACCCCACGCACACGCCCGCACGGTGAATCCATGGAATACTAAGAAGATCGTCTCAGGATCAAATAAAAAAAAATTAGTACCTAAGTACTTCATTTTAAGACGAAACCATATAAAAGAAAAAAAACGAAACTATTTTTGAAGTGAAAACTTTTGGCGCGCCGCATACAGATTTTCCGTGGGCTGTGAAAAGAGTCCAGGCGCCACGTTCGTAAATGAAAGAAATCTTCGGATAAACTCGGATGATCTCACTCAAGGCCATGGTTCTGGCTATGCCCTCCGGTTTCAACCGCGTAGTTTCCAAAGTGAGCTATCAAATTCTGAGTTAGGTAGTTTTCACTTCTATCGGCAGTTCCTATGACTGACAATTTTTTTATATACCTAGATGGCGCCTTCCTTTAACTTAACACAATTTAAACATATTTTGGCCTTATCAAAGGTTCCATTAAAATTGAATTAAAATTAATTGTCGTATACTTATTTTGACAACTTAAATTAGGTAGTTAAACAGTCCTTTTCATTATGGCTTGGGAAGCGTTGTTCTACTTTAGTTGACTAACATCCAACTTAAACCTATCATAGCTACATTGCACTCTTAAAAACGGTTTATATCAATGCTATCATAGCTATAAAGAAATAAAAAAATGGCAGTCATAGGAACTCCTGATAGAAGTGAAAACATATAACATAGAATTTGGTAGCTTATTTTGGAAATTACTCGGGTAAACCCGAAGGCTTTGGCCATAAGCATGGACATCTAGAAATACGTCAGCTGGGAAATGCTGACGCATTTCTAGCTAGCCAATGGCCATGGTCCCGAGTTTACCCGAAGATTTCTTATAATTTCCGAGCGTGACGCTAGAATTCAATTCAAAGCCCACGGTAAATCTGTCTGTGCCCCGCCAAAATAACTTTTCACTTAAAAAAACAACAACAGTAGAATATACTCAAAGAATAGACAACAAAATACGAAACCAGAAAAGCACAACAGTTTTAGACTTATGACCTTTTCGGTACGGCCGCTCTTTAAAAAAACACTTTCGCGGTTTTAAATGTCATAATGCCAAAATGGCGCGCCGTCTAAATGTCAAGGTCAATACAATCACTTTTAATCTTCTTCTCAGCTGAGAATTCCGTCGATTGTATGTATTGATTGTTAAATGAAAGTATGTAACGTAAAAAAAAAATGTCGTATTTTATTATGTAGACTAATAAAAGCCTCTGAAAAATGTTGCTATACTTGTGGAGAGGCGATATGTACAGCAAGGCACATATTGGTGGGATGCAAGGTGCTCCTTAATGGGGGTCATTACTTGCGGCGCCATGACAGAGTACTTGAAATCATACGTGAAGCCATGAGCCTTTCAGTAGCTAGAGCCCAAAAGGGATTGACGACAAACAAAACACAAATCAACTTTGTAAAAGCAGGCTCAACTTCAAACTCCAGGAACAAGCCTTACTCAATCCTGGGTACAGCACCTGATTGGACTATTTTAATGGACACGTATGAAAAGCACTACAAAATCCCAGAGGATGTGAGTGTTTCGTCATCCAGACCGGACATTTTCCTTTTTTTCTAGAGCTACGAAACGCATAGTCCTTGTAGAACTTACCGTACCGTGGGAAACTAATATACCTAACGACCACGCGATGAAACAAAATAAGTATTACGACCTCCTAAACGAATTAACAAAAAACGGCTATGTAGTTAGTTTATACGCTGTAGAAGTGGGAGCGAGAGGTATACCAGCAAAATCTCTCTATAACCTACTGAAAGACCTTGGCTTATCCAGAAGTGCAGTAAGTTCTATACTAGAACGAGTATCTAAAGCTGCACTAGTAGGCTCATATCAGATTTGGCTGGGCAGGGAGAGAAAAACGAGTGGTGAAGGTGAGTGTTGATGTACGTCAGAAAGGGGCCCCTTAAACCTACGCCCGAGTCACAAGTCTCGGGATCTACTCGGGATTCCCCTCTCTGCCACACGATGGACCAGGGGGTCTACCGCCTAACGCTACTGCTTTCGGCTATGCTTTGATTTGTGACGTCATCTGTCAATTTGGTACCGCCGATGAAAGCCGAAAACAACATCTGCTTTCCGTAAAGCCGAAAGCAGATGAATGAACGAAACTCATACATTTGCACTGAAATAGCGACCGCCTAATTTTTATCTGCTTTCAAGCAAAGCATTTTCTGCTTTCAAGTAATGTCATGAAGACATGGCCAAATTCGATGCTGCTTTGCAATTGCTGTAGTGTAATTTTCTAGTATTTTCGTAATTAAACTGGCTTGTCAAGATAGATAATTGTGTGGTGAATATATACAATTGCGGGAACACTGATAACTTCCCAAGATTCGTCATAGAAACGGTGATTTTACTAAAAATAAGTAAATCACAGAATTTTACACTTTGGAAGGGCATAATTCCTCTTGCATCTTTCCCGAAAACGGGACATCAAACTTGAGATAAAGGTAAGCACGAACTTATAATGATACCTACCTTTTTTGTTTTGATATTAATACTTAGCTTTATTTATTATCATTTGCGATTTAATAGGTACTTACGTTCACAAATTGTCTCAGAAACTGGCTAAGTTACTACTATGAATTATTATTTTAAACATTCTGAACTGCTTGAGATCAATATTATTGTGAGAGCCTTGTTATCAGTCTCAGTACAGTACATTAATCATATTTTGATGGTAGGTATTGAATATAAAACTCCAATTATAAAAGACATGTACTTATACAAAATTAAACATGCAGAATGTGCTTCAAAATAATAATTAGCAAGTATTAGATTCCATATTATAAACCTACATAGGTAATTTATGAACCAGCCACCTAATATTACCTCTTACTAATATCATAAATGTGAAAGATTCTTTTGTGTTTGTTGCTTAATCTCTTTGGGGTGTCTGAACAGATCATATGAAAATATAGAAATGTAGGTACATGCTGCTAGTCATGTAATGAAATGTTAATATTTCATATCAATATAATTAAACTTTGTTTTTGTTTTAGGAGTTACAAGAAATATTGACTGCTGGCTGCTCCCATAGCTTACAAGAAAACAATAAGTCGTCTCAGAAGAGTACCCAACCCCAAGTCAACAACCCCATAGAACTGTTAAAAAATTATTGAGAATAAATACACGCACATTTCTTTTGTATTATGATTCCTTATTTCTTAATCTGGATGGGGAAATAGAAAACCTTTGCCTAAGTTATCCTACGACCAAAGAGCACACATGATCTTCAGTTTGAATAGCTAGACTGGCTGGCCTAACTGATAGTAAGTGTGCCAAGCCACTGCTGTAGACCAAGCGAACCCATGGGTTGAGAGCTCGATCCCCACCCAGTGCAAATATTTGTGTGACGAATACACATGTTTGTACTATGGCTGGGCGAGAATGTAAGTGAGAAAATAAGTATGTATTATTATATCAGCTATCTGGCTGCCACAGTACAGGCTTTGCTTAGTTTGGGGCTAGGTGTTGTGTGTGAAATGTCCACCACCACCAATAATAGATTGATGTATAAATTGGACACTTATGCATTGTAAGGACATAAAGTACTTTGACTTTAGAAAACCTTGTTATTATTACATCTCAAGGTGTCAGTTATGTATTATTAGGACTCTTTGGAGACACCTGGGGCACACCACTTTTGAGTGAAGTACAGTACTAGGCAGTGATTTATTTACTCTTCCTGTTCAATAGTTGTATGGTTGCTACCATCATGCATTATCTCAGCTCAATCATCTGCTGCATGAATCTACACATAAAAATCAATATGTGTAGATTCATGGATCATTAATAAATCATTACATTGGTGTGCTACACTAAAATTCTCATTTAGGATCCAAAAAATTAATTTAAACACAATATTTATTGTTGATGCAACAGATACATTTAATTTTCAATACTTTTTACATCACACTCTTGTAAATAACTATAGGTTCTTCGACAATCACTCTTCAAGCTTCGTTTTAATCAATCAGCGACATCACTTCAGGAATGTGTTTTGTAAGTTGAAATGGTCTCAGAGAAGCTTGATATATCAGCCACTGCAACCATGATGCATAACAATAGATATATCTGAAACAAAGCACTTTTATTTTAACATGTAACTTATTGATGCCATTTATTATATTTGTATATATATATTGGTAGGACTTCGCTAAGTCTCCCTGAGGAAATCAACACCATTGCCTGTTTTTCTACAGCCATGCAGTAATGTGCAAACAGAATCAGAATCCTTTATACTTATATAAGTTCACTGTGTATCACTTTGAAAGATAAAGTGTCCATAGAAATCACAGGGCCTAGAGATAATCATCTAATCAAAAGCTGTGGGTCATGGGTTTGATCCCACCCAGTGTAAATGTTTGTGTGATGAATAAAAATATTTGTACTGATCCTGGGTGTTTTCTATGTATAATAAGTATGTATTTAAAATATATAAGTATTATATCAGCTATCTGGCTTCCATAGTACAAGCTTTGCTTAGTTTGGGGTCAGATGGTGTTGTATGTGAAATGTCCACCAACATTTAATTTCTCTATGTGCGCAGCGTAGCTAATGATTTCGACTCTAATAGGACTCTATAGGTTTCAATAGGTTTGTGACACTGTGCTGTTATAGGCATGTGTGTTGCTTACCAAGTGGTACATGTCGTGCTGCTCTTCCTACCACTTCTATAAAACACACCAGTCCGCCTGAGCCGCCGTCTCGATAAACATTATATCTATACTAAAATTATAAACATGGGCAGCCCAATTTAAGCGCGTCTCCTGCAGGGACTCTGCGCCTTCACATGACATGACAGACTTTACATCAGCTCTTAGAAAAATACTCTAAAGTGGTGGAAGCGGGATTCGAATCCAGAACCTCACGAAATGTGAACACAAGCTTATAATTATTAGCAACGATAGACACTAATCAAATTTGCCTATTATCATTACATACATCTTAAAATAGAGTACCTATTCAAATACTTTTTATTGTCATCGCCGAAGTCCTTTTGTAGGGAATCACTAGTGATCTAACTGCATGACTAAAAACTAACTAACAAATAATATATTCGATATTCATATTATGTTTTCATTGTTTTACATAAATTAAATTGTAAGTGTTTAACTCAGATAGAGGTTATTTAAAAATTTAAAATGTAAACAATATTTTACATATTTACAATGTCAATTATCAATGCTGCCAGCCAATATATCTAAAAAATGCTAGGGTTGCGTGGATATTTTTAATATTACAATTAACTTTTCAATTAACTTAATAGGTAACTTGTAACAATTTCTTGTGTAGAAGACTTCATTTAAAACAAAAGGTATCATTAAATTTGAGAAATAACGATGATTTCCTATCAATTATGGATATTTGAGGTTTACATAAAGTATTACAATTTAACTTAGGCAGAAATTTAAATATAAGGTGGGAACACTTCGATTATTTGTCAAATATCGCGTTCCGTTTTTTGTTTTTTCCTATCTTCGGTTAATCGTAACGCTGGTAATGCTCTTCTGATAATTACCTAAATAAATGAATAATAAATGTAAATAAAACAAAGTTATAGCAATTTAAGTAATTTGAAATACCTTTTGACGTTTTAACTGTTGATGAAACTTATAAAATATTTTCGCATTGACTAGTCTCACGAAACCGATTACGTGGTGTTGAAACGTAATTAG
The DNA here is from genome assembly GCA_017562165.1 of Ectropis grisescens. Taxonomy (NCBI): domain Eukaryota; kingdom Metazoa; phylum Arthropoda; class Insecta; order Lepidoptera; family Geometridae; genus Ectropis; species Ectropis grisescens. The sequence continues at coordinate 11,446,991 of CM029795.1, read as the reverse complement.
GTGAACGCATTTCTTCACTTATTTTTAATCTGTCAATGCACGAGCAATTTTTGAAAGAAGATATCGATAGGCGATCGCTCTGAAATGAAAGCATGACAGGACAAATGCTATGAAGACAGCTCATGCTTTCCGTCTGCTTTAGAGTTAGGCGGTAGACCCCCCGGCACCCGCACGGTGAATCCATGGAATGCTAAGAAGATCGTCTCTCTAGGTAACATATAACGTTATCAAAAGTAATAAACATATTTTTCCTATTAAATTATTGTTGTATTTCTACGAATATCTCATTAAATTTGTACGTTGCCTACTATTAAATAGTCATTACGATAAATTTTATTTAACTTTTAAATGATGTTATGTCGGTATATGCGTTTACCTATGCGATAGTTTGTGCTTGTACTTATGAATGGAAACGTAGGTTTGTTATCTACTCGTTATGGGGCTATTGAAACTAGGTACTGCAAGTTTTCTATATTAAGATACGCTGCTTTTTATCCTAAAAAATAAGGAGATCGTGGACTACGTGAGTGAAACCTCGAGGTGCGATTTGTATCGTTTTATTTTGCAGTAAAAGCTCCAATAAGCGCTTTGGGCACTTTTGGGATGAGAAAAAACAAAATCCATTCAAGTAACAAACATACATTATTACAAATATTCGCGCTAACATTTGTATGATATTAGTAGCATCGATATAAACCACTAGATGTGCCCTAAGTACCTACCCTGAAATTAGTAATAAACTGCGTCTTTCTTAGTAGTGTAAGTGGTTTACACATCACAAATCTACTTGACCCCTTGATTCGCTAGCGGCGAGGTATGTTATGCTTCTTCTTATTTTGGTTGTTGTCACCAAACACTGATAGGTAAAAATGTCCGGCGTTCACCGCTTCCTACAAACGACTAGAACGGAAATAATGAACTCACTCCTCCCAACGATAACAAGATTCCGTGCGCCCTGATGTTTGGGAGGGCACATCTTAGGATTGAGATCGTTGATTAGTAGTATGTCAATATTGCAGCACCGCGTGTTTTAAGTAAGTAGGTATATATTGTGTGTGTACGTAATAATTGTCATAGTTTTCACTTGACATATCCGCACTGTCACTGTTTTTGAAGTGAAACCTTTTTTTCGGGCACACACAGATTTTCCTTGGGCTGTGAATTGAGGTCAAGCGTCGCGCTCGTAAATGAAAGATATCTTCGGGAGAACTCGGGACCATGTTAACGCATTTCTACATGGCCATGATGTCTAATCTAGATTGCCCATGTTAGACTTATTTGGACGACAATGCTTTGAACACTTATTCCGGATTAGCTGCGCCCTTCGGTTTCACCCGCGTAGTTTTCAAAGTGAGTTATCAAATTCTGAATAATAAGTTTTCACTTCTATCGGCAGTTCCTATGGCTGCCAGTTTTTTATACTTGTGACGAGACAAGCAGGGCATGTGACTAATAGTAAGCAACAAACCTGTCACATAACAGCACAGTGACACGCAGCTATTGGAACATGATGAGCCCAAATGATTACCCACCACTGCACTGCGCGCGTCACCCAAAGATGTAAGTAGTTTTATCTATATGTCCTTTTATTTCATTAAGAACATTTCCCTTCAAACCGGAATACAGTAATGTTGCCACATTACTTCTTAGTGGCACAATAACAGGCTTATTTTTATAAAGATTACTTTTCGCGAGAAAAATGTCTGCAACTAGCGTTGCCAGGCGTCCGGATAAAGCTGGACATAGTCCGGATAAAGACGGACACCGTACGGATAAAAGCCGGACATAGTCCGGATAAGGCCGGACCTGTCCGGCTTTTTGATTGCGTGTCCGGCTAAACTAATCGGTGTCAAGTCACAGAACATTAACGAGTAATAAAGAAATCGCAGTAAGGGACCTTAGACTTGGCACAACTTTGTCTAGGTTTCATTACTTTTTATAGATTTTTTTTCACTTTAATAGGTGTACACTTGACCGCCTGATGTTAAGCGACGATGCGGTCTACGATGGAGCGTGTTTACCTAGAAGAAACCGATTCACTCTCGATTTGAAGACACCAAGATTATAACTATCGGGAAAAACCCACTCGGGCAACTCATTCCTTAGCCTAGACGTTCTTATCACCAACGAATCAAACCTCTTCCTCCGTGTCTTTGGAATCCACCATGAAACGGTGCTGCTACTTCCAGTTACGAGAAGTACGATAGAAAAACTTTTTATAGTTCTTCCAGATTGTTGTAACTGTGATCCATTTCTTTTATTTAATTATCTATAACTGTAATGAATTTCAACAACATCTGTTCAGCCGTTGAGCCGTGAACTTTTTGCTTCTAGGTTAATAACTACCGTCAAACAATAAGTAGGTAATGTGAAAACATTATTGTGTTCCGGTTTAAAGGGCAACGTTTCCAGAGAAATTACAGGGCTTGAAGATATAACATCTTAGATCTGTGAGTGATGAGCGCAGTACAGTGCTAGATAATGATTTGGACTCTTCATGTTCCAATAGCTGCGTGTCACTGTGCTGTTATGTGGCAGGCATGTTGCTTACCATCAGGCACATGACAAGCTCGTCTCGTCACTTCTTATTTAAAAAAAAACAAGAAAGAAACAAGCAGCTCTATCGAGACTTGGCTAGTTTTTAAGCTATTGCATAGCTTTTATCGCGGGCCTGGGGACCGAATTTTAGTGATCGTGCATCTCTTTCTTATGTTCACAAGAAAGAGGGATGGAAGATCGTAACGCCGTCCTCCCCACTCGGTCATTCGACTTTGAATCTTATTTGTATTAGCTTTACAGATTAAATGCTCTTAGCAGTGTTGCCAACTTGACGGATTTCTCGTGATATTTTTTTATGGTAAAAAAATGTCAGTCTTCAAAATGAAAGCAATTCCGAAAAATTGTTAACATCCCTATTGCTTATGTTGATAAAAATGCATGCAACATGCAATAGCTTTACCGCGCCGGTCCTCGAGTGTCACACTTCTTTTTTACAGAATGTTTTTGGTGGGATACGTTATTATACACTATTCGGGAACAAGCGAACACAGAGCATAGGCGAGTAGGTATATGTCGAAATTGGTGTGGTCATTCGAAAACGGTCACATCGATTTGAATAATATATATTACAGATATACGGGACCTCACACCGCACAAACTGAGCTACCAAAAATAACCATCAAAAATCATTTACTTTACAAACATTTACATGGCAGAGCTATATAAAGCAAAAGAACGAAAGTGGCCGACATAGCTCAAAGAGTAAGCAAGCTGAAGTGGCAATGGGCAGGCCACATCGCTCGCAGAACTGACAACCGATGGGGAAGAAAGGTTCTCGAGTGGCGACCACGAACCGGAAGACGCAGTGTTGGACGGCCTCCCACTAGATGGACAGATGACCTCACAAAGGTCGCTGGAAACCGCTGGTTTCAGGTTGCGCATTACCGTTCGTTGTGGAAATCTAGGGGGAGGTATATGTTCAGCAGTGGACGTCTTGCGACTGATGATGATGGCAGAGCTATCGCGTCACATACATAAAAAATGGTCAAGTGTGAGTCGGACTCGCTCATGAAGGCTTCCGTAGCAGCAAATAACATACCTAATATAAAATTTCTTGTAGTTCGTTGTTACTTTAGTCAGTGTTTTAACAATAGTCAATTTATGACGTATTAAAATAAAACTACTTAATACTTATTCAATCCAATTTTAGTTGAAAGTTTACATGGTAGTGTACATCATCCATTTTTTTTTAGTTTTGTAATTATCTTATTTGAGAAGTTACAGGGAGGGGGGAGACACATTTTACCACTTTGGAAGAGTCTCTCGCGTAAACTATTCAGCTTAGAAAAAAATATGTTAGATACCTCACTATCATTTTTGAAGACCTATCCATAGATAACCCACACGTATGGTTTTTATGGAAAAACATTTTTGAGTTTCAGCATAGAATAGATAATATAGATAAATGGTTTCAGTATGGGACACCCCCAAAAATTATTCTTTTTTTCTATTTTTAGTACTTATGAAAATCTTAATGCGGTTCACAGAATACATCTACTTACCAAGTTTCAATGGTATATTTATAGTTCTTATAGTTTCGGAGAAAAGGGGCTGTGACATACGGACGGACAGACAGACATGACAAATCTATAAGAGTCCCGTATTTTGCCATTTGGCTACGGAACCCTAAAAAAGTGCAACCGAATTGAAAACCTCCTTTCTTGAAGTCGATTAAAAATGTCTTTAAAATCTCTCCGGTCTGTGGTGATTTGTTAGTTTAGAAATCTGAGTAACTCTGCGTTAGGAGCAGTTCATTGCACTCGGCTCGTTAGAACCGCAGCGGCGAGGAATTGCGACGCAAGGCACGTCGTAGGCGCATTTCTGTCGAAAGAATGTTTAGGGTCAGGCGGAACGTGTTCATACGAAAAACAGCCTTTCGCGTATGTCTTGAAAATGAGGCGGATTTTAGATGCAAATTAGCTTGTCAAATGTAGTACTAAATTTTGCCAAATGTGGCACCACTGTTTGTTTTTGTGACATTTCTCTAACAAAATAAAACATTGGCGCCACCTACGATGAAATTGGGAAATGTCTTTGACAGGACTTTTTAACCCCCGACCAAAAAAAAGGGGTGTTATAAGTTTGACGTCGATGTCTGTCTGTCTGTCTGTCTGTCTGTCTGTCTGTCTGTCTGTGTGTGTGTCTGTCTGTGGCACCGTAGAGCTCAAACGGATGGGCCGATTTCGATGCGTTTTTTTTTATTTGAAAGTTAATATCCGTGCGGGTGTTCTTAGCTATGTTTGGTTAATATCGATTCAAAATGGCCGCCTCCACAAAATGGCGGACAAAATATTTCTTCACAACCTACCTCAATATGGGTATCAAATGAAAGGGCTTGACTAGCAAATTACTATACGCTATAACAAATTTCAAATTCAAGATGGCTGCCACCACAAAATGCCGAATAATTTTTTTTTTTCACTACTACCGCAATATGGGTATCAAACGAAAGGGCTTGACTAGTAGAATACTTATCACTATGACAAATTTCAAATCCAAGATGGCCGCTACCACAAAATGGCGAATTACATTTCTTTTTTCACAACTTCCTTAATATGGGTATCAAATGAAAGGGCTTGACTAGTAGAATGTTGTACAGATAACAAATCTAAGGTAGTCGGGGGTTAATCAAAATTTTTAATTTTGTTCTTGTTGCATCTTGAAAATGCCCCATTGACGCAAAATCGCTAGGTAATCGTGTTTTTATTGGATACATGTTCCCAGAGAAATTACATTGGCTTAGAGATATAATATCTTAGATCTCTGGGTGACGAGCGCAGTGCAGTGCGAGGTAATTATTTGGACTCTTCATGTTCCAATAGCTGCGTGTCACTGTGCTGTTATGTGGCTGGCATTTTGCTTACCATCAGGCACATGTCCAGCTCGTCTCGTAACTCTAAATTATAAAAAAAAAATTTGAAGACTCTACAGCAGAGAGATTTGCATTATCTAATACGACCTTGCCCTATTTAACCCCCCGACCAAAAAAGTTAAGTATGATGTCGATGTCTGTCTGGGTGTGTGTCTGTCCGTGGCACCGTAGAGCTCAAACGGATGGACCGATTTCGATACAATTTTTGAAGTGAAAACTTATTTTGACGCAGAACAGACATACTTTTCGTGAGCCGTAAATTTAAGAATGTACCTAAGTGAGTGAATGAACTGTGAATTAAGTGAATGAAAGGATTTGAAACAAAAAACTTAAATTTGCTTTCATGTCTCCAGACGATGGCCACGTAGTAAATAAAAAAATAATAAATATTGGTGGACAATTCATACACAACACTATCTGACCCCAAACTAAGCAAAGCTTGTGTGATGGCAGCCAGATAGCTGATATAATACTTATATAGTTTTAAATACATACTTATTATACATAGAAACACCCAGACACAGTGCAAACATTTGAATTCATCACACAAATATTTGCACTGGGTGGGGATCGAACCCACGACCCTCGGCTTCGCAGGCAGAGCTACTACCAACTAAGCCACTAGAGCAGTCAGTAGTGATAGCTTTTATGAAATTTTGTAGTGACAGAATTAAATATTAAAAAAATTGACGTCGATTTCTATTTTGTTTTAAATAATTCTATCGAACTACGTGTAGCTCCAGAAAGCCTACTCACAATAATGAGTACCTACACTTTGTCAGGTTAGTGCGCTTTTTCTGTTTCACCTGGTAGGTACATTTTTTTATGGTATAGAGTGATGAGTACATGTGCCTGATGGTAAGCAACATGCCTACCTCACCTCACCTACCTTACCTCATAACAGCTAATAGAAGCTATTGGAACACGAAGAGTCCAAATCATTACCTAACTCTGCACTGCGGTCGTCACCCAAAAATATCTACAAGATGAAGATATCTCTATGCACTGTAATTTCACTAGAAACATTTCACTTCAAACCGGAACGCAGTAATATCTACCTGGCGGGAGAATAACTGGCAAAGGTGTGGTACATCCCCAGGCGGACTCTGCAACTAGTCCACAGAGTCCTAGCACTAAAACATATTTGATACCAGATTTTTTTAAGCTATTACATAGCTTTTATCGCGGGTCTGGGGGGCGAATTTTAGTGAACGTGCATCTCTTTCTTATGTTCACAAGAAAAAGGGATGGAAGACCGTAACGCCGTCCTCCCCACTCTGTCATTCGACTTTGAATCTTATTTGTATTAGCTTTACAGACTAAATGCTCTTAGCAGTGTTGCCAACATAACGGATTTCCCGTGATATTTTTTATGGTAAACGAATATGTCACTCTTCAAAATAAAAGCAATTCCGAAAAATTGTTAACATCCCTATTGCTTATGTTGATAAAAATGCATGCAACATGCAATAGCTTTACCGCGCCAGTCCTCGAGTGACACACTTCTTTTTTTAATATAGCTACTTCTTTTACCGCGTTAGGGAAAATTGATGAGAGTATATTTTTACGATGCGCGCGCACACCGTCACGAAAATCCGACACCTTGAAGTTAGATCGTCTACATTTTAGTAAACATTGAAATTGCATCAGGCAGTTAGGGTAGGGCGTAGTAGGTCGACCGCCCAGGGCGCCGGATGTAAAAGGGCGCCGCACCGCAAGCTCAGGCGCCCCTTTGTGTCTATCTGTAACCAGGCCTCACTCGTTGATAGGTCAAGTAAAGAAGAACAAAATCTCGCCCAGGGCGCTGATACTGCTAAAACTGGCACTGACGTCAGGTTAATACATCTTGCTTTGAAGTTATCACCTGTTTTATGGTTGAAGTTACAAGATTTCTTAGAAATAACTTCTTGCGATACACGCATACACTTTTTAAAGTACAGGTACATTTTAATATATATATTTATATTCATCACTCTAATATATATACCTATGTCGCAGCAGGATCGTATAATCCGCTGTATTACATTACGGCTAGCCGTTTTAAAAACAGGGCCATTTTGTAATGCGGCGGTTCAACGATTATATATTCATCACGCTATAATAGGTTTGTGCTATATGACGGGAGTTAACCTACTTAGAAGAAACAGGTTCACGGCTCAACGGCTGAACAGATGGTGTTGAAATTCATTATTATTGCTGGCTCTATCATTTCAAGCGACAAGAAAAGAGAGAGCAGTATCTAAGCTGAAACAGTTTTAGATAGGCGGCAGACCCTCAGGTGCCCAGCCATGAAAGCATGAGAGCTGCTTCTGTCATCATTATATCTATCTCTAAACATATACTTTGTATAACAAGAACAAAATTAAAAATGTTGATTAACCCCTGACTACCTTGGATTTGTTACACTCCGCGAGGTATAAGCTGAGCTTTGCATTAGTGTGAGTGATCACCAATCAGGCAGGAGCGCGGCGACAGAATGGCGCCGCGCCTAAGGCCGGTTGTCACACCTACACTATCCATGTACACTCACACAAATGCAAAGCTCAGCTTATGCCTCGCGGAGCGTATCTGACATCAATTGATAGCCATATTGAGGTAGTTGTGAAAAAAGAAATGTAATTCGCCATTTTGTGGTAGCAGCCATCTTGGATTTGAAATTTGTCAAAGTGCAAAGTATTCTACTAGTCAAGCCCTTTCGTTTGATACCCATATTGCGGTAGTAGTGAAAAAAATTATATAGTTCGCCATTTTGTGGTGGCGGCCATCTTGAATTTGAAATTGGTTATAGTGTATAGTATTCTACTAATCAAACCCTTTCATTTGATACCCATATTGAGGTAGGTTGTGAAGAAATATTTTGTCCGCCATTTTGTGGAGGCGGCCATCTTGAATCGATATTAACCAAACATAGCTAAGAACATCCCCACGGATATAAACTTTCAAATAAAAAAAGACCGCACGAAATCGGCCCAGCCGTTTGAGCTCTACGGTGCCACAGACAGACAGACAGACAGACAGACAGACATCGACGTTAAACTTATAACACCCCTTTTTTTGGTCGGGGGTGTTAAAAATATGTCAGATTATAACGTAACGTCAGACCACAAACTAATCTAACCTATCGTGAGATTCTCATGCGTTAGATTATAATCTGACAGTGTTGACAATTTTATGGTGACATAATATATATACACGCATACATAAACAGCCCACTAAATGTTCCCACTGCTGGGACTCGGGGCCTTCTCTCGCAAGGAGAGAGTCAAGGCCATCCACCACGCTGGCCCAGTGCGGGTTGGTGGATGACACATAACTTCGAAAGATTCTAGGCACATGTCGGTTTCCTCATGATGTTTTCCTTCGCAGTCTCTGGGTCCGCAGTCGCCGTTCTCCCGAGTAGACCAACCGTAACTTCACACGTAACTATGTAACATCATACATTTACCTAATAATTACTCGTAATTTCCATTAATCTGGTGTTAAAAGTAAAATGGGCTTTTGTTCTGAGACTAGATGGATTACCGAAATAAGAAAGATAGCTTGTGGCGGTTGGAAAAGTGAAGCCGAGGTCCGGGCTGAGGTATTATTGGAGAGGTATATGCCCAGCAGTGGAAGAACACAGGCTGATGATAATGATTTTCAGTTTGTAAGATTCAAATTACAAATATTTATTAGAGTCTAGTAAGTTTTGTTAGCGTCAAAAAGTGAAAGGATCGAAGGTCAGGTTGCATTATAATTTGTGACGCAACGCAGTAACATATTTAGTGAAGTGCATAGTTGAATATACCTGACCTTTTTTGACCTATCACGGTTGTTCACTTCGCATAGACTATAAACTAATATTGATTAATAATTTGTATTTAATCTGTGATTAATCTACATCATTAGCCGCTTGATACACCGGTGTGTAATATAGTACCCAAAAACTTGGTTGATGACGACAACAAACTTAAAGTTGCGTCTTGGGTTTTTGGCGGGAAAACATTTTTTTTCGTGTTTTTATTTGAGAAGGTGTACCGATAAATTTGTGTTTATGGTGTCTACTTGAACCGGTCTTTATTTTGATACAACTCACATTAAAATTAGAGGTCATTCACATAGAAAAATCGTAAAAAAAAAAACAAAAAAAAAATTGGCGGGAAAATGGTCCCGAAGTATTTAAAATAATAAAAAATATATAATTTGTGCAATCCCATGCAGTTTTTTTTTGTGTTTCGAGTTTGTTATATTGTATACAACACATTTAACCCATAAAACCACTGTCTCCCTTATAAATTATTAAAGTTATAGTTGTTAGACTACTTGAGAAATCGCGAAAATTTTTACTCAAGTGTCAAAAATGTTAGTTTACAGTTTAAGTTCATTAATTATAAATAAATGATACCGCTAGAAGCGTCTTGAAACGCTCTTGAGAGTACCTAAATGGGCTCAAACGGGTACAAGTAAGGCGCCACTTCTGCCGAAGCATAAACACCGCACTTATGTAACCTGACACCCGTTTTCCCGCCAAATTTCTAAAAGCGAAGAGCAGGCGGTGTGTCAATAATCCATATCCATACTAATATTATAAATGCGAAAGTAACTCTGTCTGTCTGTCTGTCTGTCTGTCTGTCTGTCTGTCTGTCTGTCCGTCTTTACCGCCTAAACCAACCAACAGATTTTGATGAAATTTGATACATAGATAGAATAAGAAAAAGATAGATAGATCCCGAGAAAGGACATAGGCTACTTTTTGTTCCGAAAAAAGGGTTGAAAGGGTTAAAATAAGGAATGAAAGTTTATATGGAAAACTTCGTCATTGTTGAAGAACTATGAAACTTTACGTCTAGATATTTGACACAAAACCATAAAATGTATGTTTTAGCAGTTTTGTAGTTTTGAACTGTACCTACGGGGGTGGAATTGGGGGTGAAAGTCTGGAAGTTCAATGTTATTGAAGATAAAACCATGAAACTTTGTATCTAGACACTTGAAATGGAGTCGATAAACGTTTGTTCCAGCAATTTTATAATTCCTAACTATACGGGGATACTTATATTAGGGGATTTTGATTAACGTCGCGGAACAAAACAAAACACATTTACACAATTTCACAAAATTATTTACACTTAATTAGGAACATCGCAGGACCACAGAATAGATGCAGGACGCGCCGCCGGCGGCGCGCGCGCCACGCCCCGTCGCGCCGCGCGCGGCGCCGGCGGCGCGTCCTGCATCTATTCTGTGGTCCTGCGATGTTCCTAATTAAGTGTAAATAATTTTGTGAAATTGTGTAAATGTGTTTTGTTTTGTTTTCTAATCACATTATCACAATTCGATTTAGTTAGGTAGTTGCAGGGTTTTGTGATTATTAAAATAACTTGAAATCAGTATCTTTAAGTTTTTGGGTTAGATAATTAAAAAGGTACTTACTTATTTTCTTTAGTTGTGTCATTGTATTGCTTTTTTTGTTCGTCATTATTTTTTGATCGTACATCTGTATGCTGTAATTTGGTGCTTTTGGTTTGTCGTAGTTAATTTTAAAATTAGTTTGTGTGTGTATTTTCGTGGTTTCGCGGTTTCGCAGCTCGTTTAGCACTCTAGTGCTAGTGCTAAACGAGCTGCGAAACCGCGCGCGCACTCTCCTTGAAAAAGATCGCCGGACGCGATCGAAACTTGAGTCGGACTGGACTGACTACATTATACGTGAGTTAACCGTGTATTTATGTAAAAAGGTACTGCCTTAATTACTTTAATAAATATGTGGCGCGGACGAAGTCGCGGGTAAAAGCTAGTTTAATTATAATTAATTTTCCAAATTCGTTGATACCTACCCTTTTTCAAAAAACTGCGCGGATGGATGAACGCATGCATAACACGCATGTAATGAAAATGTTATATCTATTTTTTTACAGTACAGAGTATGAAGACTAGCAGGACATGACGCTGATCGTAAGCAACATCCCTGACCATACAGATCAGTGACACAGAGATATTGGAACATGAAGAGTCCAAATGATGACCTACCACTGCACTAAGTACACTCGTTACCCTGAGATATAAGATGTTTTGTTTCTATGCCTCGTAATTTCACTGGGGAAAAACGTTACACGATAAAAAAAAAATTACACGATGCTCCGTTACTTGTGAATTAAATGAATTAAATGAATTTATGGTTATTTTATGTTTGGTAGAAAATACTTCAGAGGTTACCCATATTAAAACATACTAAAAAATTTGCTAGTCAAACCCTATTTCCGAACCGCGTAAATTGTTTTTTTTTATTTATTCTTGGCCATAGACACTATTTATAATAATTTATTCTTGGCCATTTCGCCACATGTTATTATCGTGTTAGGGTACTGTGCTTACTAGGTAACTATATATTATTTTTCAATTTCGAAATAATTTGTATTTTTAATTATTAGAATTATTTAAGTAGTGGTCTTTAAAATATAAGTATTTCTTATTTTAGTTTTCACTTCTGCCGTGTGGTCTTAAGCGTACACATTTTTTTAATTGAGAGCCTCGTCCTTTTTTTGAATTCTGTTATAAATGATGTTTGCGAGGTCACCTAGTGTGTAACAAATACTATTAGAAAAAAAAACATCGCTTGTTACAATTAATGAGTGTACCCCACGTAGTCATCGCCTTGCCTTCGCAGTTCAAAGTCTCCATTAGTTCTGGAGAACTTTCCATTCTTGTCCAAGGCCAAGGCCGTACATTCTTAGATCATTAGACAGTCTAACGTCTAGGCTGTGCACAGGGTCGCACACAAATGATACGCACCGTAAGAGCACAACCTTTAGCATAAGCAGCCCACTAAATATTTCCACTGCTGGGACTCGGGGCCTTAATCCATAATCCACCACGCTACTCCAGGATGAGGTTTCTAACATATTTTTTTGATGACCTATCCATAGATATGTATCCACACGTATGGTATTGGTCAAAAAAAAATTGTTGACTTTCAGTTCTAAGTATGGGACACCCCAATTTTTTTTTGTTTTTTTCTATTTTTTGTATCAAAATCTTAATGCGGTTCAGAGATTACATCTACTTATCAAGTTTCAATAGTATAAGCTCTTATAGTTTCGGAGAAAAGTGGCTGTGACATACGGACGAACAGACAGACATGACGAATCTATAAGGGTCCCGTATTTTGGCTACGGAACCCTAAAAATAAACAAATTTACACGCCGTCGAGATCACTACTGCGCGGCAGGGTGCCCAGAATACTGGCAGCGTTGCCTCTTTGAATAGCGAAACTCAGCTTTTGGGCAAAGTAGGCGCCAGCTCTGGGATCCCCTGAAGCGAGGACCAAACGTTTCGAAAGATCGGGACCATGGTCATGCTTAGAAGACTTATTTAGACGAAAATGCTGTGAAGATTTATTCCAGACTAGCAGTGCCCTCTGGTTTCATCCGTGTAATTTACACAGTGAGCTATTAAATTTTGAGTTATAAGTTTTCACTTTTGTCGGCGCTTCGCTATGAATAACATTTTTTGGGAAGTTTCCCTTAAGATGTTTTTCTCCTAAATGAAGGATTAAAATAGTTCAAAACAATATTATATTTGATACCCTTCCTGCATAACCCTATTCAAACGTACTGTTCCGTTAAGGCCGGTGCAATTCTACGCTTCACGGTATCTTAGACGCGAAACTTAATTAATTTAAAATAGTGAAAATTCATTTTCTAAGCAAAATAACAAGCCATATTTATTTTCATCAAGTTTCCTATGTAGGAATAGTCAGAGTCAAGAAGAACACGGTTGAGATGTTCTAACAACAAAAGTGGAGTCAAACCTTTTCGTTGGAATCCTTAAAACATCAACCATAAAACGATGTCGCATTTCGAGCAACAAGCAGTCCGAAAATAATTAATTAATAGTTCGCGAAGGCGAACCATTAATTATTATTTAAAATTTAAAATTAAAAAATTTAAATTTAAAATTAAAATTATTTAAAAAATAATTATTTATTAGAGATCCCAGGTCTTAAAATTGAGTTTAGAAAATGATTGGTCCCTTAGATCGGCCAGTCTTCTTGTAAAAGGTTTTGAAATAATAGTTGTCTGGTGTATACATAGATTAAGCACCCTTGATCGCGCACGAAACAAATCTACTTTAATTCATAAGTCACCAGCGGGGGCGCAGGGCGAGGTAACAAATCGCGCTGTGATAAGCCGAATATCCGTGTCACGTGACACTTTCCACCAATGATTGGACAAAACGAGATAGAGTTATGCAAACTTCTAAGGACAAATCAGGATGTAAAGAAAGACATCAACGGGTTCAACGGTAGGTTAGATGTGCAATTATGCTTATAAAATGCTACGGAGGGGGAATCGTACGATCAGTCAAATGGGTGATTGTCTTTGGGTGGACATAATATAAAAATAGGGTTCATGAGGGTAATTTCGAAAACCGTCATACCAATTCCGATAAAATTTATATGGAAACTATGATCTACCAAACAAAAAAAAACTATCAAAATCGGTTCACAAGTGGCAGCGCAGTCGCGTACCTAACATACCTAAAAAAATTGGCAGTCATAGGAACTGCCGATAGAAGTAAAAGCTCATAACTCAGAATTTGATAGCTTATTTTGGAACTACGCGGGTGAAACCAGAGGGCGTGACCATAAGCATGGCCATCTAGAAATTCTGACGTATTTCTAGATGACCAATGGGAAATGCTGACTCATTCCTAGATGGCGAATGGCCATGGTCCCGAGTTTGCCCGCGAAGATTTCGTATCATTCCCGAGCGTGAAGCTAGAATTCAATTCACAGCCCACGAAAAATCTGTCTGTGGGTCCAAAAGAAGTTTTCGCTTAAAAAAACATACAATCGAATTGAGAACCTCCTCTTTTTTTGAAGTTGGTTAAAAAACAAAAATAAAACCACGTCGTTTTTTCGTCGTGCGTTAAAAAATCAGGTTAATTTAATTGTTCACACTGTCTTATAATTGCCCACACAATGGAGAATGTTCACTAATTTTTAATGTTAGCTTTCTGTATTATTCGTTCAAAATAATAAATACTCGTGTCATAATTATTTCAATACGCCGATTTGTTTGTAAGATATAGAATGTTAAAGTGAGCGGTGCGCGTGACGTCATACCACAACACTCGCTCAGTTCGTTCACAACTGGAAGCGATGAAAGATGAAACAAAAGTAAACATAGCACAAGTAAACTAATGCTCGCTACTACAGCTGCCGACTTGCGTCTAAGCGGAGTGGACCGTTGTGTAATGACGTCACACGCGGTTGACGCGGTAGATGTTTTTGCGTATTTTGTCATTGAGTATCACAGATTACATACTTCTTGAATATAAAACCTTTGCTAATCTCTGAGTTGGTACGACCAATTTCCGACAGGTGGCGTAGCAGGTAGCTGAAGAGGTGTTTTGTTTGAAAGCTCCAAATATTCTCAGGAATGACTAAACCGATTTCTAAAATTTTTTCACCGTCGGATATGTGCGGGATCTCGATGAGTGCCATATATGTTCCACGGGCGAAGCCGGGCGGACATCTAGTTGTATTATAAAGAAGCTTTACTGTAACAAAGTTTCAAGCGATTTTACATACCTACCTATTAGCATTCCCCATTGCTAGAGTTTACATGACATAAGTATTTGTGGTGTGCCTGTGTGCCTACTTCACAGACAAATCTGGGTAATATAATTTGCAATATGTCGTAACCGTGTCGTGACCGGGCGAGTTGGGAAACCGGTGGCGCCGGTTCCAAGCTGTGTTTGATCGAGAACTTTATTTTGACATTAATAACTTTCGTTATCGTTAGGTACCACTTACATAATATTTTCGAAGTTATACTCCTTTTGCCGCTTTAGGGAAAAATGATGTGTGGCGGTGTGTGGTCACCGCATCAGCAGTTTTGCTTTGTACCGAGCGAGCATCCATACGCCGCACCAGTCGTTCCCTCGCCACTATCGGCACACTTGTCACTATTGTATATATACAGTCAGCAATAAAAGTAGTCTACATACGCATTTTGATGTTTTATTCATTCGAGTACAGGCGAGGGACACTCAGGACTCGGGAGTCAGTTTTACCAGCAGACACCAGGTTAGACTACACCCATAACATTGACCTAGCGGGCAAATATGAGTATATTTTTCGATCACGAAAAACAGACATCCTGAAGTTAGTAAGCCTATATAATGTTAAAATGGTTGAAGTTAGATATCTTAGCGCGAGGAATAAAGAAGTAGCTTTGGTGTTTACATAAGTAACCTACCTACACACTTTTTCTAATGGCCCAATTTTCTTACAAATGAAAAATGCCATCGGAAAAAGTTCGTGATCGAGTCACAGGTGGCGCAGCTTAAAGGAAAACATCGTGAGGAAACCTGGATGTTTGAAAATTCTTTCGAGATCATCCATCAGCTGCCAACACGCACTGGGCCAGCGTGGTGGAAGACCTTGACTCTCTCCTTGCGAGAAAAGACTAGTCCCTGCAATGTGATTGTCTATTGATTTATGAACTGCCGTACCTACATCCGGTAAACAAAAGGGTGAAGAAAGGGTTAACTTAAGAGCTATATTACCTTTATAAATTATAAACGTAGTGAGTATTGAAATAAAATATGTTTTATAAAAATAATGACTAAAATTTATTTTTATAGAACCTAGCTTTATATAAATCTCATGCGTATGACTAATTTAAGTACAAGAGCGGATATGATTCTGTATAAACCAAACTTAACATACTATAATTAAAATTATTTACAGGACTGTACGAAAAGAATTTTACACTTTCACGGTTTAATTCATATTGTAAACAACACAGAACGTCTACTCTATTTCTACGAAAAACGTAATTTCTAAATTTTCTACTTCGTTTCATCCGATCGAACTTTGTCTGGAGTTGAAATTGAAATGTGCCGAGCCTACTCAAATTAGAGTAGGATTAGAACATTTAAACCATAGGTTCCCCCCAGGTGGACCCCCAAGGGTCCAAAGGATACCACATCGGGGTCCACGTAGACTTGTAAAAAAACAGAGGTTCACAAGTTGTGAGTCCACGAAAAATTTTCTTTCAGTCAGTGAAAGAAAATTCATCAAGTACATCCATGTCATTAAATTATGACTATTTTTTAGTGTTGATTTACATTACAGAGTCAATTGTTTGTAATAATAAATGTTTATAATTTTGTATAAGTAACCACAACTATTATTTTTTTAAATCATCATCATCATCATCAGCCGCAAGACGTCCACTGCTGAACATAGGCCTCCCCCCTAGATTTCCACAACGATCGGTCCTGCGCAACCTGCAACCAGCGGTTTCTAGCGACCTTTGTGAGGTCATCTGTCCATCTAGTGGGAGGCCATCCAACACTGCATCTTCCGGTTCGTGGTCGCCACTCGAGAACCTTTCTTCCCCATCGGTTGTCAGTTCTGCGAGCGATGTGGCCTGCCCATTGCCACTTCAGCTTGCTTACTCTTTGAGCTATGTCGGCCACTTTCGTTCTTTTGCGAATATCCTCATTACGGATTCTGTCGCGCAAAGAGACTCCGAGCATAGCTCTCTCCATAGCTCGCTGTGTGACTTTGAGCTTCGTAATGAGGCCCACAGTTAAGGACCACGTCTCAGTTCCATAAGCCATCACTGGCAACACGCACTGGTAAAGACTTTCATCTTTTTTTAAATAGGACACAAGAATATGCCCTACTTTCTTTAACACCCTCAATGATTTAGGTTTATATTTTTTAGAAGTTTTGTGAATACAGTAGAAATACAGCAGCAGAGGGGGCCCACCGAAAATAGTTAAATGTTGAAAGTGGTCCACGAGAAAAAAAGTTTGGGAACCTCTAATTTAAACGGACGAATCGAAGTAGAACCGGAGTAGGAAAGTCGCGAGTTTATTTCGAAATTACGTTTTTCGTAGAAAAAGATTAGACGTCAACGACTTAAACGCCGAGATTATTAAATTATGATTTACATCGTGATTAAGTCTTGTATTATGGTTATAATAATACAAAAAGATTAAAAATAACACAGCTTTAGGAAAACAAACATGTTAGGTATGTTCTTTACATTCCGAGAGCTACTCATCAGACATCTCTGCATCCCATGCCGTAGTATAAAAGAAGCGCTATGTGCCTTGACTTATTAGGTATATACTGCCTAAACTGTATTTGCCTTTTGAAATCATTGGCGGTTAGAAAAGTTTTCCGCTCTGCCACAAATACCAACCCAATATTTGCAACCAGCTCTCGGAATAATAAGATGTGTTGTTGTAGTTTAAAAACATTGTTTCGCTTTTTTCAACAGGTACTGTTAATTGTTTTACCGTTCAGTTACTTCAGCGTGTGTACACAAACAATTAATTTAAACAAACAATAAAAACTTAACTAAAATGGCGTAACAATTAAAAGGAATGTGGTAATGTGCAGTTTCGCGCCAAATAAAAAAATATAACGTACAGATTATAGCCACCTATTTAAAAATATATCAAAAACGTCGAGTTATGCCGCCTTTTTAGAAACAGGCGTGAGTGTTCGTAAATGGTTGTAACTAAAGCGTACACTTTTTTTAGTCTACCTCCCATCCGTTCAAAGCGGGGTACACACGATAATGGGCTTCCTTTCAACAATATGTTGGAAATTACGATAATAAATTGCAAAACAATGTTTTGCAATTCATTTAAGAAAAATATACAGTTCCACTTTGCCGCAAATATTTTTTTTATTACACTAATTTTACGCGCGAAAAACCTTTTTTTAAATAGCGGCTATTTTTGGGAAAGCGAAATGACAAAAATACGGCCATATTAAAAAAAGTTTTATTTAATCGCGAGTAAAACTTAAGTTTTTTTTTATTTGCTCCAAAATTTAACTATAATTTTTTTTCACGAATACTAGGAGATCTGTGGCCAGACATTTAGAAAACCTTGCATGATTTCGAAGCGCGCCATTTTGCGAGTGCAATGTATAACTTACGGCTTAGCGAAATAGCTTTCGCCAGATACCGCTTGTAATACGTGTGAGTGAACGGTCCGGTGACCTTGCCCGATGTTACGATAAATGCATTTGCAATAAACAATACTAGTTCTTTATCGGTATATGAAATCTTTTATACGCCTGTTATCTGAACGTTAATTATGTTTTCTGGTAATTTGATAACACACGATTAATTTAGTAAATAGTCTTATTTATTTATGTTGGTATCCATTTTGTGTATTCTTTTTTTACAAAAAAAAAATGCACACAAAATGGAGCGCTGAAAAACGTTTTTTTTTTAATTACTAAATACAGTTTGCATAATAATACAAAGGTGATCTTTCAAGCTGACTTATAAAACCTTTACGAACAATACGTTTTATTCCTTAACTAAAATACAATATAAATTTTAATTGTATATAAAAACTAATAAGGCAGTTACAATCTAATTATTGCAGAATAATACCAACAATTTTTTTTAAATAATAAGTAAACATATTATGACCTTTTTGGATACATATTGTTTCCGAAATTTTAAACCTAAACATTTGACAAATTTTTTTTCATTTATATTTTAGAATGCACCATCAAAATATTCCTTTTTCACTTATCATTTATTGTTAAAACTAGAGACTTTATAATGTGGAACCATTGCACAATGCTTCTATAATTTTATTCCAAAATTCACTTAATACTTCATATATATTTTAAAAGGTTTTATTTTCAACTTTTCTAATAAATTTGATCCAACAGACAGTTCAACAGTCTGTTGGGTCATGTTTATTAATAACAATTTTGTACCCACTTTCTGTACATTGACTGATCTGCTATTTGGTACACATTATTAAGTTTTGTATTGTTAGATCTCAAAACAAACCAATTTTTTATCACTATATATAAAAATGTTGTGTTGGTTTGTGTACGCTTCAAAAACTCAAAAAATTCTGCACTGATCGAGCTAAAATTTAACAATGATATACTATAATCCGCGTCAAGGATTGTTTTTATCTAATTTTTGCATAACAATGAGCCACAGCGAAGCGTGGCAGGGTACAGCTAGTGTTTTATAATTATGCATAGTCTTCAATAAATAAAAGTTCCAGTTTTCCATCTGCGTCAGGCCCTGGAATGTAACTAGGAAAAACAGTGATAGGAACAATCAAATGATAATTGATTAATAATTTTAATTATATTTAATATTTATGTTTTTAAAAACTATAAGTATATTTTTTATTGGTGCATAAAAAATATAATGCATTCTAGGGCCTAGAAGGGCCCAAACAGGACTATTAATTTTAAAACACTATATTTAGTTTTCAGTTTTTTTCTTGATATTAAATTGATGATAAAATTACTTCTTGGAAACTGATACAGCTGATTTTATTTATCAGTCTTAGAATTATATTTTATTTATTTTAAGTAAATTACAATATTTTTTTACAAAATACTAGGTTAGGCCCCATATTTCATCTCAAACTATGGTTATATACAATTTATATACATTTAAAAATATTGGCATGTAAAATAATACTTAATAAAAATGGGAAATCATATTATCCAGGTAAACATACTTTTACAATTTTTTTAATTTACATTTACAATAAATTCAAACTATATTATTTTTTAACAAAAATAAGAACAAATGAAAACAAAAGTTTATGCTGTTCTTATTGCTGGACATAATTTATTTATTGGTAATTTAATGAAAATAAATATTATATCACATAAAAATTGTTTTTTTAGTTTTAATAAAAGATTTCTAGTGTTTTTTTTTATTCCTAGATGCTGTTAGAGATATAGGCATAAAGGCTTATAGAGCTAGCTCACCTATTTTTATGTTTTAAAAAAATATTTAAATGTATAAAAAATAAAGGCTTATTGACATTATCAATGTAAATTCTAAAGATATTACTAAAATTTACATTTATTTCGTTGTAGGATATTTAACTTTAAATTTATTAAAAATGTAAATTATAAATTTTTTTTCTTAATGTTGGATTAATCTCTTTTACATTTAAATTAAGAATTAGAGTAAACTTTGTGCTGAGCAATAGAACAGTTGAGATCTCTTAAAAAAGAATTATAGTTCACAATTTTGCATTTCACCTGTAGAATCGAAACCGCTTTTCAATTAAAAAAATTGTTAAAATATGTTTTTGTACAGGAGATACTTACATTACCAGTTCAGTGACTACCGTTTACACCATTTGTGGTTGATTCTTGCATACTCTTTAAATGGAATGGAGAGATTGAGAAGTCTTCGCCTTTCACCAGATCAGTCAGATTTTCTCCCCCATAAGACAGGAGAGGAGAAATTTCCACATCAACATTATCCGAAATAATGCCTCCAGATTGCTGGATGTATTTCCTGTGGAGCGTCAACAAATCTTCTCGGGCAGTCGACGGACAGTCTTTCTTTGCTGAATCAGCATTTTTCAAAGCAGAGAACTCAACGTCTCTTGCTACTTCTAAACAGATAAAGTTTTCAGCAAATTCGAACACGTCAAATATGAACTTCTCCATTTTGATTCCATTTGGTTCTGTCGGCTTCTGACGGATGCCATTAGCATCTACGTATGGGATCTTCTTTTTGGCGACGTGAAGCTTCAGTTTCGTTTCAAAATTGCTGATCTTTGAGAGGAAATCAGCGGAGAAGTAGTGGTTGCAGATGTTTCCAGCACAGAAGGTGAGTCTGCCATCAGGCTCCTTACGCTCAGCTGCCTCATCTGTCAGTTCTGAGTACTCCACTACCTTGTAATGTCCGTTCACTCTGCACACCACTCCCACAGCTTCACTTGGAGATGACTTTCGAACTACTTTAGCTGCACAATCTGCATTCTTACTCTTACAATATCCAATGAACACTGGGTCTGCTACTTTTACCAATATGTTGTCCACTGAATGAGCGTGTAAATGCTCGATACCTCTAGATACAAGGTCTTGCAGCACCCCTTGAGTCTTCAATGCTCTGTACAGTCCTCCGTTGCCATCCGGGGCAGATGACAAATGATATTTTTCATCCAAGAAAATTTTACCCTCAAAATCGTAGCATGGTAATCTCCCTTGATTGAAGAACATAACGTCTTCTTCGTTGAGGCCGAAGTAGGAATGCTGTTTGAAGAAGTCGGCGGTCGGACCCATCGTGTGTTCGGAGGTCATGATATACCAGGTAATCCTACCTTCTTTTCCGAATTTTTCCGCCGCCATTTGCTGGACTCTGACGATCCGCTCCGCTTGGATTTGGAAGAGCGTCTTGTGAGAGGGTAGGCCGACGTCGTACATGCCTTTAGGGTGGCCGAACCCGAGCCTCGTGGCCTGACCTCCAGCCAGGAGTAAGACCCCCACTCTGCTTTCGGATATTTCTTCGAGTCCGATAGTTTCATATTCTCCGATTTTCTCTTCACTCAGCCCGGGAACCGACTCGTAGTGCGTCTGTGGAATAGGTTTCAAATCATCGTCCAACTTTTCTAGAATAACTTTGGATGCCTCGGTGGCCCGCTGGAATATTTCGTTTACTTCTTCCAAATCTAACTTTGCGATCTCTCCCGCCAACTGCTCGCGCTGCTTATCGTCGAGTTCCGGCCAGTACTTGATAAGGTGCTCTTGACCGTGAGCGCTAAGTCGCTCGTACAATTTTTCGTAAGACATCGTGGAAAACAGCTGCGGAGTTGTTACGGACCGATCGACGCGATTAGAAAGTGCACACTGGCTCGCAGTTCGCGCGCCGTTGTCAACATTTTACTGGTTCTCCCACCATCGCCGTGTGGAAAACACGTAGCCGCCGACACCAACACTTCGGTTCTGACATTTTTCACAGACATTTGTATACATTGTGTAATACAAAAAACAACTTTATCACTTGCAGATATGAGTGGCGCTAGTCTTGCTACGCAGGCGTTGTTTGTACTTTTTCATGCTGCAATTTTAGTTATAATTTTACGACGTAGGCAAACAATGTTTGGTAATGCATTATTTACATTTAGTCTAGGTTAGATTTATTTTTTAACATTCAGTTAAGTCCTTTAAAACAGAACTTTGACGCAATAATTGGATTTTTTCTGGCTGCTATTGAATAAATTAAAGAGTTACGAGACAAAAGTAAAAACCAAATAAAAAGTTCAAAACATTTCCCATTTCAAATTGTGCCGCGTTGTCAGATTATCAATAAATGACCAAAGAGAATATAAAAAATATATTACATAAATGACTTTGAAACACTAATGGTTTGACAGTGACAGCAATAAAATCCATTCATTTACATGGCCCTCGAGACTTAGACAGTCCATTTTTCTAGCCCCCGACCAAAAAAGGAGTGTTGGACAACACAAAGCTTATACATACACAGACACTTTATTAGAAAGGAGTAGGTAAGCAATGGGATATTTGGTTAATACAGTTAGGATGCATAAATACATTAATTACACCCTACAATCTAAAATTATTTTTAATGATAAATTTATATAATATACATTTAACTAATGGGGTCGAGGAAAAGGATAAAAGGCATTTCATGGATGTGGGTCGAGGAATGCTAGGAGGGAGGAGATCGTAAAGCGAGCTACTTGTTAAATTAGGGCAGTTGAAAAAGATATGGTCCACATTTCCTTCTTCCAAACCACATTCGCGTATGGATTGCTCCCTAATCCGCAATTTAGCTAAATGCACAGGGGTACAAACATGTCCAACCGGCTAGTGTAGATGTTAACATGTCGAAATTTGTAAAACCATGTTGTTCTAGGAATATCTGGCTGTATGTCTGCATAGTATCTACCTTTGACTTTTTGTGATTTTTTCCAGTGTCTGGTACAAGTTACCTTAAGATGCATTCTAGGCAGGAGGATGAGGTCATGAGCATAGACTTTGTAATTTTCTAGGTATCCAATTCGGGCCGCTGCCTTGGCACAAGAATCCGCACTCTCATTTCCCGGTATGCCAGTGTGACCTGGGATCCAGGCAAGGAGAATACGGACTCCAGCATTGTGGCACACAAAGAGTTCTTTTCTTATATGAAGAATAAGGGGAAAGCGGGATGAGGAACGGAATGGACTAGATATTATGGACTGCAGGCAACTTTTTGAGTCGGAGAAGATAATGCACTTATTTAAATTATGAGCTTTAATAAACCGTTTAGCTTCCAGGATGCCAAGAGCTTCCCCTGTAAAGATAGAAGAGAGGGAGGGAGCTGTAAAACTTAAACAAATTCTGGTTGCTGGTATCCAAACGGCTGCACCCAAAATGCTATCTTGAGACAACTTGGAGGCATCCGTAAAGATTGGGAACCAACCATGATACTCAGTGTTTATGCGTTCGCGAAATATTGTGCTGGTGTTATTGTCATTTTTGTTGATGCCAAAATGGAGTAGGACATTGGGTCTGAGGACCAGGGGGCTAGTAGAATACTTTGCACTATGACAAATTTCAAATCCAAGATGGCCGCTGCCACAAAATGGCGAAATACATTTATTTTTTCACAACTCCCTTAATACGGGTATCAAATGAAAGGGTTTGAATAGTAGAATGTTGTACAGATAAATACATGTAAAGACAAATCCGAAGTAGTCGGATGTTAATCAAAATTTTTAATTTTGTTCTTGTTATTTGTAACTTGGCAAATGAGTACAAAAGTTGTTGTGAGACTAACTGATAATAAATCAACTGATGTGATCTTCTGCAGCCACCGCTACACATACCATGAGAACTGCTTTGCTTGGGTGACTGAATCCACGGTGGACGATTGTAACTACAATGAATTCTATTATGATTCATGAATAAGATACAAGCCGTGGCCTTTATAATAACAGATATACTCACTCGAAATCCTAGACCTAGACCAATCTATTTTATTTTGAAAAAATAACTATAGGTAGTCATCCATTGTTCTTTGTGTGTTTTCTTTGGTACACGAATTTTTTATCTGTGAAAAAATATTCAAATATGAAGAATGGAATGAGTGCAATATTACCAAGAGATTCAAAGAAAATCTCAGGTTGACGCATAGCAATCATCAAACGAAAAATGTCAAAAAATGTCAAATGTCTTCGTTCATGGTGTACTTTATTTACTGTTGATTTTTATTGAATTTGTATTAAAAGTCGTGTTTAGTGCAGCAAATTGTGTGTTATATACTTTCAGACTATTACTACAGCTATTTATTGATGTAAACATGATAGAAAACTCTAAGAAAAGGAAAAGAAACACAAATGAACAACCTAACCAAACCGTCGCGGTCCGCGGCATTATAGATGCAAATTGGCAAAAATTACTTAATAGCAGCCTGTTGATGGAAAAAAAGACGGAGAAACAAGAGAAAAAAGAGGCCTTCACAGCGCCTTTCCGCCGAGCCAGGAAGAAGAAAGCTAGAGACGAAGTAGAGAACGCGGCTAATAACGTTAAAACGTTGAACCTAGCTCAAAATTCAATAGACGACGAACAGACTAAACCTGATGTGAAAACAGATCCTAAAAATGATAAAAAGAATAAGTTAACAAAGTTCCTAGCGATGGACTGCGAGATGGTTGGCGTAGGCTATGACGGGAACGACCACATGCTGGCGCGAGTATCTATAGTGAATAAGTTTGGAGATTGTATTTATGACAAATTTGTGAAGGCTCGAGAAGAGGTGAAGGACTATAGAACTAGTATAAGTGGTGTTAGGAAAGAGGATATGTTGAACGGGGAAGATTTTGCTACTGTACAAAAGGATGTAGCAGAATTGATAAAAGGAAAAGTTCTTGTCGGGCACTCACTGAAGAACGATATGAGTGTGTTGTTTCTGTCCCACCCGAAAAAGAGCATTAGGGATACTTCTAGATATAAACCATTTAGAAAAGTAAGAATTATTATGAAAAATATTTTTTGTTAAAAACACTGCTCCCCGCTTATTTTAATTATAAAACTGGTTCATTGAGATGTTTTGATTGAATGTTTGAGAAACAACCACTCAAGCTTTCGCATTTATACTATTAGTAGGATTTAATTAAAACAGAAATAAGTTATAATGTCAGTTAAATAAAAATTTGCTTTTATGACAGCAAATCAGCTACTACATATTTTTTATTTATTTATTGATTAATAGGCAAGATAGCTTTAGCTGATATGCCTATATCTCAGTGTTGAAATAACAAATTATAGGTAATAGGCATGTCAACTCATTTTTGATTTAATGTGCCATCAAGAGGCTACTCAATAACTGAAAAAATTACTTTGTTATCTTAAAAATGTCCCGTGATATCATGATTTTAAAATCACAATTTTGGACTCTCCCAAAAACGCTTCATACAAAAACACTACAGAAGTGTGACGTCACAGTGTCGTATTTTCTATGCGTTGCATGTGAAGTTTGTATGGTAGCTATATTAAATATTGTGTTTAGGAAACTGGTTTCATAACGAAAGTAACTTGAAATTGAATGGGTTATCCAATGTTAAATACATTTTCTAATCATTTCGTACTTTTAAAATGGACTTGCCCATCCAGCTATGAATGATCATAAAGTAAGTTAACTAAAAAATATCAAAACTAAAATTGGTACATATTTTATTCTATGTCATTGTCACTGTCATTATATCAAATAATTTATTAATATAATTGCAGGACCTGTTGGACCTATTGTCACACCCATTGTCTGTTAAAACTATACTGTCTATCACTATCCATTTGTCCAGTTTGCTCTTAAGAGAGTTCAATGTCTTTGCTGAAATAACATCCTCAACCAATCTGGTCCAGTGATAATATACTGCTATTATGTTAGTGACGCAAATTCATACAATTTCCATTCAAAAAGCTTCTATGCAATTTTTTTTTTTGCAAACGGTTGATTCTATAGTTATCAATTGGTAATAGTATAAATGAACTTAATTCCAGGTCACCAAAGGCAGCACTCCGTCCCTCAAGCGGCTGGCAAAAGAGATCCTCGGCATCGACATCCAGTGCGGAGAGCACAGTTCCGTGGAGGACGCCCGGGCGGCTATGCAGCTCTACTGCATGGTGGCCAAGAAGTGGGAGGCCGAGCTCTCCGGCAAGAGAGGGCACAGGAAGCTCAGTGATGACTGACGAACAATGTGTCGGTGTTTATGATGATGATGTGTTCCTGTTTGATTGGGTTAGGGGCCATTCAAGTATTACATAAACCATTTGAGGGGAAGGGGTGTCTTGTCTTGTGGATGTGCTACCATGTATCATAGAGGTTTTTTTATTTTTACTTAAAAAATGGGTAATTAAAATCCTCCTGCTGGCAACTTGCATGGTGAGTTTAATTAAAGAATATCACGTGGATGTTACGTAATGTTTAGAGAGAGTGGGATTGAAGGGTTTAAAGAAATGTTAGTGTGTTATGAGGGGGGAGTAAAACATCTTTCAAAATTGCATTATGTAATACTTGAACAACTTCTTAATGTACATAATATATATGCTTACAATTGTCATGGTGACTAAAAGAACTACCTAATTCATCAGATAGGTTTATTAAAAAAATTAAAATGTTAAGATTAAAAAGTAATCACTTCAATAACTTTGCAGTTGCAAAACTTATTGAAATGAGATTTCATTTGGCCCAAATGATTATAGTGCGACTCGAATAGTGAATAGTCAAGAAACAAATTAGATTTGACCAACCTATGGTAAAATCTAATTTGATAGTTCAAATTTAAGAAAAGTTAAATTTAATATAAAATTACCTTGTGAAATTGCAAAATAAAAGTGTAAATAATTAAAATATGCCATTAAATATTTTTGAAGTGAAAACTGTTTTTGGCACACCACAGACAGATTCTTCGTGCTGTGAATTGAATTCTACCATCACAGTCGGGAATGATAAGAAATCTTCGGGTAAACTCAGGACTATGACCATTGACCATTTAGAAATGCGTCAGCATTTCCCATAGATGAACCTCCGGCTTCACCCGCGTAGTTTCCAAAGTAAGCTATCAAATTCTGAGTTATAAGTTTTCATTTCCATCGGTTGTTACGACTGCCAGTTTTTTTTATAATTATTATTTCTCATCTGTTTGGTAGGCAGGCCTCCTTCTACGAGCGTGTTGACGATGTGAGCCGAATGGATATTTATCGATTTCTTTGGCGTAATCGTAAATTTTAGTTTGAGTTTTGATGTGTGAAATTTACTATAACATAAGCCGTTGTACGATAACGTAAAGCGATTTAGAAAATGTATTTTTTTACAATTTCAATAAAAATAATTTGTAAAATTGCCGTTTAATTTTTGACCCACTTCAAAAGAGGTAGAGGTTCGCAATTCGATTATATGTTCATTTTAACCGACTTCAAAAAAGGAGGTTTCTCAATTCGACCGTATACCTATATGTTTTTTGTATGTATGTTGCACGATAGTTCCGCTAATTTTATGAATCGATTTTAATGATTCTTTTTTTGTTTGATAGATCATACTTCAGATGTTATTTTTTTTAAATAAAGAGTGACGAGACAAGCAATACATGTGTCTGATGGTAAGCAACATGCCTGCCACATAACAGCACAGTGACACGCAGCTATTGGAACATGAAAAGTCCAAATCATTACCTAGCACTGCACTGCGCTCGTCACCCAGATATCTAAGATGTTATATCTCTAAGCCCTGTAATTTCTCTTTAAACAGTGCCCTTCAAACCGGAACACTAATGTTTGCACATTACTGCTTGACGGTAGAGTAACTGGCAAAGGTGTGGTACTTCCCCAGGCGGACTCTGCCAAGAGTCCTACCACTACAACAGGTAGAGTCAGAGGTACTACAGAAGCAAAAAAAATCGCTCATGAGGTTACCGCCATGTGGGATGTTGATTCGACGATCATAGTCCCAATAGTCGTGTCGGCAAACGGCCTTGTAGCGAAAAGTCTCGACCAACATCTCAAGAGACTTTCGCTAGACGGTTGGATCAAGGGTCAGATGCAGAAGGCGGTCATCCTCGACACAGCGCGCATCGTCAGGAGGTTCCCTCTCTCTGCAGCTCTAACCACCGGTAGCTTGGGCCCTGCCCCGACACCCTAATTGTTTAGTTTTTATAATGTTTATATATTTTATACCTATTGTAAAAACTTAAAAAGAGACGATCTTCTTAGCATTCCATGAATTCACCGTGCGGGTGCCGGGTCCATCGTGTGGCAGAGAGAGAAACACTCGAGTAGTTCCCGAGACTTGTGACTCGGGCGTAGGTTTAAGGGGCCCCTTTCTGACGTACATCAACACTCACCTTCACCACTCGTTTTTCTCTCCCTGCCCAGCCAAATCTGATATGAGCCTACTAGTGCAGCTTTACATACTCGTTCTAGTATAGAACTTACTGCACTTCTGGATAAGCCAAGGTCTTTCAGTAGGTTATAGAGAGATTTTGCTGGTATACCTCTCGCTCCAATACTAAAGAAAAATGAATAAATAACGGAAAAATAAAAAACTTTATTTAAGCCAAAAAATAATATGATTTAAATGAATTATATGGGGCCACACATAAATTTTATCGAAATCGGTTCTGTTGTTTATGATAAATTAACAAAAATTTATTAATTATATTAATAAAAAAATACACTTGTCTAGATAAACCGTTAGAGCGTAGAAACACCAATCGATCGGAAGAAACCAAGTAGAACAAGCTGCGAGCAACACGGAAGGGAGTAGGCATACACAGCGTTTCCCCTCTGTCAAAGTACAAGTCCGCGTGGACCATGGAGTTTGATAATATACTGTGGCTGAGGGCGGGGCTAAGATTTGTGAATGGTGCTTTATTTTTTACGTGTTAATGATTTGGCTGTGTGAGTATGACCGACAATGGATCGGTACAGGTATGTTTCGTATGTAATAGTGCGGCTTTGCGCTAGTGTGCAACTTTCCCCTCCCGCAAGAAATGACAGAATGATTTGAACAATATTTTTTTAGCTAAGGCTTCCGTGCTTGCGCGGAAGATCGAGTTGCTCGATGAGAGCCGGAGCAGGAAAGTCGCGAGATTATTACGAAATTACGTTTTCGTAGAAAGAGAGTAGACGTATAGATACAGCTGGGCTAGTCTGGAGAACGGCGACTGCCGATCCGGAGACCCCGGGTTCACAACCACGCGCACCACAGTCGTTTCCGTTTCGTAATGCCGCTAACTTAAATCGGTGAACGAAAACATCGTGAAGAAACCGACGTGAATCTTTCGAAGTCATGTGTCGTCCACCAACCCGCACTGGGCCAGCGTGGTCCCATTAGATACTTATATCCAAAGACAATATACCCATTTGACTGATCGTACGGCTGCCCATAGCGTTTTATAAGCATAATTGCTATAGGTTGCTATAATATGGTACACCTGTTGTGAGTTGGGTCAGTCAGGCTTTTGATTTCGACCGAGAGTGCTGGCAAAAACTGTAAAAAAATTAAATGTTTCTGCTCAGTGAAATGGTGCGGAAAGAATAGCAGGACATACGGCTTTACAAAGGACGGTGTATCATTTCACAATTAAGTAATTTAATACAATAAACAAAATAAATCATCAATCTACAAAATTAAAACGAACATTTAAGGTTCGAGCACATTACGCCGGGCCGTAGCGTGTCGGGGCGGACCGCAAAAATCCGCTCAAATCGCTTGAATACAATTTGTATGAACTATCGCACACTGCGAGGCGGATTTCCGTTCGTCCGATGCGGCCCGCCCCGCCCTGCTGCGCCAAATCCCGTCAACAGTGCGCTATAGCAAGCGGATTGGTTGGATAGAAGTTCTTCGTCAGACCTATCCATAACGTACAGTTGCACGCAAATTCTGGCAGTAGGTACACTGTACTCAAAATCCGTCAATGCGCTGCGACCCGGCCTCGGCCCGTCACTAACGTGCTAGGTAAGCATTTTGCGCTGCGCTGCGGCCCGGCATAATGTCCTCGAACCTTTAAAAAAACGAAATGGGAACCCGTTGATGACTTTCTTTGCATCCTGCTCTGTCCTTACAAGTTTGCATAACTCTATCTCGTTTTGTTGCATCATTGCGCGGCTTTTTATCTCGTTCTGCGCCCCCGCTGGTGACTTGCTAATTTAAGCAGATTCGTTTCATGGCTGATCAACAGGGTATTTAATCTGTGCTTACTTAAAAACTATCATCATATTTGTAGCTTTTCAATGATGCCATGTAATTAAATTAGTGTAGTAAATATACAAATTACTTAATACATTACATTTACGAACATGCTAGTATACGCCCGCGGCGTGGGTCGCGTGGAATTAAACAAAAAATAAAAAGGTTATTTTCTAAGGAAATTAGTACGATTGGATTTATTAATTAACTCTTGCTGGCCTGGTGGCTTAGTTGGTAGTAAATCTGCCTGCGAAGCCGTGGTTCGCGGGTTCGATCCCCACCCAGTGCAACTATTTGTGTGATGAATTCAAATACTTATTTGTACTGCGAACTGAGTTTGGGTGTACTTATTCTAATAAGTAATAATACATGCCTATGTATTTAAAAATATATCATAAGTATTAACTCAGCTATCTGGCTTCCATAGTGCAAGGTTTGTTTAGTTTGTGGTCAGATGGTGTTGTGTGTGAAATTTCCACCAATATTTATTTATTTATTAGCGAATTAAATTAGTTTCAGGTTTCAGGGTCGATTTTTCAAAGACTCTCGATTTCATCCCGTTTGTATAATAAGATCGTCAAGGCTGTGGAATCAGTGGAATGCGTTGCCTGAGTGGATTTTCCCAATGGCTATAATCTTGACGTGTTCAAGTCAAGAGTGAATCGGTTTCTTCTAGGTATGCTCGCTTCATCGTAGACCGCATCATCACTTAACATCAGGAGAGGAGGTCACGTGTAAAGCATACAATAGTATAAATTTAAAAAACGAGTGGTGCCAAGGGATATCAGTAGGAAATTCTTTCGGATGATTCCGTTTTGAAGGGCAATGTTTCCAGAGAAATTTCAGGGCTCAGAGATATTATATCGCAGTGCAGTAGGGTGACGAACGCAGTGCAGTGCTAGGTAATGATTTGGACTCTTCATATTCCTATAGCTGCATGTTACTGTGATGTTATGTGGCAGGCATGTTTCTTACCATCAGGCACATGCACTGCTCGCCTCTTCATTATTCATTTAAATAACTTTGGGACCATAGGGGCTGAGTGCCAAAAGTATTTACAAATATTTATCGAAACGTCTTTGTGATGCAACTCTTGACCAAAATGCTGGCCATTTTTTTGCTCAGCGAATAAGTAACGCCATTCAACGTGGCAATGAGCTAGCATTTTGGGCACGATTCCTGCTGGCACCGGTCTTATAGACTAAATGCATGTACATTTAGTCTATTTAAGAGACTAAATGTACATGCGAGTATCGGCGCGAACTGGCGCCCATACAATTCTCTAGAGTCAAGCGCCTGTCGCGGTCTCCTGTCGCGGTCTCAGCGCGAACTTGTACCTTTAAGCATTTTTTTTGCGAACTGTGTTGCTTCTACATTTGTTTAAATGATGTATTTAATTAGTGCTATATTTATAATTTATGGTACGATCATTATAAAAAAACACCGGACAAGTGCAAGCGGGACTCGTGCACGAAGGGTTCCGTACCATTAGAAAATAAACGACAAAATTCTATTTTATAGTATGGGAGACCCCTTAAAATTTTTATTATATTAAATCAAATATTTAAAGAGAACATAAAACTTAAACCGTCTACCTATCGTTATTAGTATCGAGCATAAAACGGTAAAAAACCAAGTTTGTTGTATGGGAGCCCCCTAAATATTTATTAGGTACTTTTTATTTTTAGTAGGTATTTGTTGTTATAGCGGCATTAGAAATACATAATCTGTGAAAATTTTCAACGGTATAACTATCACCGACCTTGAGATACAGCCTGGTGACAGACGGGATAAACCACCGAAATCTAAATAATGCTTATTTAGATACTCAATACTCAATCATTTTATTGCTAACATTATGGTACATTTGTTGGTCTTATTTAAATATAAAGTATGCAGTAGTTTTCCATAATGACCCTAATTGGGTGTGGCAATATATGTAATTAATGTCATGCGGAGCGGATCGACTTATTCGATAATTGATTTGTCTGCAAGGTATTCTTCTATTGTGTTGTAAACTTTTACAAGTAGTATATTTTTTAACGCTTTGATAAACTTGTAATCAGAATCAATTTCTTTCATTTTATAAGGCAGTTTGTTATATATTTTAACTGATTTCTGTGCCTTTCATCCATTAACGTACAAATATCGTTGCTTTCACCCGTCGAAGCAGGTAATTATTTTTGTAGATAACCCTCGTTGAATATACTTACATTACTTTAATGATGTCACGGAGCGTTAGAGCCGTCGGATAATGGAAATAAAAACCATTAATCTAAATTATTACCTAATCAAAGAAATTGCCTGTTAATGACAATTGCGTTTGTTTTTCGGTAACCTTAGTGATATTAAAATAATACAACACAATACTAGTGAATATTGGTTTCAAGTTATGATATAAAAAGTTATTAAAGTAGTAATATAGTTAGTCTTCTTATGCACCATTTTAAAATAACACCATTTATCGTCAAATTAAAAAAAATACTTGTACTTACACTTGAATAAAAAAAATGGTAATATAGGGACATAATACCTAATTAAAATTGTGACCCTTACAAAAATCTATAAAGTAGGTAGTACACAAACCTGAGCAAAGTCAAATTTGATCATTAAAAAAAAAATTGTATTGTTGGAGTTGTGAGGCTAAACCACAATAATAGTCAATAACCAAGGATTAGTTGAAGTTGAATATATTTGGCATCGACAGCAAAACTATCGATCCAATGAAAGAATGAATAAAGTATAACACTTAAATATCTAAAAATAAAACTGCGAATAGATACAAAAAGTGTCAAGTGACGTCGAAAATAATTGTTCAAAACTTTATACAATTCTAAATACCTATCGTAACAAAATTAATTGTAAAATGATTATCCTAAATTACCTTGTACCTGTTGAGAATTTTCTGGGTATATATCGAAACTACAGCTCATTTCGTCCACTAACAAAATGTTTTGTAATTATTATGATTGTTATAACATTGGCATTTAATTTTAATTTAATAATGTTTCATCGTGTCTTTGTTTTTGACGGACCACATTTTGTAATGTCATCTTGTTATACTTTTTTCTTAGTATTACTTACTTTAATTAAATCTAACACTTATAAAACAATGATGGCGCATTTGGAGATCTCCCGCCTTTTTTTCCCCCGACGATCAGAGATGGCTAAAATAAAAACTAAAAAATGTTCCGTATTATGTTTTCTGATATATTACGTTATTAATGCCGTTTGCAATTTATCGTGGACTGTTTATAAAGATATGGTTGACAGCAAAAACCCAGCCCAAACTATTTTCTGTGATGTTGCATACGTATTAGCAGATTTTAGATTTTTCATTGGGTTTGGAGTTGTGTGGTGTGTGTACACTTCAATTGCCGACCAAATAAATGACATTGTACTGATGATTAATGATGAATTTTCCTGTAAGCCTGACGTTAACAGTATAACGGAATCTTCTCTACATACAAATTTAAAACTATTCAAAAAATTGTCGATGGCTTATGAAGTGCTTGTGAAAACTGTGACGTATTGCAATGAGTTACTCTATGGGCAGGTAAGTAATTAACATTTATCGCATTTATTATTCACTAGTAGTCTGCCCCAGATTCGCCCGTGATACATATATAGCCTATAGCACTCAGGGTACACGTATAGTTGTCGGCAAACAAGTTGACCCAATGAAGTTAGCTGCGCATGGCTGCGCAGAAACGTTTTTAAGGTATCTTTGATGGAAGTGCACATGTGCGAACTTTTCCCTTCCACGTCACTTTTGGGTTAACTTGTTTGCCGGCCACTATACAACGGAGAAAGAATTTTTGAAATCGATCCAGTAGTTCTTTAGTTTACCGCATTTATATAACTCAACCTTATTTATATCAATGGTTTAGCGCGTTAACACAAAACATGTTTTCAGCTTTAAAACATTACTAAGGTCTATCTATGTAAATTAATGATTTCGTCAAGGGGTACGGTAGACTTGATCGAAACCTTATATGAATAACAAAAAAAGAAGTGTGGCATTCGGGGACTGCCGCGGTAAAGCTATTGCATGTTGCATGCATTTTTATCAACATATGCAATATGGATGTTAACAATTTTTCGGAATTGCTTTTATTTTGAAGAGTGACATTTGTTTACCATCAAAAAAATGCAGAGAAGTATACAATCTAGTCAGTCTTCGACAGCTAAGAGCATTTAGTCTGTAAAGCGAATACAAATAAGATTCAAAGTCGAATGACCGAGTGGGGAGGATGGCGTTACGGTCTTCCATCCCTCTTTCTTGTGAGAAAGAGATGCACGATCACTAAAATTCGGTCCCCAGGCCCGCGATAAAAGCTATCCAATAGCTTAACATAAAAAAATATTGATTTTGAGTCGACAACATATTTATGTCCACAAAATTCGGATTATGGAGAATTTCGTTAAATTCTGATGGCACCGACAAACAAACCGCTGTCGCGCATGTCTTTGGTGTGAAGCACGTTTCGTTCCATCAATCAACACAATGACATTGCGTGCGTCCGTCGCGCCAAAAAAGTATCCATAACAAAAAACTGAGACTTATGTGACTACTTAAAACGAAACGTCTGGCCGCCGGACCGGATTTTTATTAGTAGGTACTACTTATATTTAGTTTCAGCATGGCACCCGTGCGAAGCCGGGGCGGGTCGCTAGTTATTAAATAAATAGTAAAAACAGTGCGAGTGTGTGTGTTTGTAGTGTAGCTAGTATGTGTGTGAGTGTAGTGGGTTTCTTTTTAACCCCCGACCAGTTCAGTTCAGTTCTTGGTTTCTGGCTTGTACGACTTTGTCGTTAATTCCGCCAATGTCCGTTTCCTGAGAGTTTCGTAAACGGTAATAATATATTGAACTCGCGGTTTATTAATATGATCAGAATAAGTTGGTAGATCTAGAACAAACAAACACAACACATGTAATACCAACCACCTAGTTAGTAGTATATAATATATATTATTTATAATAAGTACTTTTATGATGTTAGTTACCAGGGACATACACATTTTCATAATTTTATCTTATTAATATTTACAAATTTACATATTATACAGTTGATTAAGGGGGGTAAAGGTAAGGGATAGTAGGCATTTCATAGAGGTAGGACGGGGGATACTGGGGGGGAGGATATCATATAGTGGGTATATTAGTTTAGGGCACTCGAAGAATATGTGATCCACGTCTCCTTCATCTAATCCACATTCACATAAGGAGTTATCCCTGATCCGCAGTTTTGCCAAAAATACAGGGGTGCAGCTGTGGCCAAGGCGTAATCGGCATATAACAGACGTTATGGTTTTACTTGCATTTCGAAATTTGAAAAAACCAGGGTTTACGTGGAACGTCTGGTTGGATATCAGCATAAAATTTGCCTTTAAACTTTTGTGTAGATTTCCAATATCTTGACCACGATGAATCCAGATGGAATTTAGGTAGTAGACAGAAGTCGTGTGCATATAATTTGTAATTGTCCAGGCAGCCGGAGTGAGTAGCAGCCTTGGCACAAAGCATCTGCTGTTTCATTGCCTGGGATTCCTGTGTGACTAGGGATCCAAGCTAGTACCACATCGAGCTGAGCACAATGACATTCATATAAAATATGCTTGATTTGGAGGATAAGTGGATAGCGGAGAGAAGAACGGAAAGGGTTTGATAAAATGGATTGGAGGCAGCTTTTGAATCTGTAAA